>VXAK01007781.1:0-37640 GCA_013399435.1 Arenaria interpres | reverse complement strand
GTTGGCTCACAGTTATTCCCATAGTTCAAAGTGAAAATGACGAATTCAATGGTCTGCTACAGTTTTGTAACCTGAAAGTCCTCAATCCAGTCTTGGAAAAAAACCCCAAATGTAAAGCATTTGATTTTGAAGCATACCTTGCAACTGTTGTGTTAGCTGGTTGTTGAATAGGGTAAATATAGCCTCCTCTCAAATGGAGCCCCATTTTGTCTGCTGGTAGGTACATACTGGTCCATTGTTTTCTCATTGAGATTTTTGCCCCCTAATTGACAGGGTTGTAAAATAGAATGAGTATGTTACATTACTTACTGCTGTGAATGCTTTTTTAAGTCCTGAGTTTCATCTTAATGCTTCCTTTTAGAAAAGGCTTAAGTTATATAAATATCTATGTGCCAATGGACACATAAACATAAAACAACTGCATACCACTATTATAATCTAATGTTATAAATCAACATCTCGCGCTATTTGGTTTTGGCTCAGTCAACGCCGAGAGAAAGTTCTGCTGGGACTCTGACGTGAATAAAGTCCTTTTTCACCCATCAAAAGGATCATCACAGCAGCAGAAACTTGTTTGTAGAAAGAGAGTAGTAAATGATAATTGCAGACTCTTGTATATTGTAATTAGAATTATTATATTTTTATTTAATCTCAAATACGGTCTTCATTAAAGTTTCCACTCAACCTGTCTTCCAATTCCCTGGACTATATTCCACATGTCTGTGTCTTTTTCTTGAGCTGCAGATTCAGGCACTTACAATACCATCCTTCATCCCCTGTCTCACTGTTTCCTTCCTATGGCTTTACTTTAGGTCTCTGTCACCAGAGCCAACAACCTTATTTTGTCACATATCCATTTAGATAATTTCCCCATAGTTTTCTCTACATTTACTTACCGTATCATATTCATACCATACTGCATCAGGAATATATGCTTGAATTTCTTCCACACCCTGAAAGGTGAACAAAGAAATGACTTTCATATTTGAAGGCAACTTAATCTAATAAACTAAGTTTTCCAATAAAACTAAAGTCCACATTGAGAAAATAATTGATACTTCTCCTCTTTGCTGTTTTCTTCAATGGTTTTTATGATGTTGTCCATAAAGGAAGATAACAATCCAAGTACAATTTCTGCAAAGCTGCTGGGAGACAACTAAATCACTGCTCCACAACGCGGCAGCTCATTGTATGCAACCTGAAGTCACAATTGCTTCAAATGCAGTGATCATATCCACAAGTAGCTCTATATCTTCATTTTCACATTTTTCTGGTCTGGCATCTTTCAGGTTCTTGCTTTCTTTTCGTGTATTTAACAAATGTTTTGTGTTTCTTCATGGCATATGTGATACTGACATTAATCATTATTATTTATCAGATTCTGCCTCAGAATAAGCTGTGATTTATTTGTTTCCTTGTTGCATCACAGACAAGCTGAAATGCAGCAAGATGATGCAAAGTTGAAGTGAATCAGAGTATCAGACCAGATGACTTTGACTCCCTAGAGGACTGGAAAATAGGAGTGGGATCTAATAGCACAAAGTACAAGATTTTCCATTTCAGCAGTGATAAAAATATGCTGTGAAAGCTATCACTGGGAGCAATAAATAAGGGGGGGAGGGGAAGCAGCAAACGTAGGCTTGTTGGGAATCCATCAGCAGCCATGTTACTAATGTGATGTACTCAATAAAAAAAGAAATACAATCTAAGGATCTAGCTAACCCCATGTTTGCACTAGAAAGAGAACTGTATTAATGCTAATAAACAAGGCCCTTTGCAGTCACTTTGCCAATAGAGTTTACAGGTTTGGTCAAGACATAAGAATTCAGAGTAGAATAGGACAAAAGCAAATTTCTGAGACCTCTCGGGAAATGGCAGAGCCTAGTTTTGTGGTTCAGCTTGTTGAACATAAAAAAGGAGGGGGAGTGTGAATTCAGCAGGAAATACATATATAGTAGAGGAGCTATAATCTTTGAGCTGAATAACACACAAGCACAGCACAGGAAGGTGGTTTCTAATCAGAGCAAAAAAGGAGCGATGGAAATAGTGTAACTTGAGGATTTTATGTTGCAGTCCCCAGGCAGAGAAAAGAGCTGGAATTGGTGACTCAACATGTGCCTGTGCCCCATGAAGTAGTTAGGAGATGGATACCAAAACATCCAAACCTACCGGGTCAAGTACAGGGGAAATAAGCAGCCCAGGACCCCACAGGAACTGCCTATCGACACTCCATGTCACTTCATCAGAGTAGAACCTGCGCAAGTGGGAAGGATATAGTAATAACAGGTTTTTTTTTTAATGAACTATAACATCAGCAATCCCAATATTTCAGAGTACTGATTGTCTAGCGCCATGACTGAAGAGTTTCATATAAAAATTGGGTATTTTTTTAATCTGAGGCAATCTGAAGGTGAGAAGGTAAGGCCTTGCTAGTTTAGTTAATATTCTCTACATGTGTGTCAAAGTGTAGGTGTGCCTGTATTCTTGACACAGCTTATTCAAGAGTTTCCAGGCAAGGAAACACATATTTTGATATATAGATATGATGGTGGAGAATAATTTGATTAGTTGACAATAACATCTCATAGCAACTTGCAAGAGTGACTGACAATAATATATGCGTATATGCAGAAATTACAGGTGGATTCTGATTACTCTTCTGATTACTCCAAAATGGTATTTCATGAATTAAGAAGTTGTCTATATATATTCCAATATGCATTTTCACAGACTACATTAGTGTTTAGAAAGTCCCTAAGAACATTAATGTGTCTTATTTTTTTATTCCTCATAAAACTATCAAAAAGGCTGATAAGTCAACTTACTCATGCAAAACTGGCCGTACAACAGTGTCTCCTTGAGTATGAGCTTTGTAGAAGAGTGTATACAAGTAGGGTAGCAAAGTGTAGCGAATGTTCAAGTAATGCTTGGAGGTTTTCACCAAGACTGAGTCAGGTCCAAATACAGCTGGATCCTGAGGCTGGAAACAAATATCAGATTATTTTTATTTTGATCACGCAGAAAACAGTCTACTAAACATGAAAATTGGTTGCTGTTTCAGAAAGGTGGAAATTCAGTGCCTTCTGGGTGGTGTGACCTGAGATTCTGCTCCTCTGGACTGCCCACGTTTTGCACTGCATGTCCCTCCTTGCCCATCTGCAAGAAGGGCACATTAGGATTAGCCTGGGTTTCACCCTGGCATGCAGTCAGGCGTCTGCTAAAGAGGTCCCAAGAGTCAGTCTGATGGTCACACAGCAGTGAGTGCTTGTCCTTGTGTTGAAATTGTTGCTAAATAAGTGTAGTCTCAAGTATATGCAATTAACTCTTATGAAGCCAAACCTGTCAGATCTAAGATTTCATAAAAGAGAGCTTGAGGTTATGCCATTTTCAAATGGCTAACTACATAATTGTCATTCATGGTAATAATGAACTAGTGATACTATTAAAGGAATGAAGTAGAGTAACACAAAGCATTTTGTAAGAGAAAGCACAACTTACTATGAATCCTTCACAATTGTGATTCCTTGAAAATGGGTAAAATGCTCCTACTTGCATCCATCGTCTGCAAAGTTCTTCTGTGGTGTCACCAAAGAAACCACAAATATCTGCTCCAATCTTTAAACAAAATCAGAAAGTGTTGGATGTACAGTAGACTGCACCTCTAATCTCTACACAAAACTTTTAGTTTTCAGAGATGCATTAATTCAACCATAATTGCTAGCCAGCGTGACCAAGCCACTCAAGATATTTGTACCTTTCTTCTTTCAAATTCAGTCTATGATGTTGTACAAACTGCATTGTATGAAAAATTAAAGTAATTACTAGCTAACACTGCCCATCGTTCTATTTCTTCCAAACCTTTACCTTTCTCTTTGGTGCTAATATACATACATTATGAAAAAGCTCAAGAGTCATATAAATTTAAATCATGGCAAGGGTAATTTGGCTCTATTTCCCTTATAAACGGGCGTCTCTATTTAATTTGAAATGATAAGGAGAAGAGCTTAGTCTTTCATGTTGATCACTGTTTTTAAAAAATTACTAGAAGTAACAGGTAGCTTGGGATATATAAGATAACATGTTTGTTACCCACATTTTTCTCACCATACACACAGAGCCACGGTAATCAAAATAAGTGGACTGAACCAAAAATCAATAATTGGAAAAAAAAGGTTAAAACCAGATTCCTAAAGTGAATTAATTTGGAGCTGAAAATGTAAGGTGATTATCTAGATAACACCTGATTAGATGATCTGTTATCACAGAGGTAGAGTTACTGTTTATCCATATGTTTTGAAAGGATGTCACAAACTAATGTCATACATAAGGAATTCCAAAGAGGTTGAAATCTAGCATTCCAGGTATTGCCCATTTTAAATGATCCCATGTTGCTGCATTATCTCCCAGCCAGTGTCCTGTGTGCTTTCCTGATCCAATAAAAGTAGACCTCGAAATTAGGAAGCTTCGTTTTCCAGGAAACAGTGATTCGATGGCTCTTAAAAGGAAATGAGACTGGAATTATGCAAAGGAAAAAAGTTTGGATGTCAATAGTTTTATATAAGGCAGGTTTACACTGATTTACAATAATTACTAATCCCAGTGATGTGGACTCCTTTACAGTAAACCAGGTGCCTTTTAGCAAAGTTCAAAACATTAATTTTAAGTGATCTTTCTATACAGCTTTGACAACCAATGTGTGGCTTTTGCTACCAACTTTAGTCAGTAGATTTTGCATTAGCTGCATTGGCTTAAATATAATACAGTATTTTCCAGGAATTGGGTTCTTGTAGAAGTGAAATCTCTTGCTGTTTTTGAAAATGAAGGCCATGTGCTGGTCTCAAACCTTTTTGTAAAGATCTTAAGATGCATTCCTTACTTCTGTGTTGATATGGCCATGGAATATCCATAAAGACTGTGGACATCATAATGTTTCCCCCATTTCTGCACTGCGTCCATACAAAGTGTCTTGGAATACATGAGGTTATCAACAATACCTTCAGTAAAGAAATACAAATACCACTTTTAAAGTACATTTTTATTATGAATATTTCCAATCTTTTCTTTAATGCACATTTATGACATTTAAGGCCTTTTTTTCTCTTTAATGTTTGCACTAAGGCCCATATTACTACTACAAAACCAAAATGCTACTGTTGGCTGTTGGTTTGATTCATCTTTGCTCTGTGACCTTTTCTACCATTGAGCTTTGCATCCATGCAAGGAATAACTGAGAACTATGCTCTAAATTTCTCAATCATTATCTGACAGCACAATGGCAGTGCTTACTTTAATCTACTACTTAATACAAACTATGAATTCCATTTTAGTTCTGCATACATCTCAAAAACTACTGATAGTGAAAGAATATAATTACATTATCAGACATAATTAAGGCAATGATGATATTCAGTAATAATTTGAAAAGGGAAAATAGCCAGTTATATAAACCACACCTTCTATGAGGGCCAAAGTATACCAGTATTTTCTGTCGATAGTAATGTTCAAACCTCACCCATAAGAACTACACTAAAATCGCTTTGCATCCTTGTGGCCAATTGTACAGTGATTCATAAACTCTTTGACATTTTGCTTTCTGGTTAAAGCAGGTGGACTTACTGGGAGTGAAAGGAGGATAATTTAAGTCATTCTGTGCACAACCATCTCTTGAGCCTTTGATGAAGCTGGATACTTCATTCATATCCTGAAAAGATAAGATGCAGAATGTAATGAAGTTTCCTCCAGTGCATTTTCCTAACAAAGTCTTATGTTCTTGTCCTTTAAGAAGTAATTACTTAGAACTAGTACTATACAATTAGGCAGGAATGATATAACTCAGATACTGACCTGGTCCATTCCTGTTTTAATATAGGTCTCAGTGTTGGACAGACTTATATATGCAGGTGAATGTCATGTTGCAAGAGCTACATCTTATTCTTCCACAGAAAGAAATTGCAAGAGGTGATCATGTAAACATTGTCCCTGCCTATGGTCAACTCCACACATCTCTCAAGGAAATGTCTTTGGTACAGAGCATGTGTTTGGAGAGAAATGTAGAACCAGCAAATGTATATTGTTACTTTCTGTCAAAATACATGAGGTGAGTTGATATTCTTAAACATCCCCTTTATAATACTTTCTGAGCCATTACACTTTCAAACTTTGAGCTGTCTTTCCATGAATATTTTATTTGGCAGTGCTTTAAGTGCATTTCTATGCACATCCCTGAATGTGCTGCAGGAAAAGCATGCATGGAAGAAGAAAGCAAATTCATCATGAGGGCACTGTAGTCTAGTGACCAATTTACTTCACTCAAAGTATTTGCTCTCTGTAAGAGAGCTGTGCAGTCTTACACTTCATAGCTTGGCTTGATGGAATCACAGAATCAGCAGAAATAAATAAGGAAAACCTCATTCTATCACATAGCAGCAAAAGGACTGTATTTTGCCATACAGATTAATTTAAAATTATTACAGCTTTTTAAAATGTATGGCAAAATATTCAGTAGATTCTCATTTTCTTTCAAAATATTTGTTTATTTTTAAGTAAAAGGAAGCAGGAAAAACACAAAAAGAAAGGTAACAATGTGCTGAAACAGGGATTGAGAAGTTTAAGCACGAATTTGCTTCAGGCACCCACTTTCAGAAGTTTTATAACAGGACACTACTTTAAAAACCTAATCTGGTAAATCAAGATGGTTCTTAATCTCATCTGATTTCCATGAACGGTACCTAAAATCCACTGTGCCAGGCTGTATTTTAGTCCTTTTGTGGGAGAAACTGTCTAAGGAGCCTGATTTTTCCAAATCCTTACCTGGAATAGCAATTGCAAATTCACTGACTGGAAATTCCATGAGATATTTAGAACATAGATATATTGATTATATGTATTATACCCTTTATTCAGGACCACACACCCACCGAGCAGGTATGCAGATCTCCAAATATTGCCATTCTGAGTACAGGAGTGTGCTAGCATTTGCCTTTAGCAATAGTTCACCAATTGAAGCATTTTAAAGTGTTACTGAACATCCAAAAAACAGCACACTGATCATTTAAATGATGTGACAGATGATTTAAATTAAAATTTAAAATTCAAATTTGAATTGCAAAGTCACACCAGAAGACACACACATCCTGCACCGATTTCAGGTTAGAAATAGTAAACATCCCTTTCAAATTCAATACAAACTGAATTTGATAAACATCTATCCTTGCCTATATTAAAAAATAAAATAAAAATAAAAATGAAAGTTCTGAATTACTTACAATCCAGATCCCATCATACGGCACTACATTATAAAATAGTTTGCATTCTTCCACCCACCAGGCAGTGCACTCTGGGTTGGTGAAGTCTGGGAACACAGTTTCTCCTGGCCACACCTGTAATATTAATAGGAAAATAATTAAATAAACTTTCAATTATATTAAAAAGAGTTCACAGAATCACAGAATAGCCCAGGTTGGAAGGGACTTTGAGAGATCATCTGGTCCCACATTTCAGGGCAAAGGGAACTCAGATGAGATCATTCCACACCCTGGCTCAATCGCATCCTGAAAACCCCCAGTGATGGGGATTCTACCATGCTCCTGGGGAGGCTATAGCAGTGATTGATTGCTTGCACTGTAAAAAATTTCCTTTGCAAATTGTACCTGTTGCCTGTCATATTCTCCATGTGGCTCCTTGTGAAGAGAGAACCTGTCTCCTCTTTGTAACTGCTCTTTAAGCACTGGAATGTTGTGCTGAAGCCCTCCCCAAACTTTCTCTTCTGCAGAGAGAAAAGACCTAACTCCTTCAGTCTTTCTTAATAGAGCAGGTTCTCCAGCCCTTTGATCATCTTTGTGGCCCTCCTCTGGATCCTCACCAGTTTGTCTCTCTCTTCAGTCACAACTGAAAATAAATGGGAGCTGGCTAATGAGTTCTCCCTTGAGCCTTCAAACTACCTGATTTTCCTTTTTGTTTAATGTAAAAAATTGCAAAAAAAAAAATAAAATCAAGAGAGGTTGAGAAATATCATATCCTAACTGAGACCTTATAAACTTAGTTCTCACTGGCAGGTAATTTTACTGAAAAAGAAGGAACTTAGAAAATGAGAGTTTAAAAGGAGCTCCTTGGCTTAAATTAAACCATAACAGTGACAACAGACCAAAATCAAATTCATAAAACTGCGATTACCTCCCCAATTAATGCTGTTACTCCATCTGATTCATTAACCCAGACTTTTTTGCTCTCTCCCCTGACGTAGCTTCCATATGGACTACCATCAACTAGATTTTTTGTGCTGATAGCAGGATCCTAAAGAAAAATTAGAAAAGAGAAATAAGGAGAAACCAGGATATACTCCATCAATTATTATAGACTACTAGAATGTTAGACAATAAATGTAATAATTTCATAGAATATGCAAAATATAGTAATAAATAATTATAATGATAGTTTTACAAGGGAAAAAGCAATAGTTAAATGCTTACCAATATGATGATATATTTTTGTCCATAGTCATGCATATAAGCTGCAAAATTAGGGAGATCTTGAAATTTCACTTTGTCATAAGTAAAATCTTTCTTTTCCTCCATATAGTCAATATCAGTAATCTGAGCATCCTGCAAGAGAAGGTAGTTCAACTTTAACATCACAAGTGACATGTAAATATTTTCTATATTAGACCAACACAATTTCTTCTGACAATTCCCGTTTGTCCTCTAGCGAATTTACTGTTGGGACTTTACTGCAGCCTGACAGAAAGTGTGTTGTCAGGACCACTTGCAAACGATGTGCATCTCACCTCCTACTTACAGCCCTAATTAATGGTACTGACACATCTTTTGTGCCTAAAAAGAGCTGCATTTAACATTAACAGAATTTAAATGATTGTGTATACTGGCATCCTTTCTAAAAGTCCCTGGACATGTGGCTATTTTGTTGCACCTGCCTTACTGCAAGAGCTATCCCCTTTAACCCAAACATTTCTTCCTCAACTCTTAGCTTAAAATTAGGGTATTTTTAGTCTATTTAAGACAGCAGGCTAATGTAATCTGAAATCTATTTTTAAAAGTTAATTGTATTTTACCTTTGGCTGTCAATTAAGAATAATATATGGTTCCATAACTTTCCAAAGGACAATTTTAAAAAAATTTCATGGATTAGGCAATATGAGAAGATAAGTGGATATGGTTGGAAAGTATGACTGAAAAAGTATTACAATAAAGTGCCCAAATAAAACTTACTGTAATTAAGCCCCACCATGTCCCACATTCTGCTAATGGTCTACCATTAAACTGCACAAAAACCTTTTACACCAGAAGCCTACAAATTAGAAATTTACTAATTTAAACCCATGTGAAATGAACCAGTTGCAGAACACCCTAGTCAGAATCTCTGGGTTATTTCTCCTGCAGAACTCTGCCTTCACAGGGTTGATGCCCTCCTCAAGCCCCATACTTACATAAGGGAGTCCAATCGCCCTGTTTCTCTCCACGACTCTCTTCACCTCATCCAGAGATCCATAATCCCAGCGGCTGAGCTGGAAGCCCAGGCTCCAGTAAGAGGGCAACATTGGCAGACCCACGAGCTGCAAATGGAGAGCAAAAATCCCATGCACTGTCAGTAGACACTGTGTGTGTCACCTGGGTGCCCATTTCCCTAGATCCATACTCCTGAAATCCATTTGAATAATGTACACTAAGACAGAGTGTGTGAAGTGAGCAGCCTAGTCTGTAATGCAGTATTTTTCTATGACTTTTTATTTGTTTTAAGAGTTACAAATATTCTGGGACAATGCCCAGTCTTTAGGTACCACTGAAACTTAAGTGGACCACAAGAAGTACAAAAAATATCTGTGATATCTTATGACCATAAAATCATGACACACCTGTAAGCACATTATCTATCCTATAATATTGCCATATGAACAGGAATTTGCTCTTATAACAAGAGTGAGCCTCAGCAAAGAAACATAAATTATTCCATGTAGACCATCTCTAGCTCCAATGACCACTGTGTAAATCAGTCAGGCCGTACGGATTGATGAATTTAGCAGCTACAGACTTCTTAGGCCTCAAGTTGCCGAGTGGCCTCTTTTCCAGCATCTCCAGCCAAAGTGGTGCTTAAGTTTCAGCTGCCCATAACAGGCCAGCTAAAAACATCTACATCCCAGCTTAACCCCAGCTATCTACTCCTAACGACAGCAGTCACATTAGGGACACACTAACAGTTATTCTTAGTTAAATATACACTGAGTCATATTTTCAATTATTCAATAACATAGTGAAGACATAGTGCTATATAAGGATGTGAAAAAAAAAATATAAAAAAACAACCAAACAAAAAAATCCCAGAACTTTTCAAAATCTGTTTGATGCATAGTCTCTCTACCTAAACATACCTGCAGGTACTCCTGGACTACTTGCTCTGGAGTGTTCCCCAAGAAGATATAGAAATCAAGGATCCCACCAATGGTTCTGTAGGTCACTGCTGGAGCAGGCTGCACCACAAATTCTGCCGGACAAGAGTGCATAAACCCAATTTTGAATATCAGCTAATTCTAGAATAACTTTGTAATTTTCTAATTGATGATTAAAAAATTTACTTAAAAAAAAAGCACAAACCAAAAATACCTAAGGAAGCCAAACCCATTAATTGAACTGGCAAAGAAGGGGATGTGTATTCAGATGACTCTTTTAAATGTCTATATTTCCATTCCTTTATATCCTATAGAGAAGAGAATCAGAAGAAATCCAATGACTTGATCTCTTCTCTTGAAATTTTTAGTACAAATTTTTTGTACAACTTTCCAGCTTCAAGAGATGTGAAGAGCTCTGTAAAGCTTACATATATGCACGCTTATCTAAACAGACTAAAGGGCATTTACTTTAAAGTACTGCTCACTCCAAAATTAGGCTCTGATTCCAGTGTCCTGCACACCTGCACAGGCTTTGGATAGGTTTCTGGCTCTCAGGTTTCCAGCGCCATCTTCATGTTAATTGTCAGCTACTTATTGCTTACATTGTGTACACGAAGCACTACAGCTCCCACAGATCATTAAAAAAGATATTTAACTACAGTGCTCAGACCTACAGAGAAAGCTTTCTTACCCATGGCATTGCTATTCATTAGGAAAACACCAAAGGAGGCTCCAGTGTTGTCTTCCAAACACAGGAAGAAAGTTTGAACTCCATATAAATTATGCATTTCCTTAAAGGATAAATTAGAAAAAAATAAGCTGATTAAAACCTAATAACAGTGTCTGTTCTGGGATACTTAAAATATAACACAGGTAGAACTTGAAACTCCTCAAAATATAACAAACAACAAACACACAAATCCTGACACTTTCCCACAGTTCTGTTTTCTCTTTCCTGGCATTCTTCTTCTTTATGACAACATTTTCCATTATAACAAAAGTTTCCCCAAGCATATAGATAACACAGGCAAGCAGATATGATGGATCTTCAGGCAAGTCTGCATATATTGCAGCACTATTTCTGGGTAATATCTATGCACATCAAGCTAACAATAGAACTTGAAAGGTGCTTTCATCACCTTTCACCACAGATTAGATTTTACATCTAATGCATATTTCTATTAATCCTGCAAAGTACTAATTTTTATGTTTAATCTATGGAAATAAGTGAGTGCCTTGTTTCTTTTTTATTTCATTTCTAACGTTTTTTTTTCCATTGTTATTAGCAGCAAAAACCTTAGAATCATAAAATCATTTGGGTTGGAAGGGACCTTCAAGGTCATCTAGTCCAACCCCCCCAAAATGATATGAAATGATAGAAATGATAACATCTATTTTCATAGTTGTGCTTCTTCCCTTGTAAAAGAAGACTCAGAACAAATTAACAAGAAACAGCACTTAAACAATTTGAAAGTAGCCTAAATTCACGCTGCTCACTGTTAGTTTAATTTAGTGAGTCTACGGTCAATAGAGCCCTTCAGGTAAAAACTATCTTCAAAACAGAGAAGACAGTGTAAAGTGTCTCAAGGTAAGGGGTACAAATTCCAAATTATTAATTAATTATATATGGTTGTCTCCCCCTCAAGCTTCCGTTAGTATAGTTCCTTTTTCAGCAAAATGCTGAAATGCCCTCTCAAAGAAAAGCTTATGGTTGCTTTATAAAACTGAGGTAACAGCAACAAATAATTTTACAATTATCAAAAATTGCCTTGGAAATCGTTGCACAAAGAGACAGCCGTACAGACCATAGAAACAAATAACTGCTGACAGACATATTTTATCTTGTAAAGAGACAGCTGTCAAAGATAACTTTTCCATCATTTGCTGAGCTATGAGGATGTTAACTGAAGAAGCATGTGTCGTCTGCACTGAATGCTGTACACAGCAATGCATTAGGACATATTGTTATTTATTTTCTTTATCAGTAGAAACTGAAGTCTCTCATATATTAATGTTTATCAGCTGGTTTTCAACTGCACCTCAACACAAAAATCAAAATATTTATAAAATCTGTTCCTCAGGGAACGTTCATCAGTACCATCCAGCTTTTAGTAATAACATGCGGTGCCTGACAAGTCTTTGGTGAAAAACTCAATGGATATTATTAATGTGTCTACTGCATAAAAAGCTTGGATTCCAGAAGTCATCTGCAAAGAATAAAACCAGTCCTTACTCCAGAGGGGCCAATATCCCTGCTGAACATGGGCCAGGTTTTCCAGTTAACATCGTGCCGGTACTGCTTGTGCACATGCTCTCCCACACCATAAATGTTGCTGCTGGGTAGCTTGATTGATAGCTGTAAAAACTGGTCAGCATACTGCAGTGGTCCTATGGTAGTGTCAAACCTGATGAAACAAGTTTAAATAAATTTTAAATAAAAGAGTATTTCACTAAGAATTGTTGCAATAATTGTTTCTGCTCCTTTTAGTTTGAGCTGGATAGAAGGTTCAGGGCTCCATCCAGAGACCTGAAGGAGAGGCAGGTGAGATGGTGGGGCTGGACCAGAGCAACCCTTGCACAGGCAAGGAGATGAGCGGTGCCTGTTGATCCTACAGAAACCTCTCATAAAAGTGGCTCATCTATTTGCACTCCCCTCTTTCGCCAAAGCTTCCCAACCTGCAACTGTTGCGCTGAGTTGTGTAACCACTCTCCCTGTCCACCCACAGGAACAGGGCAGTGTCACGGAGTTAATCAAAGCATTAAATTTCATTCCTTTTGTATGTCAACATGTTCATTTTCCGCTTTCATTCCTCTAACACTTGGAACACTTCCAGTTGGCAAATGTACCAAAATTGACCCCTACCCAGAAGTAGTTTGAGTTTCCATCAGCTGTCGCGTTTTAAATGAAACAACCATAAATAGAACATAATTGTGAGTTAAACCGGATTTAAAGCAGAGAGCAATTGGAGTGAAGCTGATCCTCAGATCTGAAGGCTATCTTCAGCTTCATTAAACCAAGAGCTTACAGTGATCCACAGAAACACACTCTTTCCTCAAAAGCAGAGAAAATTACTTATTTTCAGTTGGCAAACTACTTCGATGTGTATTAACATCATACAAAATTTCAAAGGATGTGTTTTTATCTGCTCACTTTATGTAGTTTTAGTTAGAAACTCTTTTAACAGCTGTATTTTTGTGTGACATTTGTGACATTAAACAGTCATGGTATTCATATAGAGGAGAGTAATGTAACTTTGTCGTGACTAGGCAAACACAGACACATTAATTTTAAGGGACTTTAACACTTTATATGTATTAGTACACTATAACTACATTTCTTTATCACCATAAGTATGTCATTATCAGTAAATTCTTTTACGCATAAAGAGGCCATTAAACTATTAAAGAATTACAGAGTGCATTAGTGATTACAAACTCTGCTCGAAAAAGTGACAAGACCAGAGGTGTCTGGGCTTGCTGCAATTTTAATCTGCTCAGATTTCCTTTTCTTTTTTAAGATAAAAATACTAACACTTGAGAGAGGCTTCACAGCACAAATCCTCATCTGATGTATTTCTGTCCTGTCTTAGTGATTTGAAGGACTATCTTGCCTATCTGCTCACAAGCTGTATTGAAAATAGCTTTTTTTCAGGGGGGAGAAGTTTGTATTTCCGATGAAACTATGACAATCTTCCAGGTTTTCTTGCAAATGATGATGCTAATAGGTCAATCAGAGTTGTGACTCTTTTGGAGGGCTCAAGTGTAACAAATAATGATGGAAGGCTGCAGGCTTTATAACTGCCTGGATAATTAGATATCTTGTACTGAACTGTAATATCATATTGGTCCCCACTCTTCCAAAGAGGTCTCCCTTTTCTTTGGTTGTTTAAGAGTTTGGGAAAAGCACTCATCTTGTGTAAACAAATTTGTCAAGGATTTGTCTCTGAGGGGCTGCTCTTATCCCATGCTCACAACAGCTTACTTTGAGATACTCCTACTCAGAGTCAAGCATCGTTGTCATTTTTTTCTTTAGAGAGAGAAAGTGCAACCACTTTTATCAAATTAAACAAAATCCTAAGGAAAATACAGAAAATCTTCCGGAGCACTGTTTCAAGATGGTTCTATTGGATTAGTTTTCTTATTCCCCCTCCATATACCTGTTTAATCAGTCATGCACTACTGAATAGCAAGTCCCTCTTTTGTGCTCTCTATAATTGCAAATCAATCATGACAGAGGATTCTAAGCAAGAAAACAATAATAATAAGAAGACAAAAGTAATCGCTAATTAATTAAACTTGGAGTGTTGATGATCCAACTGGCCTAGCACTCTGACAGGTAATCATTCTTGGACTCATTTAATAAGCAGGTTCATCTGGACACTTCCCCCTTCCCGTTTTTTTAATTTATTAATTTTTATAACCCAAGTGGTATGAAAGCATTCAATGTACAACTCTATCAAATATTTTGCTTACGGCATTATATGAGAATCTTATCAGTGACTTGCACCAGCTTTTCTTGGATATCACAGGGCTAAAGGGCAACCTGATTTTGGTGATTCAGAGCTTCACTATGATTGCAACAAATAAGATAAAAGATGCAATGAAGAATGTTGCCATGTGATCTGAAACACTGACAAGGAGTTCTTCAGTTAATAATAATTTCCTCAATTGGTGTAACAGAGTAGCTGTAAAGATTTCCCTAGTACTGGGGGAAAGTGAACAAGAGAGCCAGACCTAAAACCTTTTAGACAGAGCTCTCCATATCACAGAATTTGTTTCCAAAGGCCTGGCTGAAATCCTTGTCGAATATCCATCAAAATAAGAGAAGTAGACTACATGTCCAAGAGGTCACATCACTTATGGCACCTTGGACATACGCTGATTGTGTGGCAACAGGGGCTTTCAGAGAAAACCTATGACATCAGTTTTACACAGGAAAAGCACCAACATTACTTACAGCACTCTGCCGTTGCTCACTCTCGTCACCACGATTCCAAAAGGGTTCTTCTTCACGTCCACTTTGTAGTTTAAATTGGAGGCTGCAGATCCAGTGAATGGTTGCACATGCTCATGAGGGACTTCAAATCTATTTGTTTTAGGATCGGTGATCTGCACATATTTTAACAAAAAAAATAAATGTTGGGCCTTTAAAAATTAATTCCTAATTCAAACACTTTCCAGTGTTAACATATAGTTCTTAGGTTATTCCCACCTGTATCCCAGTCTCCTCTTCTGCCCTCTTTGTTATTCACTTCCAACTTTCATCACTCATTTTCAGCCCTAATACATGATCCTGTGTTTACCTGGCTCAGCGGGAACCCACCACAAGAGGAAGGTCTCCCACCGAAGAAGCCCTGCTCACTGCCAGAACCCATCGATACCCCACATTCACTGCATGGACTGTTGAGTTTTCCACGCAAAACAGAAATCATTGTAAGAGCTAATGTGTCAAATTGATTGAAAGACATGACCAGGCCATAAATAAAATTAAGTAGATACATTTATCTCCAAATTTTTCCTATGTTGAGAAAAAAAGCTAGATATTATAAAAACTGAGCTTTTCAAAGGTCTCTGTAATTTTTCATGTTGAAATCCCACTGTGCTAAACTCCAGTTACCCTGATGTATTGCAACAGCAGAGAGGACAAAGAAAGGAGGAGCAGAGCACTTCAGGAGGAGTCACGAGAATGCATCAGAGGGATTAATCCAGCTCTCACTGTACAGCAACAACCAGCCTAAAATCTTGTACAGAACATGAACCTTAGAGCAGCATAAAAAAAAGATTAACCTTGAACCGGAAGCGATTTGGTGTCTGATACTCTCCCGTGAGGAGGACAGTATTGATATCATTTCCAAAGAGGGAAGGTGATGGCAGCCTTGTTAATGTAGTCTCAAATCCTTGGGAAAAAAACATGTTGTCGCAATGTTATTATGCTGAACAGAACACCAGCATGTGCATAAATTGGGGAGCTCAGCCTGCAACTTACCTGCTGTAGTTGATCGTATAGACCCATCCACTTTGTACCCATGGTTTGGAGAGAAAAAACACCAGGGCACACTGGTATCGCTCTGGGGACTCCAGCAGCAGCCACGCAGGGTGCAGGTGCTCTGATTCAAGGACATGAGGGACACAAATGAGTTGATTTTACACAAATAAATCCTCTGTACTAAAACAGTTAAAATGCACATGGAGTGTATTTTACCCTGAACACCTGAACCCAGAAACAATTGGCTCAACTCTGTATTTTTCCCTGAACACCTGAAACCAGAAACAATTGGATCAACTCTTTCTCTGAAAATTTATCAGGTCAATTCAATGACACAGAATACATTAAATAGAAAGGATTTTCCTCTGGATTCAGAGTAGAAAGATGCTTATTAGACATTCATTTCTTTCTTAAAATCACAAGACCCACAGGCAAAATGAACATTTAAAAAGAATTATTGAAATATTTGAGCTGTGACAGATGCATTATAGTCTGACCAAAAGTCACACACTGGAGAGGGGGTAAAAGTTCTAATTGGCTTAACATCTGATTGTTAAAGATCTACATATGCGTAATTGTTCATCGTGTATAATATTTACATTTTAATGTATTTTTCCCATAGCAGAAATGTTCAGGTTACTTCTGCTGAACCTCAAATTGAGATAAATTAACTTTAAAAAACCAAACCAAAAAAAACCCCAAGCAAATAAAACTATTCTGTAAAAATATTTCAGCATAGTTGCACCAACCTTTACGCTACCTTTCAGTAGTCCAATAAGCTACAGTGCCTTTGTTTTGCTGTTAGGAATTAACTTATTCATGTGCTGTTTGCGTGATTTTTATGTTTGAAGATAAGATTTGGGCAATCATTAAGTTTCCACACAATTTCTCACATTAAAAACACAATTCATTGCTTAGGGCAAAGGGCAGTAGTAATTCAACAAGCTTCACTTAGGGCAAAGGGCAGCATTCATAAGTGATCTCAGGTATTCAAATCCAACGTGTAGATCTTTAAGACCTTTCCCTCCACCTTCCCACTAACAGAAGCTGTTTCTGCCTTCATCTGGTTGTGCTCAAATGCTTTTGGTGTTTGTGCCATGCGTCTTTAGAATATTCTGCGGACTGAAATAGGTGAAAAATGGCCCAAAATCTCTATTGTTGCTGTCCTGGGTGGTACTTCTTTTTTGATTATAGAGTCTAGCCTGGTCGGTGCAGGTGAAATGCTGTTCTCAGCCTCTGAACAGAGCAAAGATAAGCCAGGCTCAAGCCAGAAATCATGCACGTGCTGAAGGAAAGCACAGAGGGAGCTCACAGAGCCACTGGCTTGAGAAGTCTTAGTGCATTTATTCAGTAGTAATTGCATGGAGCACAGAAATCTCTGCAAAACCACCCAAGATAAAACCCAGATTCATCAAATAGGTACATTTTTGTCTCTCTGTGAGGGACTCATCACATGAGAAAACATGTGTACGGTCGTTTTCATTAGGTTCCAAGCAAAAAACACGGTTAGAGGAGAGATACAGTGACTCATTTTCCCCCACATCGATCCACAAATCAATGCACTTTCTAAGGCTGAAAAACCCATACACACTTTCCACCTTCCCAACTCCCACCACAAGAGCTCCCTATTTCTCATTTTATAAACTATTTCAGAGTAAGTATCTATTTGGTTTCCATAATTCTATCCTCTGTAATCCTACTCATTTTCTGGCTTCATCTAAGACATCTTCAGTGAATAAAAAAATCAAGACAGGCACTAACCTGCTATATGAGCTTAGGAAAATCATAATTTTCCTAGCTGTTGTTTGTTCCGAAATCCACTAATAGAAACCACTACAGAAGAGTCAGGTTATTCTAAGCAGGTACCTGTAGTTTCGCAGCTCTGCTGGTTGCTGTATTAGAATAGCCTAAAGAAGGGTAACCGAAATGCTTCCAGGAGAAAATTTATACAGGAATGAATGGACACACTAGGGTGGGACTCTGGTTTGTGTCAGGTGTGCACCTAACAGCTTTCATCAGGGCACAGGTTAAAGGTGATACTTATTTCTAATCCTGTGAAATCTTCTGCCTGGTCTTCACTAAGGGAAGAACAGGTTCAGGAATCATTTATTTTACCTCTAATTCCAGAATAGGTACTCCAATGTTCAAATCTGGATCTGGCCCTACTTCTCTGCTGGAATCTGTAATTTGATTTTTTTTTTTTTTAAATTTTTTCTGATCAGTGATGGTAAAAATTAAGGGCAAACTTATAATAAGGCTTACAGTTGCAACCAGAGCAAAACTATTTCCCTCACTGAGTGCAGCACTTAATGTGGGGTGAATGGTTCAAAGGTAGTAATTAAAGATTAAAGTGATCTGCATGACTGCTCCTACTATGGTGTGCTTGCTCCTGGGGGAGTGAAGGAACCGAAAGAGTAGAAAAATAGACTGTGATTTGAGCCTTTACTATCCTGTTTGCCCACAGGACTTTATTAAACCATATATCATAACAAAACCTATGGCATGACAGAAGCTTTAACAACTGCCATTTCTGAAATTAGACCGTGAATTTCCTCAGAGATTGAGAGAGCTGGTTAATAATTTTTTATACCTCTATGAATGATGTAAATATCACATATCATAATATATTTATTATTTTTTCACTTAAGCTGCCCCCCAAAACAAAAGACATCAGGCGTCCCCCAGCTTCTGTCAGAAAAAGAGAACATTCATCATAAAGATTAAAAAAATGATGATAATTTAAAAAAATTAAAATAATAACCTTTCAAGACCAACCACTACAAAAAAGTTCTGAATGTGAGAACACTGAAAAATTAAGATGATACTTTTCAATGGGAATCTTAAGTAATTGATTCTCAAGCTAAAAGGTCACTCTGTGCTCTCCCAGATAAGAAACATCGCAACCAGGAAAAGAAGACATTGAGATTCAAATTGGCTCTGAAAGGAAACTGTGTTCATGTCTCTTATGTTATAAAAGTCTTGTGCATCTTCACCTGTTATTTCTGAGCTATTCTAAGTGTTAGTACCTGAAAATCAAACAAAACCGATAATTGTTAAAAGTGAAGAGTAACTTTTTTTAACTGCTTGATGTCTGACTAATTTTCTTTCCTTCTATCCCAACATCAAGCTGCTGGGGAGTACTTTGGCTAAGGTCTTCAACATTTGGCAGAAAACTACTACAGCGGCTAGAAAAATCAGATGTTCTTTCAATGGGCTGAAATGGGTTATACAGGAGTTAAGATTCCTTGCAAAATATTCAGTCGATTACAACAGGTATAGTAGAGACAAGTTATTTTTTTTTGCAATTAAACGTGGGGTTGTATAAGATAAAGCCTATTTTTTGATTTTTTTCTAGAATGCTTTCAGACCTTTGTTGCTACTTGATCCGGGATGCAATCAATTCTCTCTGCTACTGATATGTCCCGACATTGTGGATAAAATTCTGTTAGGGAAATAAATTAATGGGTTATTAGCAGGATTTCAAAATGTATACTTTAACTCTTAACATATATTTAAATGAGTATAAACTATTGCTAGTGTGATTTATCTTACCTGCGAAAAATTACACACAATTATTTCACATAAAGCTCTTTTTAAAGTTTTTGAACATATCAGTGACATTGATTTTATTTCTTAAGTTATATATGTACAGGACATTCAGTAATTCCTGTAACTCAATATGCATCACTTCTTGTGAAAATACTTGCAAAATTAAAATTGGAAGGACTTTGCTTTTTCTTAAAGAGCACTGTGCTGCTGCTCTCACTGGTGTTCCTTTCCCTAAAATAATGTTCTTCCACAGGAGCTTGAATTAGAACATCAGGCAAAAGCACCTTAAAGCTCCATTAAGTTGCTCCATTAGATTTCAGATTTGTCAGAGCAAATTTAAGGAGACCTTTTGGCAGCTTCAGCTCACAAAAATTTCCTTTCACTGCTGTTTTCTTTGTTACTTTACACATATTTTGGAACACTGAACACTCTTAGAATGAGAACTCTGAAGTGTATAAAGTCTCAGGCTGAGATGCACACAAATACATGGACTTGTCTGTTTGCATTATCTGCAATAGACAAACTTAGACGCTTTGCACAGGCAGATTTATACTTACTGTGTCGCAGAAACAGGCAGAAAATATGCAGATATTAGGCTGTAAGGGCAGTTTTACTACAACACCAAGATTTTTGCTGTGTATAAGCAATTATTTTTATTTTACTGCCATTTTCACCTTTAAGCTTTTTGCTTCAATCCCCATGTGTAAATGGGATTACTCACACAAAATGGAACTATATATAAAGTTTTATAAGATGCTCTATATCATATCCCTGTAAAACAAGGGTTTTCTAATGTACCAATACATTAGTAGGAAACACTATAGGTTTTTATGGTTATAATGTATGTTCCACACAATTTGGCTGCTCCCACATAGTCTCACTGGTTCCTTTTCTTTTTTTCAGGGCTATCTTTTTTACATTCAAAATTTTTCACATTATACCGATTCTAAGTTTTTATAAAACAAGTCCAGTCACGTGAGGAAGGGATAAAAGTTTTTTACATGACAATAAAGTGTGAGTCATGATATTTATTACATTCATGACTGGCAACTTTACTAATGTGTAGGACAGACTGACTATCCTTCAACTTTCGGTAATGATAAGAACATAACAGTAACACCGAGAGTCAGTACTTTACAATGGGCAAACACTTGAACATCCATATTTTTTGAAAAGTCTGAATACAACAGTGACAGAAACGATGGATGTCAGCACTTAGTTCCTGAAGTTCTGTGGCATTTCAAATAGTCTCAGCAAGCGGAGAGGAGCAGTTCCCACTCAGGGTTTTTGCTCTGGTCTTAGAACATCAATGGGAAGACCTTACCTGTGTTTTTGATTCCAGAGTGTCCTGTTGCCAAAAGCCCAATAAGGATACAGCTTACAACGAACACCAGGCAGAAGATGACAATTAGGGTGACTTCCAGCCCACTGAACTTCCTCTTGCCCATCTAGACCCAGAGAAACACCATTGGTAAAAGGAAAACAGAAATAACAGCTTTGAAAACTCTATAAATTACATGACTAAATTAAGAAATTGGCAACATGTATAAATGATTTAAGTTTTAAACCATGTCCTCTAATCCCAGGGTTTAAATAAAGCACTCCTTAAGGACTATGTGCAACAAATCTCAAATTCAGGATAATTCACACAGCGCAGATTACTGCATCATTACACTAGTGGGCAATCATTGAGAAATGTATTTTGTTCCCTGCAAAACACTTTATACATGAAAACAATTTTCTACTGAGATTAACTACTGAAGTAATTTATGTTACTGAAATTCCTTAAATGGGAAAAAAAAAATCAAAATCCCCTTTTTGATTTTTTTTAAGTTTTCTTTCCTTCATTAGAACAAACACAAACTATGTCCTGTTTTATAAAGTGAATGTTGAGTTGTTAAAAGATATTTGACAAAATGTCTAGTGAGCTCTGATTGCACCCTCACAACACATAAGAAAGGCAGGACATAGCAACAGGGTAAGCTACTTATTTGTAAAGTGGAAGAATATATCATGCCTATAAGCCCATGGGATTTCATGGGGGGCTTCAGTTCAGTGA
Organism: Arenaria interpres; assembly: GCA_013399435.1. Classification (NCBI taxonomy): domain Eukaryota; kingdom Metazoa; phylum Chordata; class Aves; order Charadriiformes; family Scolopacidae; genus Arenaria; species Arenaria interpres. The sequence continues at coordinate 15,647 of VXAK01007781.1, read as the reverse complement.
AGGCAGAAGAAACTGCCTCTCAGGTACACTGGTTGCTGCCAAAATCACAACTGAAACAAGGGAAAGTATGTAGATGGAGTTGGTGCCTTAAAATGCTATGTAAAACTCATGTTTTTCCCAGCATTGCTATTTTTGAGAGGCACAGTGATGCAGGCAGTGCTGCGTCGACGGGGCTGTGCTGGCTGCAGAGCCAGCAGCTCAGCTCTGTGTGAAGAACAACACCGTACCATTAACGTTGAACTGCGCACCAGCAATAAAACTAATTAAAACTAACCTCCAGCATCCAGATCAATATACACTGGCAGCAGTTACTGCATTTTACATTTGGTTAAGAACATTTAACCTTATAAAACAGCCTTAAAGACAGAGAAACAAGTTCTTTTCAGTCAAAGCCAGATAGTGTGTGAATACATGTGCATTGCACTGACATATCAACACACTTTCACATGCTTTATTGATGACCCAAAGGAATGAAAAACACTTTAAAATTAGCTTTTCCTTGTGCGAAATAACAGTTTAAGTCTATCGTATATTATCCCATTTCTTCCAAGTATAACCTATCACCCCTCCTGCACCCCTATTCATGGAAATCCCACAGCAACAGGAATGAACAAAGACTAAAAGCAAGACTGGCCCATCAACAGTCCCCAAAAGAGTAAGGCTAGTACTTAGACAATTAAGTGCTTTTCAGCATGGTGATTAATAAAGAAGCATTTATAAATAGCATAGGGCTATTAATATTTTCTCCATTAATATCAAAATTCATAGCCATTGTTAATATTGCATTTATATTGTTACTCCCCGGGGAATGTTGTTTTCAAACTCTGCAACTACACTGTGTATTGAAAAGCATACATTTTAACACCTGTTCTTTACAATGTGGAAATGATACTCTAGCAGTTCCTCTCCTGAGTTCCCTTTAACATTGCCTGAATACATGTTGACTAGGAGTCCCAAAATGTAAAATTCATTTTTCTGAAAATTAGGATTTTCTTAAAGTTCTTATCACCAAGCCTTACCCTGCCTCCCCTGTTCCAACTATAACGTTGCATTTCAGTTTTTTCCTTCTCATGGTCTCCCCCAAGACAGGAAACTTAGGAAATAAGGCTTTATAGTTTATAAATATAAGTTGTGTTTTGTGGTATGTACTCAGCAGGGAGGTAAAGGTCTCCAGAAACTTGGATGCTATAAAATGAATCACATACCTTAAAGCCCCTCTGCTTCCTTCATCTGCTGCTCTTGATTGTAAAGCTCAACATCAAAACTAGTGCTTTATCCTTTGCTGTTATCAGTTATTGCATTGTTTGCTAACCCATCTACCAATGGCAGGCACATACGTGATTACAGGCAGATTGCAGAAATTTTTTGGACTAAATATAGTTACTGTGACCATTGCAGCCAAGGAATGGCTGGTTAATTAATAATATTTTCATTGAATATGACGCATCAGAATCTGCAAATTAGAGAAAAGAGGCAATAAAATGCCAATAAGCTTATCCATCCTGCATGACTAAATGGGATTTGTTCTTTTTTTTTTTTTTTTCTCTTCATAGCTTTGTTACTAGAACCTTCATGGAACCTTTACATTCTTTGTCTATCATTTCTGCTTTAAGCACCACAAGAAGTGGTGTTCCCAAATAAGGAAAAGAGTTATTAAAATAGTTGCAGGAGATAATTGAATTTATGACCATTAAAACTTCTTTAGGAATGACTATAAAGTACTAAATTTAATATTAACATAAACAGATGTCATAGGATACTAATAATAAATGTCAAAAGCAGAAGAAAAAGATGAAAGACTAACTTGGAAAAGAGTCTATAGAGAAGAAGCTTCAATCATAATCTTAATATGAAACCTTCATATGTAACTGGGATTTGTCTTTTTCTCACAATAGATAAGTAGTCTTAACATTAAATCTTTATTTTCAAAAAGAAAGCCTTCAATTCATACTATTAAAGAGTTTTCAAGTTATTTTTCAGTAATGTAGAAATGGCTCAGAAGTGCCACTTGTATTTCTTGAACTGTTCACAAGTTTATTCAATTTCCTGAACATCTCACCTCCCGCTGTGAAGTGCAGGAATGAGATGTGCTCTCTCTGAGCACAAAGGGAATGGTTCTCTTTTCCTTAGTCAGCACTTAAAAGAAAGAAAATCAATCATACATATAGAGTACTGGGGCTCTCCTGTAACCATCCATCTTTACACAAATCAATGCCACCACTCTCAATGACTCTGTTTTTGAAATTCAGCCTGTTATTTACCTGTCTCACCCTCTCCATTTCACTGTAACATCATGCATGTCTGCATGGGTGCAAATAAACTCTGGAAATGTAATTCTAACATCCCTCTCAATACTGCTAATATGCTGCTTTATGAGTGCACATTGAGAAATAATGGTTTCACATGGATTATGAAGATATCAATGGTTTTGGGAGGCCTGGGAGTTTTGTTTGAGGTATATTTGTTTTCCAAGGTTTGTATCTTCATTTAACTGTTCCAGGGAAGTACTCAGCCCAGCAAAGCATATGGCCATGTGTTTCATTTAAACATGTCTGCAACCACCCTGCCATCAATATAACCTTTTGCTTAAGTGCTTTCCTGAATTCACGGTCCTACAAACTTATATTATCAATAACCTAGTGAACATTTTCTATGCAACTTGGGAGCATAAAAGCACTGAACAAAAAGGTCTCACAAGAGGTTTAACCAGCAGGTTTCCTAGCTGAGTATATTTTTGTTAGACTACAAAGGATATCAACAACACGGCGTTCAGGTCGAGGTCTGATAGTGAACTCCAAGAAGCAGGAATGGGGAAGGCTCTTCAGTCAGGGACACTGAGAGACCATAAAGACAACCAAGAACTCTATTAAATCAAGACCTGGAACAGCATGGTCTCTGCTGTGTCCTGCTTTGGTTTCCAGGAATTAAGAGCTGATTTGCTTCTGACAGCTGGTGAGCAGAATTACTAGAAGACCAGGAGTATAGGGTAGACTGCAGAGAATAGTGTAGGAAAACAAGCTAGGAAATTAGGTAGTGTTAAAAATGTAGTAATTTAAAAAGATACATTTATCTCTTAGTTTTTAACAGATGCACTTTTAATTAAATCACATAATTTGAAAACCTTGTTAGCTGGTCATAGTTAACTCTCTGGTTGCACTCATTCAGACAGTTGTGCTAATAATTGAATTTTCAGTGCAGGAACCAATTTAGGAAAAAAAATAGCTGACACTTTTTCTATGGTTTCATGAGATTTGTTTTTTCACTGTTTCACTATCAAACATTTACTTCAGATTACAGTTTGGAAGCCTTAATTCCTGCAAGAAGCTGCTTGCAGATTACCATTTCAGTCAGGAAGATACTCATTAATGACCCTGGAAGGACAACCATCACAGAGCACACTCCTGTACTCCCCACATGTGATGTTTGCACGGCTGAAACCACTTAGCAATCACAGTTCAGCAAACGGGAAGCTCTTCAGTGCATCTATGGTTATATTCAAAAGAGGAAGAAGGCTGAGCAGTTTTTAGAGGCAGCAATGGGAAGCCCAGGCTCAAAGACTCGTCTCTCAAGCCTCAGATAAAAGAAACTATCTTGATTTACCTTGTGTACATGACAAGGCAGCTGACAACTGAGGTATCCTTCTTCTCTGAAATACTAGATGCAGCCCTTGCTCCCTCAGAAGAAGAAGGAGATACCATCCCTTATCACCCTTCTGCACACTGAAGCACAAGTACCTGTTTAGTGCAAAGAGCCATAGGTCTGTGCTCCACTCCCAGGTCAGCCACTTGGTAACTTAGTATCAGCTATCAGTCTTCATTAACTCATCTCCTGCTTGCTTCAGGATTTTTCCATATCAGTAATGAAAATAGTTCTGTGAATGCTTCTAAAGTCTATAGGTGAAAGGCACTATGTGAAAGCAGGACAATGGTTTTAACCAAGACACAACCTGAGACAAAACCAGGCAAAGATGGGAAAGCTTCAGTGAGAGGTGTGAGAAGATTCTGCTTTAACAACTTACATAGTTCAGATCTGAACAGATTTGCATTACTCTGGTGTTAAAAGAATATTGCAGGGCCTCATTGAAACATACACGTCACTGTGAAACATGCTAAGTGAATTATGGTTTGATTAGAGACATATAGAGCTTTTTACTTAGACAACAGAAGAGAGTTCAGCCTCTCCAAGGAGTCACTGGATTATTATCCCAGGGAGCCTTACAGACCCTGAAGTTTCTGGTTGATATGCCCTGATAAGCAAATATCTTGTGGTCTGTGGCCTGAGGTGTAGGTCCCCAGTCACCTGCGGGACAGGGGGACCATGCACAAGTCCCTCCCTGGCAGTATGGGCACAGTTGTACTACCATTTGTATCTAAGTATGATTTCTATGATTCTGTGAAATACATCTGCACATATCTTAACATTATAGATCATTCATACATTGAATTATAACTTACTTTTCATGAGACAAAATGACTTCCCTACTTGGCCAAAAGTTAAATAATTAGGTCAAATCATCATTTTGGTGAGAGTCTCAGATTTGACGTGATGTGATTGAGCAGGTTGTTGGCAGGAAACCCAGTATGTTCCTGCTGTAACTCTGCCGCTGTAAGTCGGTTTACACTGGTGATGAATTTTCTCCCAAGAATTTCAGGACATCTTGGCAAACTAATGAGGCAGATGCACGCAAGCAGAAAACCGGCCCAAATTCAGCACAGCTCTTAGAGGGCTCCTGGGAACCCCTTGATAAAATTCCATCAAATAACAAGCAGATCACATGGATGTTACTCCTGCCCCCAAAATCTACCTCTTTGACACTGAAATCACAGAAGACTTGTTCCAGTGTTCAACCAAAAGAAAAAGCCCCAAACTTCCAAAAATAGAAGCACAGCTCCTCTTCATACTGAAAAAGAACAGGTTTTAGAACTCTGTTAGAACAATCCCAGCCCATAGAGAGAGCTAAGGGAAACTATAACTACACTTTTCCCATTTTTATATTCATCTGGAGAGAAGACTGGGTGTTTTCAGGGTTATTTCTCTATTTTACATAAATCGTGAATAAAATACACAGTGCTGAAGCAGAGGTTGGAGACTAGGACTCCTTAATTTGAAAAGGGTGTCTTTCAGCTGAAGTAATTGCATGTTTTCTCTGGCTCGATCAACACTCAATAAACTACCCTGGCACTGCTAAACAGGAGCAAAGAAAACCTTAGGTTGATACCTCTTCCTCTTTAGTTTTTATAGATTGTACCTTATTTTCTTTATCACATGAGTAAACGGAAACCTGGATAAAGTCCTCAGACCTTTGCCAAGCAATATAAGATGTGATGGGTTTGGTGGAATTCAAAGTGAAAAAGGTTCTGCAATCTTAGCCTGTTCTTCAGCACTCTCCAAAACTGCAGTCACCATCTGGAATGAACAAAGGGGTTCACAGAAGAGCTTTGTCTGCTGCACCACCACCCTCCAGGGCTCTACCAGCACCTGTGAACTCAGTAAGCAGATGGGCTGCGAAGAAAACAGAAAACACCTTCATAAAGTTCATTAACGGCTATTACAAAGTAAATGCTTGCCACATCATCGTCATCTTCTTCCTCTTTTAAGCTTCAGTAAACAGTGTTTAGAACAGAGCTTTGAAAACAAGTGTGAGGCAGCTTTTTTTAATGGAGATTTCTAGACTGAAGCCTTAACCAGAGATCCCTGGGAAATTTTTGTCGCAGCTCCGCGATTGAGCATGAAGGCAGACTGTTGTTCAGATTTGCAACATGTTATAGGCTGCTGAAGAGAACACAGAAGATCCCTATATTTAGGAAAAAAACCCCAACAACTGTGAAGCATTTTTAAGGAGAAACAGAAGAAATCTCCTCATGAGAAAAACAGGAATAAACAATACATACCTGCCATGGAGTTTCTTTCAGACACCAAGCTGAGATTCATGCAAATCTGGCCAAGCAAGACAAAGAATTGGGAAAGCCTCATAAATTCATTGCAAAAATTTTTGTCCCTCAAAGAGACTCTGGAGAGAATGAGTTTGAATTCATTCAACGTTCATTCTTGTTTTCCCAAAGCACCTCAGAATTCAAGATCAGATACTGTGAGCTTGGTCTCATACAAAGCAGTTTTCATTTTATAGGAATTGACAGACAGAAGATTTTGATTTTGTTTATAAACAGATACAGAAATAATGTCAATTGAATAGCTTCATTGTCATGGAAAAGCAGAACATGTTTGAAGTTCATTTTCAAAGTATGTGCAGTTCTTCTAAAACAAATGCAATTAGACATTGTATTAACTCTATCTTTTTGAAGATAAATAGGTTTCTGTGTGTCTAAACTATGGGCCTTTATCCTCATTCAAATAACACTTTTGAGCCAACACAGCAGAGCTAATGACCATAGTTTAAAATTGAATCCCAGTGTTATTTATGAATTCTTATTAGGTCAAGTTAGAGACCTATACAAGCCATGACAGTGATTACAAAGATAAGAATTCCAGCTGAACATACACTGTATAGAGAGAAGAAAATTTCCAGCTCTTAGTTCAAATGAGGAAATCACTTGTTGTAAATTTCTAAAATATAGCGATCACTGCTGGAGTCTTACTATAGTTAGAAGAGTACAGGTTTCTCAGGTGCTTGCAATGATTTAATTGTTAAGACCTGAAATCAGAGCAAAAATGTTATAATAAGGCTTCTAAAAAAGCCCCATACCTCTCATTCTTTTTTTATAGCTAGTGAACACAGAAAGCAGAAAATGGGAAGGTGTCTGATATAGAAAGAACAAGTGTCATGATAGTTTGAACCATAATCATGAATATAAATAACTTGATTATGTCTGTAAATTAATAACTACTGTTCTTCAAGATACCAAATGGTAGGTTTTAGTAGAGCCAAATTGCCAATATTTATTAACCATTCTTTCAACTGAGAATGGAATTACATGATTGCTTGAAAAAAAAAGATTTTTTTCTTTGGCCATTCATGCATCAAGATGTGGAAACATCAAAATGTGTTTGACAGCGTTAACTGATGAAAACCCATTGCCTGTTATTTTATTTTTTAAGCTGTAATGAGATAGCATTATGGATATTCAGAAATGTAAAGTGTCCTACAAGCAAGGGATTTGAACCTGTCATTTATAGCTGACAATATTAACTTTAGGATAGACTTCTCTGCCTATAAATGAAGGGGAAAAAGGAGAATTAATATTTGCTTCCAGCTAATTGCTACCTCCTGACAGCACATAAAGTTCAAAAGTATACCACCAGTAACTCTCGGTTACATCGTCACAGCTCTACTCTGCCATCTCAAGGGTGCTTTAAAGGGAATAGCATTATCCGTGCTCTTAAGGAATCTTTGGGCTGCTACAGCACATTCACACTGAAGTTTACTGAGGGTGTTTGCGGGGCTGTAAGGTCCAACAGCTGCCTCTGTGCCATCCCCCTTAAACTTCTTCATGTCTTCCCTCCTTCACCTTGACCTTCTTCGGAGTCATACAGTCTCTTTAGCAGTGACCCTGATCTTTCTGCTCTGCTTTGGGCAGTGTGCAGAGCATGGAAAGGCATTCTTGATTTGCACTTTGATGAAAACACCCCCCACAGCAAAGCTGAAGAGACACCCCAAAACCGGAGAGAAGTTTAATTTTTTTTTTTTTTTGGGGTGTTGATTCCTACCTGAAATGTACCAGCAGAAAGGATTCTTCACTTCTGCCAGCAGATCTAGAGACATCAGAGGCTTTTTCTGAACACGTACACATCAAGGATAACATTCAACTTACAGTTTGAGTAAAGAAAGTGGATTGCTTCATATGAAACCTAGTTGGTGAAAAATTTAAGAACTAGTTTCAGAAAACAAAACCGCATATATCAGGTATTAAATCTCATTAAAAAGAGAGTCTGCCCGTCTCCCCCTTTTAAGTCCTTACAGAAGAGGGAAATCTGTCTCTTAAACTTCCCAAGGCATGTCATTAATTTTTGCCCTTCTAGAATTGATAAATTCACATATGTGCTTAACTAAAGCATGTACAGTCTATTAATTCGACCATAGGCAAAAGAAAGTCTTGGTTTTAAGAGCTCACATCACTCCAGTCTGTATTTAGGCTGTCAAAATGCACACTATCATAAAATAAATACTTATACTTCTACCTACTAGTGCCAGTTTGAAGACACATATGCACAGACCACTAGGAAGCCCAAGAGTCTGCCAGTTCCAAAGATTATTGAGTCATACATCAGGCAGATCCAAAATAGCAATGGATATATTTTCTAATGCCATTTTTTTAAAAAAACCTAATAACTAGGGACTCTAACATTCTTGGCTTGTGAAGTTACAAACATGCATTTTTTACTCTTTTTTTGCAACCAGGAAAGCCAGAAACTTCAGTTATTATTTTTAAATGAAGGTTAATCTATTCGCTTTATTAGAAAAACAAATTAAAAAAAAATTAAATTATTTTAAGGTGAAATTATAGAGCTGCAAAACTGACATTAACCTAAAAGCAATGAAAAACTCCAGTTAGTAAATAACACTCAAAACACACCTTATTAAGTCCTAACTTTATTATCCACAACTCCTAACCTATTTTTTTTTCAGGTCACTATTTAACAAAAGCTGAAATGACAGATTGTCCCCCAGCTTTGCAGTGAGGAAAAGATAATTCTGAAAGTAGCTGTTTAATGAAATCACTGTTTTGACCTTTTGCATTTTTTTGTCAAAGCTTGTATGATGACTGTTTCTATGACTTTCCTTGTCCTTGCTGCAGATGGTTTTCCAGCCAGTGCCTGTGCTTCTTGCTGCTACTGAGCAGGAAACAAAGCAAAGCCACCATTATTATACACTGGTTCCTCGCCAGGGGAGGCTACTTATTTAGACATTTTATTACAGTGTATTATTCAGCTTTGCATTTTTTTTCAATAAAAGTAATAGACGTTCATTGTAAGAAAACAAAAGGATTAAAGGCTTGGGAGCTTTTTAAAATTCACAAATTTGTAATAATAACTAAAATATATGAATAATATCAGTGCCAAGAATTTAATTTTCTTACGCCTCCATTTCTATGCAGTAATTTAGTAAACACTCAGCAGGTGACCTGGTCTGCATAAATGACAAGAGGGCTCATGCAGGCACTATGGATCAGCTCATACTTACACCATTCAAGATATGGGAAACCCCAAAGTTCAAAGACATATGATCTCCATTAGCATAGTCCCCTCCATGTCATTTAACCCACACAGTGACCTCTAAATGGAAGCCTTGGACCTAGTGATAATGTTTGCATCACTACAATGAAGGATTAAAATTCTGAATTGTTAAATAATCCTCTTAGATGCTTCTGCTTTACACACACATTCCTTAGAAATCCTCCTTAGAAAAGATTCTGTTTATACTGGTTTCAAGATTTTCTCTCTAAACACAACAGCTGGAAGCTTTTATTTTTTCTTGTGGTAAAAAAAAAAAAGCTATTGTTTTTACAGTCACTTGTAACCTCAAGTGGGAGTCTGAATGAAAACATCAAATAGCGCGCCAGGCTTTGAACAAAGCTTTGGGAGTCACCAACATTACAAGTGTTGTTGTGTGGGTGCTGCACATAACACCTTCTCCAAATGACAATGTGGAGGGAGTTGTACTTACACCCAGTGCAGAGAAACTTCAGCCCTTCTCTTCTGCAAATCTCTATGCATCGACTGATTTTGCTAAATTCAATTGCTTTCTATGCGCTGAAGATCTGGTGTGTTCAGTAGAAGGTTACAACTTGTTTTCTCTCTTTCGATGTCCAGATTAGAAAATGTGATCCTTTCCTTAGGCCCATTGGACTTTTCTCTGTGAGCTCCATGGGTATGCTTCTCCTTCCTCGTCTGCAAAATCCTTGGGTGAACAGGAAAGCTACGGGTTAAGCTAGAGCTAAGATGAGTTAGTTGGTAATTACTGTCATAGTGACCAGCATACAGGATGCACTCTAAGAAATACCTCTTAAGTTACCAAACCATTAGCAGCAGCTCTGCAGGGCCTTGGTAAATAGTTATCCTTACAGTTAATATTGAACTGTGTTACTAAGGAAGTATTGATAAAGAAGCAACCTTTTACTCACTCTACAGATTTAACAGTGCATCACTCACTCTAGAAAAACTTTGCTCCAAGGAAGGAATAGCTTCACTACCAGCATGACCTTGTACTGCTTCTAAAGTTTACTACTGTTGAATAAAGAATTTCATGTCAGCTGGTAATACAGTTTAGTGAACATATATAATTAACCCGAATTAATTTTAAAATGAATAAAGAAATTGAAAAATTAAAGCAAAAGAAGTCGTTACTATAGTAATTCGAAACTTCACATAACAGTCCTAATTTATCATGAAGGAAATATGAAAGCTAATGAATTCAGTACATGACGTCTTTTCACAAAGGAGAAACTTTACCTAATTTTAGCCTGAGAAGGCTTTTTTGTAACACTTATTGAAATCTTATTTCCAGTAACAAAAGGCCCCACAGCCAGGAAATTTTACCAGAAAGCTTTTCAAAATTAGTAATGCAAGATGACTTTTTTTTTCCTGAAGTATCACAAAGAAGATCTCCCAATGCTAATGTCTTTATATTTTGTCAAATCCAGTAATTTTATGGTATTGTTGTGTCATAAGAAGGATGAAAAGAAAAGGTAAGGTGGTCTTTAAAAATAATTATAGTCTCTTAAAACAGTTATGGGGTCATAACTATGTGTAAGTTTAGGGTTAAATACCTTTTTTATGTATGAAGGAAAAAATGTAAGCTTCAGAATACATGGGTTCATTTTCCATATAATTTTTAGTACTTCTCCTTCTGGTTCAAGTTCTGTACAGCACAATTACCCAAAGCCATATCCAATAATATTTATCTCAAACTAAACACCTGACTGTACCACAGGATACTTCCTCACATTGTCTTACATGTCGTTGTCACACACAAGCCAAAGGAGAACAGGGATCTCTAAATGGAACTATTTTAAGAAAGTGAAGACTACTCCAAAAGGAAACCACTACTTGGAGAAATTATGTTAATTCTGAATTCTGTAAGATAATGCTTTTAAAGGACGCTTCTACCTGTTAAATAATCTGTAGATTATTAAAAAATGACATAACTAAAATTTAAAAACAAACAGTTTGCACAAGAGTGTATAAAGGTGTACCTAACAACAGCTTAATAACAAATGATAGAAGAAATACAAGCTCTCCAAATACATTCTATAAATTTCTTATTTTTTAATCCACAAAATTCAGAAATTCCTAAAAATCTGTCCAAAGTTACTAGTTTTAGAGTTTTGTTTCTAAGAATCACTGTATCCTCAAGAGGGATCCAGGGAAATCTTCCACTTAGTTTATTAGAAAAAAATTGTTTCTTTTGCTTAATGACTTTTTTTCCCCCAAGAACCATGTTACTGGGACCTGCAGATCATGCTGCACCTCAATCTGATTTTCTTTCCTCCCCAGATTTTCTTACCAGGATGCTCCACCACCTCTGCTTCCTTCCCTTTTATTCTAGTGCAATGATCACTACCAAAATCATTATATTCTCATTGCTGTAAACACCAGCTTATTATAAAAAAACTAGTAGGTTAGGAATGCATCCTCTCCCTAGCCTTACTGATATATCACCTGGAAAAGATATAGGCAACTGATATTGTAGGTAGATAAAAACTCCTTTTAACTACACAGGCACAGTGCAATCGCAGTGTATTTATACCAGGAATGCATGTCCAGTAGTGATGGAGGGATATGTTTACAGACTGTTAATCTAAATTAGTATTAAATAAGGACCTTGATAAATGAAAGATTTTTCTGTGTGAATTGGAAGAAGTGCAACTGTTGACGCATGTACAAAGGGAAAGGAGGGCAATCTCAATGGCGGAATAATAAGTAAAATGCCAAAACTGGTGTGATACTATTGACAGAAAAATTATTATTCACCCACGAAAAAATATCTTGGGATCACTGAAAATGAGCTGAGCATTTGTGGCCACAAGTGTTCGGGTGGAGACAGAGAGATGATAAATATGAGAGAGACAGGAGAGAATATTGTGGGAAAAAATATCTTATATAGACATAAATGTTCCAAATATTTGATGAAGAGGGTTACGTAATGCCATTAAAAAGTGGAAAAACAATAAGGCAAAGGGCAATCGGATACTGTTAGACAGTGATGACTCATGGAAATAAGGAATTTTCAGTCTCCTTTTGCTAGAAAAGTTCTACTTTATATTTAGAACACCTAATTTAAAATGTAATGACTGTCTGGTATATGTATTTACACCATGTTGAGGCAATACGGTGTTAGCAACTTTAAAACAATGTATAACTTAAGTTTTACTGTTTGAGTCAAAAACTTGAGGTATTGTCAAATCAATATCACTAGCTACATGATTATTGCAATTAGAATGGGGTAAATTCTCAAAACTGAAAGTCTAGAAAATTATGCAAAAAATCAGAAAAGGATAAAACTAGCTCAGGAATGATATATAGGTTTGTGGAGACACTCTTGCTGCTATAAAATAAATTACTCTTGAACATTTGAACCAAGTTCTCTTTAGAAAGTGCAGGATATTACAATGCCCTATGTTTGAATGGTGACATTACTCAAAAAGCTTGTTTTCATGCCAGATATCACACTGCTCCCAATGAAATATTATGTTAATATCTGAAGAGACATATTTCTCTAAAATGGTCCTAGAATGTTGCCTATATTCCTTGAGGGCTATATTTCAGGAAACATATGGCTCTATATTCATTTTTCCTTTGGGCTGCTATCTGTTCACAGCAGAATTTCCAAAATATGCTGGCAGCCCACCAGATTAAAATTATTTAAAAAAAGATAAAATCATGAAGATTAAACATGAGTAAGTTGTTATGTAAATTAGCCTATTTATAGCTGTATCAAAACCAAACATTTCAAAAAATTGTATTAATTCAATTCACATGCATTTAACAGAAAAAATTTATGTGTCTTCAGAGGTTTGAATTCATAATACGAAACTTCTGTGTTTTGGTACACATGCACAAAAAAAGACAAAATGTTTAGCTGTGCTTATTTAAAAATAAAAAAAAAAAACAACATACCAAAGCAAGAATTACCTTCTAAGTTAGAAGCAAACCACGTAGGATCATCCAAGTTGATCGTCCATGCCTGATGGTAGCCAATGTGAGACTGGCCCTGAGACAAAGACATTACAGGGAGATTATGGCCCCAAAACCATGTAGTTAAAACTAAGCATATCTTCTTTTTTTTTTTAAACAAAATTTTGCACACATAATCAGCCAGAAATTCTACCAGCATTGTAGTTCCTTGCCTTTCTGCACTGCCAAAAAGAGATCACAGGCATCCTGGTGAGATGCACCTTGTAATCTGTGCTGATTTCACTTATCATCAGACTTCCAGAAACACAGCCATCACTTCTGAATTCCCGTGCTAACAGGAGGTGGGGTATGGGAGGCACCTCCAAATACACTAACACCATCCTGAAAAGTTCCCTACACATCATTATGCAAAATAACACCATTTTTTGCATTACTTGCAGTAATCTCAGGTGATGGCTTATTGCTATTACGAGGGTAATACACTCTGGATGAAAAGGCTAAGTGACTTAAGTATCTCTTATCTGAAGACAATTCACATTTACTCATGTTGAGGAAATTAGTTAAAACTTTCCACATAATCTATGCTTTTGGTTCCCCTAGGTTTGAGAACAAATCTTTATTATCTGTGTTGCCTTAGGTCCAGGGCACAATTTCATTTAAACAACATATTAATCCCATAAATCATAGAATTATTATTTTATGCCATTTAAGTCAGGAAAATAATGCTAATCTGAAGGTTTAATTTCAGTTTTGTCTCTGAAGACATGTTCAGATATGTCCTCTAGAAATGTGATTGCTTTGGCCAGAGTCCATCATTTCCACCTGTTCCTATTGCTCCTCCTCAAATACCCCCCCCAACATTGAAGATTTCTAAGGCAGAAGGAACCACCAGCTCTTCTTCCAAAGTGATGGAAAAGTGATGCAGTTTCTTACAGCTCAGTTTCCCCTGTGACAACTGCGTTATTGTTATAAACTGCAGGCAGAAAAGCTCAAAACTCAGCTACTGTGTGGGGAGTGAAGAATTGTGGAGATGCGCTGCTGAGCGAGAGCTCGGCAGGTGTTCTTGCAGTGATGGGAAGGAAGCCTCGAGAACAGTAAAACAATGTCCTTATATGGTAATGTGAAATAGGTAGCAAGCTAGCAAATAGATAACAATAACAAAACAAATAACAACGACTAATTGGCCTGGGGCATGAACACTTCTATGTAGCCAATTGTATTGCTCACAACAGCATGTGGACAGGCCCCACAACCTATCTGTGTAGAGAGCACAGCGCGTGATCAAAAGAAACTATATATGCTGTAAAAATAAAACATTAAACATCTTCGCTTCATTACTTGGCAGAGTCCGTGCCCTTTGTTGCCGCACTACTGAGCATTATTTGCTTTTCAAGGACTGCTGTAATTTGTTTCATCTCTCCCCAGTTGTTTTATTTTCATCTGGGCTTTGAATATCTCCAGGAGTGGAGGCTCCAGAGCCTCTCTGGGCAACGTCCTGCAGTGCTCGACCATCCTCAGAGCAAAAAAGGATTTTATGAAGACAAGAAGCATCATACATACCAATGTGAACCCCATCGTCCCAATAAAGCTGTCCTTCTGCAAACAGAGTGTCACTCAAAGCAGCAGTGAGTCCCAGCAGGTTTTTCTGGCTATGGAAAACAAAATAATATTTCTCAAATTTCCTCAGCTAATCACATTTCATATTTATCAAATGTTAGAAATTTTATAAGAAATATTGTATGCCACTCAACTGATCTCCCATACTCATCTTTCTAAGCCCAATGCTACTGTATTCTAAAGGACCATTAGGAGGTAACCAAAAATGGAAAACCAGCCTAAAGTTCCAGTGCTCTCATACATGTAGCTTCTTTCAGGACTGGTAATATTTGTATGTAATTGTGCAAAACCAAATTATTCAAGTTGATATGATCCAAAGGAGCTGGTAAAAGTTTGAATTGCCCCCTAATTCCAATATCTTCATCCTATTTATGAAAAAATAAAAAAGTTTTCTACTTTATTGCCCTCACTCTACAGGTGTTTTTTTGAATGAAATGATCCTTTTTTGCTAGACAGATTAATTACAAGTTGTTACTGCAAATCCTCTTTTTCCTCCAGGAGTAACTACCAAATGGTTTTAAGAGTGTTGTTCAAGTGGGACTTGATATTGAAAGCTCACATTCTCAGTGTCATGATTTTTTGTTGAGAGGAAAATTGCTGTAACTAAACTTTATTGTCAGGAGGGTTGTAACTACAAAAGTTTTGGTGGAAATTCCTGATAAGGAGAGGAAAGGAGTCGTACGTACTCATGGAGCATGGGGCAGATCACAGTCCTGCCATGGGCATGCGCATCGTACATTAATGTGTAGAAATAAGGTACCAAGGCGTATCTTATAGTCAACACATTCCTGGAAATATCCTCAAATGTTGAGTTCCAGGAAACAGGATCTTGCCTCTGAAAGAGAAGAGACTGTTGTTAGTCACCCTGGATTGTTTTCTGTCAAAAAGGCTTAAAAAAATCAACCACCAATTCCCAATGTTCACAAGACACTTCAAAT
>VXAK01007780.1:45407-56233 GCA_013399435.1 Arenaria interpres | reverse complement strand
CTGGAGAAGAAGAGGCTCTGAGGAGACCTTGTAACGCCCTTCCAGTACTTAAAGGGGGCCTACAGGAAAGCTGGGGAGGGATTGTTGACCAGGGAGGGGAGCCATAGGACATGGAGGAATGGCTTTAAACTGAAAAAGGAGAGATTGAGATGAGATCTGGGGAAGAACGTCTTTGCTGTGAGGGTGGTGAGAGCAGCCTGGCCCAGGTTGCCCCGAGAAACTGTGGCTCCCCCATCCCTGGAGGGGTTGGAGGGGGCTTGGAGCAACGTGGTCTGGTGGGAGATGTTCCTGCCCATGCAGGGGGTTGAAACTGGATGGTCTTTAAGGTCCCTTCCAACCCAAACCTTTCCATGATTCTATGAGATTACGCCTTCCACTTCTGGGCATGGAGAGAGGGAATTTTGCCTACTTCTGTGGCAGATTTGGGATATAACCATATTGAATCTAAATGACATTTCACGCATTGTCTTTACCACAAGTCCCCAGTGCAATTGGACTCTGTGGGTAAGTTTACACAGAAGAATACAGTTCAATGCAGGGACACTTGACCTGGTGCTAAATATATTAGTTTTGGAAACATGAGATGCAAAGCAATTAGCTCAGTCAGATCTCTGATGCTATGGTGAGATTGCTTGTGGTACCCAGGATGTGTCAGGTATCCTTGCACTGAGCTAACATCTCAAGTGTCAAAATTTCCTGGTATCTTAAAACATTTGGGTTTTCCTGTGAGTCTCTGTGCTCAGGGATTGACTGGCATTTTTTTTTCTTGATGAGAAAGCAGCCTGCCTCACTGTCAGCTCATTCATTTGTGGGCTTTGTGTTGCCCCTAACTATTACAAATAATATCTTAGTTATAGAATCACAGAATCATAGGGTGGTTTTGGTTGGAAGGGACCTTAAAGATCATTTAGTTCCAAACCCCCTGCCATGGGCAGGGACAACTCCCACCAGACCAGGTTGCTCAAAGCCCTGTCCAGCCCGGTCTTGAACACCTCCAGGGATGAATATTTATTAAAAATGAATGAATACTGATTATTTATTACTCCTTGGATTTTTATCTTCCAGCCACAGATGGGAAAATGAAAGAGTGTATTGTTTTTAAAGTTATCTTTTGATGTCTTTGGTGTTCTAGTCAACACTTCATTCCATTTAAGCAGACTATTTGAATGTTGGTGGTGATTCTATTCTACCTTTACCTTTTTGGGAAGTGATTTTAGATCATGTTTTTCCAGACATTGCATGTGAATATTTGATACAAGCTTTAACCCAAATGTGAAATGTGCTACGTGAAACAAAACCTTTTTTTCTGTACAACAGTGGTTATAATCCAGAATCTTCCCACCTATGTTTCCAATTTTGCTCTTTGTGCTAGTCAAAATATACTCCTCCACCACTTTATTACCACTGTTTCAACTCAAACATGTCGGGCCAAGCTTGTCCCTGGTATAATACCGTATGGCCAACTGTGTGGTGTAACCAGACATGCCCATTTCTCACATCCCCCACCCATAGTTTGTTTCTCGTGGGACCTGTATAATTTCATTTCTTCCTTTTGTTGTGAATATCCCATTCTTGCTCTCCCACCTACTTTCAGACATTTTCAAAACCTTTTCTAAGGGTTTTTTTCCCCGAGAAGGTTGCCAGCAATCAGCTCAGCAGTTACCTGCTGTCAGTCAACTTGCAAAGCCATAGGTCAATGAGACAAAGGTTGATATCTGTTAATACAGTGAGCAGAGGTATCTATGTGTATTTATCCAGACTAAAACTTCCATTCTACTCATTTTACTGGAGAAATAAGTATTTTTCTAAACAAAACTAGTCAGGTTCAACTGTGCTTCCACTGAATGCACATGGGAGTTTTACTATAGACTCAAATAAAAAGGGGAACGTCCTGCTGAAGTATGTGAGTTGGCACTGGAAATACTTTATTTCTTTGTGCTGGGTCTGGTCAGGTTATGCCCAGGAATTCTCCACTGAAAGAGGCCAAGGCGTGCATGGTATTTTTCTGGCATTATTGCACAGGTGACTTGGACCTGGAGTGCTACAGGCAGATTTATGTTTCTTTCTTTCATCTATGCTGTGTCTGCCTCGATTGCTGTGCTTTGAATATTTATTTCAAAATGGATTAGAGTGTTTGAAGTGATATTAAACAATTCAAAGTGCTGGAGTGTGTCCAGAGAAGGGCAACGGAGCTGGTGAGGGGTCTGGAGCACAAGTCTGGTGAGGAGCGGCTGAGGGAGCTGGGGGTGTTCAGCCTGGAGAAAAGGAGGCTGAGGGGAGACCTTCTCGCTCTCTCCAACTCCCTGAAAGGAGGGTGTAGCCAGGGGAGGTCGGTCTCTTCTCCCAAGGAACAGGCGATGGGACAAGAGGAAATGGCCTCACCTTTCACCAGGGGAGGTTTAGGATGGATATTGGGAAAATTTCTTCCCTGAAAGTGTTGTGAAGCCTTGGAAGAGGCTGCTCAGGGCAGTGGTGGAGTCACCATCCCTGGAGGTATTTGAACTATGTGGAGACATGATGCTGAGAGACATGGTTCAGTGGTGGAATTGGCAGTGTTAGGTTAAGGGTTGGACTTGATGATCTTAAAGATCTTTTCCAACCTGAATGATTCTATGATTCTATGAGTCTTAAGTAAGCATTTAGCTTTCTCTTGTCATCTAAATTAATTGTCTTCGGGGGCTGAGCCTGGCCCTTTTGGCAGGAAAGGGCAGTTTATGGACACAGAGATTAAGTAGTCTTTTTGACTTTTCTGGGTTGGGTTTGATCTCAGTATGTCATTGTTACCGAGGGGATTCTTTACTCCTCTTGAGCCTCTCTGGTGCCTTTTCACGTGCAGTCGAAACAAACTTGCTGTTTCTGGCATGCATGAAAAAAACTGGATCCTCATTTTTTCTCAAAAACTCCTCTTATTGTTGTCTCTGTTGGCTCCTTTGGTTGTCTTCACGTGTGTAGCAGATGTCACACTGGAGACTCCTAATATTCCCCTTTCTTACCCAATCTCCTCTTACTCTCTGTTCCATTTTAGTGAATGTTTTCGGTCATTCTTGTCTGCAGGTCATTCATGCATACCACTGCTTCCGTTTTATTTTCCATACACCCTGTGGACAGAGTGAGTCATATTTTCCGTATTTTTGCAGAAAGAAGGAACTGGATCTTCAGCAAGATTAACCATCTGACTTTGCTACACCACTGTGACATCTCTGTTTGTAGGCTGGGGGGCATCAATTTCCATTTTCAAATCCCATGATCATTTAACACTCAAGTCTTCAGTTCCTCCTCTCAAGGGCACAGGAATTATGAAACAGGAAAATCATAGAATCATGGAAGAGTTTGGGTTGGAAGGGACCTTAAAGATCATCTAGTTCCAACCCCCTGCCCTGGGCAGGGACACCTCCCACCAGACCAGGTTGCTCCAAGCCCCCTCCAACCTGGCCTTGAACCCCTCCAGGGATGGGGCAGCCACAGCTTCTCTGGGCAACCTGGGCCAGGCTCTCACCACCCTCACAGCAAAGAAATTCTTCCCCAGATCTCATCTCAATCTCTCCTCTTTCAGTGTCAAACCCTTCCCCGTCATCCTATGGCTTCCCTCCCTGACCAAGCATCCCATCCCATCTCTCCTGGAGCCCCTTGAGGGATTGGAAGGCTGCTATAGGGTCTCCCCGGAACCTTCTCTTCTGAGGAGGCTCTGTGGTACAATGAAGCTGATGTACAGTGAAAGTAAGTGATTTTCCATTGACTTTAGGAAACCTATAGATGGCTTGGATTGTCTGTTTGTCGGGGCAGGGACTGTACACGGCTTCTGTGTTTGGGTAGCATGTAACAGTGTGGTGCAGCACCATGAGCAGGCCTGCAGAAATATGATTATAAAATTATTAATGATGTGTACAGAATTAATGTATATAATACTAGCTTCTAACTAATAAACTAATAGCTTATAGCTTGCTGTCATCTCCTAGTAGCTTCTTTGCTAGAGAGAATGCATAGAGAAGGAATATGGGAACTGCTAGAAAGAAAGAGCAGGGAAAGTGAAGACAAATGAGAGATGAAGTTCAGACAGCAAATGCAGTAATTTGCCTTGCTCTTGGGGTCATCTGTATTGTCTTTTCACCCTTTCAGAGAAGGAATCCATAGACTCCTCTGCTTCCCATTGCTTGACCATCTGTGGTAAACCAGCAAGCTGAGTCAGATTTTGGCTTAGCTCCACTGATATAAAATGATACTGGTTTCTGTTTGGTTTTTCTTGCCTTTGTGTTTAATCTGCCTCTGGTAGATGCAGGATGGTGGTAGTGATAGCTGTCACCTTGAAAGAGGAATGGAAATAGCCTGCTGGCTGGGACAAAATGAGAGGAGCTGGTACTTCTGGGGAATGGGTTGGCATCAGACCAGCAAATGCTCTTCTGTGCCCTCTCCTTGCTTTGCCTGTGAATGCTCCCTCAGCAAACTTGCTGGCAACACCAAGCTGTGTGGTGAGGTTAACACACCGGAGGGAAGGGATGCCATCCAGAGGGAGCTGGACAGGATGGAGATGTGGGCCTGTGAAAACCTCATGAAGTTCAGTCAAGCCAAGTGCAAGGTCCTGCACCTAGGTTATGGCAACTACAAGCACCAATCCAGGCTGGGTGGAGAATGGCTGGAGAGCAGCCCTGAAGAGAAGGACTTGGGGGTGTTGGTGCTTGCAAAGCCCAACACGAGCCCGCAATGTGTGCTGGCAGCCCAGAAGGACCCCCACATCCTGGGCTGCATCAAAAGAACTGTGGTCAGNCTGGGAGGGCTGGAGCCCCTCTGCTGTGAGGACAGGCTGAGAGAGTTGGGGGGGTTCAACCTGGAGAAGAGAAGGCTCCAGGGAGACCTTAAAGCCCCTTCCAGTCCCTCAAGGGGCTCCAGGAGAGATGGGAAGGGACTCTGGATCAGGGAGGGGAGCCATAGGACGAGGGGGAAGGGTTTGACACTGAAAGAGGGGAGATTGAGATGAGATGTGGGGAAGAACTTCTTTGGTGTGAGGGTGGTGAGAGCCTGGCCCAGGTTGCCCCGAGAAGCTGTGGCTGCCCCATCCCTGGAGGGGTTCAAGGCCAGGTTGGAGGGGGCTTGGAGCAACCTGGTCTGGTGGGAGGTGTCCCTGCCCAGGGCAGGGGTGCTGGAGCTGGATGGTCTTTAAGGTCCCTTCCAACCCCAACTCTTCTATGATTCTATGGCCCTGTTGCCACTCAGTCCTTATTACCTTGAGGGGCTGATGACTCAGTCACTTGCTCTAAACTGCTCTTATGTCTCAAGAGCACGTGGGTCTGTCCTGAATAAATTCTGCTGCTTCCATGCTCATGCCGTGCTCTCTGGTTAGAGTCCGGACAGAAATGCCAACTGTGCTTAAAGTCTTTTGGGTCTTCTCCATTGGTTAGCTGTAGAATAGCTCCATTGTTAAAAGCCCTGGCTTTTTTTGTCTTGGCTTAATTTTCACATCGCTTTCGCCCTTTAGAAAAGCAATGAGACCCTCCCGAGGTGGGATCTCAGTGTGACGGCGGTGTGGATATGAAGCTTCATGCTGCAACCTATCCACTTCTTCATTCTCGCTTTAGTAGTTCAAAAACCTCATCATTGTTTGTCCCTCTCCGCTGTTAAAACCTCCCCTTGGGCAGGAGTTGGTTGTTTGGATTGTGGCAACGGGCTTTTTGCTTTGCTCCCTGCTGCTTCTCGACAGCCGGTCTGGACAAGCCTGTCACAATTACTGCTGCTTTGTTAATTTGCCTAGGTTTTTTTTCATGCCCTCCTGCTATTCTTATATTGCGCCAGTGTTTATTTGACCACATACTGATACAACATTTACAGTTACCAGTGAGGATCAAAATATTGCTTTGACATTTACCTGAAACTCAAGGTCTTTGTTGCTGAGACACCCGACTTAAGAGAGTTTCTCTAACGTAAGGCACAACCTCGCTCATAACTCTTATTTGTGAGGGGTAAGGCCTGTGATTAATGATGTCCGTAATCCTTGAGGAGAGATATTCTTGCAGCGAGTGGTCAAAACAGCATCTCTGCACTTGGAGCGTTTCTGGTTCTTACGTCTTTTATCAAGCCTTCCCTTGTCATGGTCAGCATCACACGTTGGGGGAACATCCTAATTTTAGAAGGAAAAAAACATTAGGGCAAATTGACCAAATGGCAAAGTTCCACCATTGGTAATCATTGGTAATGATCCTGGGCTTAAAATTAGCTTCTCCTTGGTTTGTTTTGGTTTTTTTTTCTCTGTCTAAATTACGTAGGAGACCACTATGTGCAAGTCATTTCCTCTGCTTTCCTTCCCTTCTTTTAATCTTTCCTCTCCCTTTGTTCTGCTTCTTTTTCTTTTTTCTGTGTTTCCATCCCGCGTGTGCTTTTCTACTGCAATTCTGATATGCAGGCGCTTAATTTACTTCTTCTTTGTTTACCAGTTAAAATGAGAGTGAACGTGATAGAATTTAACTACCATAACATGCCACTGATGGAGCAGTTCAAGTCTCTTTTGTATTTTCTCAGGATTTTCTCAGGCTCTTTGCAAACTTGGCCACACAGCAGCTTTTTTGAACACTTAAGACTCATGACAGAGAGGATTAGAAGATTTTTTATTTTTAAAATTGAAATCTCCCAACTCAAGGCCGATTGAAATCAATGATAAAACTCTCAGTAATCTTGTTAGGAACAGAATTATTTCAGGTCAGTGTTTTTAAATGTCGCATCCTTGATTCTACTCAGTCTTCGTACTTACAAACCACTATTTTGGGAGTTGTTCTTACCAGGAGGAGGAGGTTTATTGCACCATCGCGCCAAGAAATGCAGAGCAGGAGCTTGGTCTTAGTCTTGCAGACTCAGAGCCAGACACACAGCCTTATGAGCTGCGTACCATTTCTTCCGTGGTGTGTTTTGTGTATATTTAAGTCTATATGTGGCGTTAAAGTCTTGAGTACCCATTTGTTGGAAAAAAGCACTGTATAGTCACCTTTTCCCATCTGCCTCAGGGTCAGACGCTTAGTTTGCTCCTGACCCTAAGCTCAACTTTCTACTTTGTCCTTACCCTGTGGAAGTGCCATACCCAGGCCCTTGCTTGCCCTCGTTAGATATTTTTGTACCTCGATTTGATCCCCCCATTCTGCCATTTCAAAGCTAAGTATTTTAAGATGTTCATCAGAAGACACGTCTCCCATTCCTCAGTGTTAGTCGTCCTGATCTCCTCTTGGATCTCACCCAAAATGCGCATGTCCTCCTTTAAACTTGGTGCCTCGGCCGTGGTACACGCTGTTCCCAAAAAAAGGCTTGATAAGAGGAGGGCATTAAAGAGTGGTTTTGTCATTTCTTTTGCTTTATGGACTGATTGACTCCCCTCCACCTTTGAGCATTTACTTGGCTTTTCTTCCAGCTGTTATGTGCAGAGTGAAGAGATAGAAAGGGAAAATCCTTTACGGAATGTTTTAATTCTTCATTTCATTTGCCTGAATATTGTTCACCTGTGAAGGACACACTGACGCCAGCTATTTATCTAGGTTAATGCTCTCTATTTCAGTTTGTGAGCAAATATCTAAGCCCCAAGTATCTAATTTCAATCCAGTTAAAAAGCACAATTCCAGTTTAGTTTTCCCACACTTCTGCTCCTTCTCTCAATGTATCATACAGTGCTGCCCTTAGCAATTTAAACATATTTATGAAGTCACATATTTAGATGCCTTTTAAAAAGACACACAGATTCAAAAGATACATGTTTCTATACCAGTTACAGTGTGGGAAAAAAATGTGTTAGACTGTGGTACAAGGGAATCACAAGTGTTTATTTCAACAAACCTAAAAGTGAAGGTGTCTTAGTAAAAGTGAGAATTTTCTCATATTTTCTTCACACCAATATTCTGCTCAGAAGTGGTACCTTGGGCAGCCCCTGCTGATTAAAAAAATCGGAGCAACGAGGAAGGCATGGGACTCCCTGAGAAGCCATAACACTGTGTTACCCTATAGCCAATACAGCATAACCTATACACCCTTTGAGGTGATTCTCCAAATTGATCACCAAAGCAGCTCTCTCCAAGCTGGATGTAAGATGTAAGCATGTGACATCATCTCATTTTGCTTATGGCAATCAGGATAGTCTGTTCCACTTGTCCTAATTTTTTGGAAAACAGGACAATCATAGAATCATAGAATGGTTTGGGTTGGAAGGGACATTAAAGACCATTCAGTTCCTTAAAGACCATCCAGTTCCAACCCCCTGCCTTGGGCAGTGACACCTCCCACCAGACCAGGTTGCTCCAAGCCCTGTCCAACCTGGCCTTGAACCCCTCCAGGGATAGGGCAGCCACAGCTTCTCGGGGCAACGTGATCCAGGGTCTCACCACCCTCACAGCAAAGACATTGACATATTTAACTAAGAAGTAATCAGAATGGGTCTCCTATGAGCAAAAATTTGACTGCTGTATTTGAAATGTTCCCTTCTTTATACTTAAAAAGTTTTTATTTCAAAAAGCAAAATTTGAACACTGGAGAACATGCAAGGTATGAAAATGCATTTGAAAGATTCAGAGGTATCCTTTTCAATATTTTCGTAGTGGTTTTCTTCCACCTTTTGCAATGGAAGGCAGCTTGGGAGAGGAAGAAGCAGTTTAGGTTAGCTCTTTCCTTGGCTCAGGGATTTGAAATGACTCCCTTCCTTCTTCAGAATTCCTTCTTCCCCAAAGTACCTCTACCAAAAAGTTTGTTTTCAATAAAAAAATCCAATCAAATGAAAAGATTGAAAGGCACAAAACATATAAGAATAAACTTAAATTCTTTCAAAATATCTTGGGTTTAGGTCAGAAAAAGCATTTTTATATGCTTCACTTGGGTGGTGGGATCCTTCTGTCATGCCTGCCCACACCACAGGCGGCCCCTGGCTCCCAGTTCTGCTGATGGAGAGAGAGTTAGGGGGCTGGATCAGTCCCCCCTAGAGTGAAGGCCAGCCTTTGAGTGGGTAAATCTTTCCCTAAACTAAATCCACGGATTTTTAAGAACGGAGGGGCTTGGGNCCCTGGGAGAGGCTGCCCAGGGAGGTGGTAGAGTCTCCTTCTCTGGAGACATTCAAACCCCGCCTGGACACGTTCCTGTGCACCTGCTCTGGGTGGACCTGGTCTGGCAGGGAGGTTGGGCTAGATGATCTCCAGAGGTCCCTTCCAACCCCATATCATTCTGTGACCCAAGAAAATTAGCCCATGTGGAAGATACTTGTATCTGCAGATACTTGTATCTGGACAAGGTTGTCTTAAAAGAACTATGGCAGCAAGAAGTTGCGTGCACACATTTCCACAACACAGAACAAATAAATTTCTACTCTATGTTTGTGGAGATGTTTAGAGCACCTCACCTTTTCTGCTGCAGGAAGCAAAAAGGCCTTATTTTAACACCCTCTCTTGTTCCTTCTTAATTTCCTATGCTTATAACTGCTGCCAGTTGGTCTAGAGGATGGATGTGGTCTGAGAGATCCTCCAGTACTTGTAATAAGCCCGTTGACCAAGAAAGCTAGGGTCCTAGCAGGGTCCTGGATGCCCTTTCTTTCGGGTAAAGAGTCTGGCAGATTGCTGCTTCCTGGCTGTCCCCACACAGTCCCGCCGGGAAGTTAACTTTCTGTATTGGCAGCATGAAACGTTCACGACTCAGCTGCCAGGCTTCTGAAATCACAAAATTGGGTTAAAATGGAGAAGATTAAAAATAGCGATCTGCAAGATTCGTTTTCCTTGACTTCTGAGCTAAGGGAAGGATCCGACTTGTGTTGTCAAATGTTTCTACCAACCCAGCTTTTTTAAGTACACGTGAGATTTCTACCCAACTATAGGTGGGGGTTCTAGAAGACTGCAGGCATCATGGGTCTTGGAATGAATTTGTGAAAGTTTGGGAAACAGGACGTTGTGATGATTGTGGTAGGCATTGGCTTAAAAAATGCAAAACAGGTAAAGGCGCAGTATAGTGTGGTTTAGAGTCATCGTCAAATGACAAATCCTTTGCTAGCATGGCCAACAAATTAGAGGAAGAATCCAGTGCTCACCACTTTTAACAACTATTGTAGATGTAAAATTGAAGTTTGGAGGGCTTTACTTCTTTAGCCCTGTAGTTTTTCACCTAAATCTCCAGCTTTTTGCACTTGGGTCTCTGGGAATGACATGTTTCCACCTTGCTCCACACATATGTGTGTTGTTTATGAGCACAGACGGTTACTGGCCTTCCAGTTTGGTTGGGGAATCTGGCGGTGTTTTCAGCCAAGGACATTTAGAGTCTATGGGAACTGAAAATTAATTGTTTCCACCAGTAAGACGGTGTCTTGTGGTTCTTGGTATCTTTTTCTTGTTTTTGATGAATGTGTCATAGTCACATTTCTGTGTTAAAAAAAAAGGACATGAGAACTCATGCTGATAGACTTAACCTAATGAATGATATCAAATATCAACTGCCTCGTTTTCTTGCTAGAGGGCTGCAGTTTAGCTGGCAGAATGGAGAGGAATTGGCAAATTGGACCGGCACCTTTAATTTCACGGATGACGGAGCAGTGAAGAGTGGCAGTGACACAGGCACCAGGTACCAACACCCGAGGGAATGACTACAGAGATTTCTCTCTCTCTCTTTGTATGAACCACAAACGTGAGCACAGGCTGTATGAAAAATGGATTTTCAGTTTGCTTTGGCTGCTTGGTGCTGCTCCCCGTGGCACAGAAGATGCCAGGGATAACCAAGTGCTGTGTTGTTTTCCCCCTCCAAGGCCTTGGGGACGTTTTGGAATATGGCACAAGCATCCATGCAACACACAGGAGGGTGACTTCTGTGTCCTGACCTCTCCCATTTCCATTTCC
>VXAK01007780.1:23917-36525 GCA_013399435.1 Arenaria interpres | reverse complement strand
AGGAGCTGGGTCTCGAGGACATCCGCGGGGGTTGAAGGAACCCGTCTTCCTTGTGCTAGAGCCCGGTGTCGTGCGAGAGCTGTATCCTGGGAAAGTACAACGGGGAGCACTTCTGTGGGCAGAGGTTGGCTGGTGCTCCCGGGAGCTGCCTCTGCTCATTCGCCTTAGTGTCTGTCACAGGGGGGTCTTGCTGTGAAGCAAATAGATAGCATGAACACTCCTGGGTGACAGAGAGGAAACTCTGCTTGTTTTTTTTTGGTTTTTTTGTTTTTTTTTTTAAGTCCTTTGACTTTTCTTTTAGTCTATTGACCAGACAGTGTCTTGCGAAGTCCTTATTGCTGTTGTAGCATCGTTAGTGCTTGCAGCCCAAGTGCTGCAGCATCAGTAGCGTTGACACTAAGGAGGGTCAGTGTCTGGCTGGCTGCTTCAGGTGTGGTTCAGGGCTCATGAACGACAGCCCAGAGGTTATTCAGCCCAGAGATTATTCAGCAGCTCAGGCAGGACTTGTTAGTTTCCATCGAGCTCACCCCATGGCCAGTAGCCATCTTCTCCCAACTCAGTGCAGAAGTGACACCACCATCGGTGTCCCCTGACTTTTCCGTGGGAGGCACATGCGTCAGGCAGCGTGTCACCCAGCCTGTTTC
Source organism: Arenaria interpres (assembly GCA_013399435.1). NCBI lineage: Eukaryota > Metazoa > Chordata > Aves > Charadriiformes > Scolopacidae > Arenaria > Arenaria interpres. The sequence goes on along the minus strand of VXAK01007780.1, from coordinate 35,881 downwards.
ACGGGTCCTCCCTCTGCACTTCCACAAGGTGCCAAATGGTGAATTCGACACTCCCAGTGACTCTGCTGGAAAAGCTGGAGCTAGTGTGGGTGTTAGAGCCTTTGCAGGACAGTCCTGTGCTCTTCGAAGCTGTAGGCCAATGGAATAACTCCTACAAATGCAATGCTGCCTGATGGATTCCCTTTCAAATCCAGAACTGGTTTATTTTTTTAGCCAATCCTCTCCTCCTTACTCTTCTGCCTTTTTGGTAACACATCCTTTTTCATTTCTGTTTTTGGTGTGCGGTTTGTGTAAATGGGCACTGATCAAAGGGGATGGCTGGGACTCTGGGAAATTTCATCTCTGTTTCATGAAATGACATCTTTGTCTCCAGTGCCACAGGCTGAAGCCAGCTTTCCCCTCCTGTGGCATTCCCACGTGATAGCATGTGATGTTTGACACCTCAGCTGCAGTCCTCTAACTTAGCAGCGGGGCCAGAAGCGCACAGGAAAGAGAAAAATAGGGGTTAATCTGGGTTTTTGCCATTCTTAGCTGTCCTGAGGCGCATTAAGGTACAGAAATAAGGTACACTGTTAGCTGAAAGGCAAGGAAGGGTGATACCCATCACTACTCCCCTTACTCCCAAAGAGGTAGGAGTAGTAGGTAACTTCCTAAGTCTTGCGTGGAGATGTGTACCTGAGCTACTGTGTAGAACATGCAGATTCAGAGTCCCGGGCTTGTCTGGCTCAAAGAAACAAAGTAAGGAACAGATACCACAAAATACAGTAAGAAAAAGGAGTATTGCAGAGAGATGAAAAAGGTGTCTGGACTGGTGGTCAGAGGGGACTCCTTCACTGCTGTAAAATGCTGTGGGCAACAAGAAGTCCTGTGATGTTGGCTCCACAGAGAGATTTCAGTTCAGTTCAGTTCCGATGCAACCAGGTGAGCTCTAAATCCAATTTCACTTGGAGCAGCTTTCAAAACGCACAAGTTGCTCCGCTCCAGCTCAACAAGCCGAGCAGGCAGGAGATGTCCCAGCACAATGGGTTTCAGCTACTCTTTAGGAAAGGCTCAATGTCCAGGTGAATGTTTGCGTTGGAAGGAAAGCCCAAGCCTTTTGGTGGCAGACCAGATGAAGGTTCATGTTGCATGAACGTTATCTCCCTTCTGGAGGCTGCGGAAGGCTTTTCCCATTATGGAGGGCTTTAAATACATATTTTCCTCCACAAAACTCATACAAATATATTTATTGCCTTGAAGACTGTGCAAACATATTTCCAACTAGTCACATTTTTTAAAGATTGCTGAGTTATTGCTTTTTTCTGACTGTAATCAGTTTACTTCTTTGTTAGGAATTTATGATGTTCTCCTTCCACCATCTAGGCACAGCTTTCTTCCTTTCAGTCTCGGGGCTTGTTCCTCTCACTGGATCACTGAAAGGGTTGGTCAGGGATCTGGCAAAGCTGAGGTGGTGAAAACCTCAGGGAGAGGTGAAGGAAACACTTCCTAACGCAGCATTTGACAGGATAGAAATGTTCCCAGTTGCTTTGGGAAGCTCTTGAGCTTTTTCCAGTCACATACTGTAGTACCTTTCTCCCTTCTATACGTTTATCTCTTCCCTCCTTTATCAGATTGATCAGAAAACTCTGAAGCTGTTTGCTTTTAGACGTTTCTGGCCTTTGGAGGCCCTGTTGGAGACACCTGGAGAGGCTGTTTCAAGGACAATCTCCCTTCCTACAGTTCCCCTGGGAAGTGTGAATGTTTAGGACTCCTCCAGAACAGATCAGGCTTTGGATCTCCCAAAATTTTTATATTAGCTATAAACATGAACTACTAAGGAAACTAATAACACTTTCTTACTTCAGGATTATATATTCAGAACTGAACAGACATGTAGGTCAAACATGAATTTTGATGTTGTTTTAAAATGACACAAATGCAAAATATTACATTTCCAAAGATGTTTTTAATAAAACTCTTCCAGGAACCTTGTATTTTTCTTTCATAATGAAAACTCAAAAGATAGTTTGAAGTTGCAGCCTAGGCTTGGTCATAATACCTGTTCCTCCAGGCTGTCTGCTGGTATTTCTTCATTCTGCTCATAACTGCTGTTTGGTTATGCACAGTTCCTAGGCATTAGGTTTTAATACAGACTTCTAATGATAAGTGGTGAAACTGATACAGAGCTTGGTTTAAACCCTAAATATTTTTTTGTCATTTCAAACAGTCTCATTAAATTCACTGGCCAACCTGGGCTTTCTCTGGCCCTGAAACACCAGTAGCTACCATTGTGTTTTGTTTTCCCTTCACTCCAGTCTGATGGCTAAGATGGAGGAATTTAACAAAATAAGCAAATATTTATTAGGAATGACCCTGTCACTTGTGATGTGTCTGAGCCTTCAAATCCTTTCGTTCTCAGAATAATCTCAAATTTTTTTGAGAACAAAATCCTGGCTTCCCTTCCTCTCTGAATGCAAAAAAGAGTGAATCCCAATGAAAAACTCCGTTGCATAGAGCTACGTAGCAGACTTGACAGAGAGGAGGCAATCTCCAGGACTTTGTCTTCCACCTAAGAGCAAAATTTAGGGTGATGGTTTTTAAACTCTCGGTATATTCAGATGCCCAAAGGCTGGGAACAGTGTTCTTTTAAGTGATTGGTGCTTTTCCCCTGACTTTCAGTGGCAGCTGCCATGTGATGATGGCTGGAAAGGTAGCTGATCCTTGTTGGTGCCTACAAGACGGATGGTAGAGTTGGGCAAACTGGACATGGGTGTCTGTTCTACTATCAGAAACGAAATCTGTATTTTCCTGTGAAGTAATAACCTGCCTATGGGCCAGACCGTGTAATCTCAAGTTAAGCAGAAATCATAAATGACAACTTTAAACAAATTTTCGTTGATGTGTAGATAAGCATTCCAGTCTAAGGCCTATTTATAATCTTTCTTCTTGTCCTCCTTCAGGTATTTTGAGTTTTATGAAGGGCCTTTGGAATACAACTCTACCAAATGCCTGGAATTACGGCAGGACATCATTGAGGTGAAGGTTTTGTCTATGTAAGTATGAATGATTGTTTGCTAAAAGGGTACTTTTCAGGCAGGATGAAAGTGATAACCTACAGTAAGATTGTCAGAGATGCAAGGATCAAGAGATCCTATCAATAGGGATCTCAGAAGGGATTCAGGAAGTTCTGTTATATAGAATCATAGAACAAAGAATCATAGAGTTGTTTTGGTTGGAAGAGAGCTTTGAGATCATTAAGTCCAACTGTTAACCCAGCACTGCCAGGCTACCACTAACCCACGTCCCTCAGCACTACATCTACTCATCTTTTAAATCCCTCCAGGGATGGTGACTCCACCAATTCCCTGGGAAGTCTGTTCCAATGCTTTGATATGTTGAAGTAGTGACATTTGAATTTGATCTGAGGTTGATTTGAAAAAAATCCTGGAAGCTGTTCACATAGATTGAGGCATTTCGGAATTAAATACAGTGTTTGTAATATCCTTTGTCATATTATATTCTATGTCGTCTCCTCAGGGTGACAGAAGAGTAATAACAGCCAGAATGACTCACAGCAAGTGTCCATCTGTCTTAAGGCTCTGTTATTGACAGTGGCCAATAGTGAAGGCTAAGAAGTTAAGGAAAAAGGTTAGCCCTTCCTGGTAACAAATATTGACATGGGGACTTGCTGAGTGGTTTGTTTGTATCTTCTCTGACCGAAACAATTTTTTTTAGATCTTTTTTGAGACCATTTCTACTTTTGACCTCCACAATTTCCTGCAGCAGTGAGTTTCACAAGTTAATAACACTCACTAAAAAGTAGAAAAATGCAATTCTGAGGAATAACAAAATATCTATATTTGGTTTTTGTGGTCCAACATACACATCAGGAAACGAATGAGTTGAATGAGATGGAATCAGACAAAAGAGTGAGCTTGCCAATGGACCTCATTGGACACAGAAAACCAGGGTATTTGATGGTGGATGTGAATGTGTGCTGCGGCCCAGAAAGCCCCCCGCATCCTGGGCTGCATCCCCAGCAGCGTGGCCAGCAGGACAAGGGAGGGGATTCTGCCCCTCTGCTCCACTCTGGGGAGACCCCCCTGCAGTGCTGCCTCCAGCTCTGGGCCCACCAACAGCAGAAGGACCTGGAGCTGTTGGAACAGGGCCAGAGGAGGCCACGGAGATGCTGGGAGGGCTGGAGCCCCTCTGCTGGGAGGACAGGCTGAGAGAGGTGGGGGGTTCAGCCTGGAGAAGAGAAGGCTCCAGGGAGACCTTAGATCCCCTTCCAGTCCCCAAAGGGGCTCCAGGAAAGCTGAGAAGGATGCTTGGTCAGGGAATGTAGCAAGAGGATGAGGGGGAAGGGTTTGACACTGAAAGAGGGGAGATGGAGATGAGATGTGGGGAAGAACTTCTTTGGTGTGAGGGTGGTGAGAGCCTGGCCCAGGTTGGCCAGAGAAGCTGTGGCTGCCCCTTCCCTGGAGGGGTTCAAGGCCAGGTTGGAGGGGGCTTTGATCAACCTGGTGTGGTGGGAGGTGTCCCTGCCCATGGCAGGGGGTTGGAACTAGATGATCTTTAAGGTGCTTTCCAACCCGAACCATTCTATGATTGTGTGCTTTTTTTGTTGCCCTTTTGCATTTTCAGTATTGCACTGAATTTAGGTGCAATAATACCGCATCTAAAATCAGTGGTTTATTAATCTTATCAGCAATCCACAAGGCTTATTAAGGTCTCTAATGTGCACTGGGAATCTCAAATGACAGTGCAGCTATGCACATGCAAAGCATTAAGCAATCAAGGCTACAGCAAATACAACTTACTGCTCCAGGTCGGTGTGAATTTTGAGCACGTCTCCCCCACTGACTTTCTTCACAGAAAAATGTGGGTTATGTCATTGTCTTCTGCATTTGGTGCTGGATGAAGGATACACGAGTAACACCTTTGCGCTGCTTGCTGACTTGCAGTGCTTAAAAATAAATAGAAGGGGTGAGAATGTGACACTTCTGCCAGTGTTCTGCTGAAGACGGGGAGTTTTGAATTGCTTTTCTGCATTCTTATCAGATGGTACAGAAAATTACTCATTTCTCTTTATCTTATCTAATGGCACGTAGAAGGTTGTAGGCTCCTGCTCAGCTGGATCGAGTTAGCCTTACTTTTACGATAGATGCCATTTGACAGTAAGTTCTTTTTCTACGCTGGGTTCTTCTGATGCGCTCGCTTCTATGGCGCTGCGTTTCCTAAGTCAGCCCTTACGGTAATGGAAGATTTCCAAGTTAATGTGCTCTGGTGGGCTACAGAAAGTACAATATGACCTAATTCCTTCCTGTAACTTCCACAGCCTGGGAAATCCTAAGTTCTACTCGCTTTAAATATATAATTATCTTAAAAGTCTTTGCTTTATTCAAACATTCAAAGCCCTCAAGCCTAAAGAGAGCTCATTAAGACCTATCAGTCTTGAAGAAATCTCAGACTTCTGAATTTCCCAGCCGGATTAGGACATTGCTCCCTGGCTCTGGATACTTTCAAGGCCTTCATTGTTTCTCTTGTCCAAATACAGAAGGGTATGTATGAACTCTAGAAGTGGTTGGAATTGATGATATCACCGAAAATGTGTCATTCTGTATCAATCTAGTAGAAATAGGACTGTCTTTTTTTTTTGATATAACTAAAAGTATATTTATTAACAGAGAGGGAGGAGAGATACTTGTGTAAAGAGCTTTTCCTTTCCTTTTAGCATCACAGTTACTTGTCCCTACCTGTGTGCTATTGCAGTTCATAAGATGGATTTACCAACAATGCTGCTCTGTAGGATCTCACAGATTCAGATAACCTCACCCAAATATAATGGTGAAATTATCAGAAGTGTCCTCTTTTCCCATACCCCCTGTGCTGGGCCCTTCTGCTGGGAGCAACTTTTCCCCCCGAAGCCACTGTAATTGCCAGACACTGATTAACTTCCCCACAGACTGTGGACAGACTTTGGTGCAGTAGATGCTTCTTGCTCAATATTGCAGTTTTTTATCCTGAAGGAAGGGATAATGCCTGTCAGAGAATAGAAATCAGTCCCAAATATCTGAAGAGCTCTATCAGTACCTGTGTATATGTGGCTTAGAGTTACTATGTCTGAGCAGAAAAAGAAATAAAAATGATAAATTTGAGACTGGTAGACTGACGGGTTTTCCCTGTCAAAAGCCCGCAGATATTTTAGGAAATCAAGCCCTTGTAATAAAGTGAATTTTTACTTTCTTTCTTTTTATCTTTTAGGGTGAAACAAACGGAATTATTTGACAGATGGAAGAGCCTACAAATGTGCAAATGGGAGATGAATGTCACAGAAGCTAACTTATTCAAGTAAGAATGGTCCACATTAATGGGCCTGAGTAAGATTTACTTCCGTTTGAGTTTAGCTTCCTGTAGGGAGATCAAACTTCCATATGGATAGCAAGAGAGAGCACTATAACACTGTTACTGTTGGAGTGCTATCCTTTTGAATAAATATGGACTTCTTCCTACTTTAAAAAAGCCAACAACAAGAGTGAAAGAGAGTAATTCTGGCATGTAGGACAGTCTTCCTAGTAAAGGCAGGAAATTTGGTATGGGAAAGACTTTTCTGGGTAAGATGGCAGAGATAAGAATGGAGCCAAGACTTAATGGCTATAACTACTACGTCATCCTAACTCTCTGGTGGTGTAAAATGGTCATATTGTTGGTGACACTGCAAATTTGTCCTCCGAAATACTCAAACTGGATTTTTTTGTGGTGTATTAAGGACTGTCAGACCTTGTTTATCACTTCCTTTTTTTTAAAATGCCTTCTCAGCTGTCAATCCCTGACAATCTAGATTTTCTTTCTTCTCTCCAGAGACCTCTGCAGTTTGTTTCTGTAGTACTCAGTCTTTCGTCATGTGCCATCCTCTTTGTTGAAGGTCCTCCATGGTCCTTTCAGATACAACTTTTGAAATTGATCTTGTGAAGGCAACAGTAGAATGAAGCCAAAACAATATTTGAATGTTGTGTATTGGTATATTCAAGGTCTGTTTTTGAGTAGGTCTAGAGAAGCGACATTATGTCAAAAGTAAGTGGAGTAGACACTGATTATGGCTGGAAGTCACTGACATGATTCAGAGCTGTTGTTTTACAAAAAGGCCCCACAACTTTCTCCCAAATTCTCTTGCTTGATTCCAGGAACAAGCTGTCATGAGTTAATGAGAGAATGTGAGAATGCATGTGCTGAGTTAGTCATTAACATCTTTAAAAATAACTAATTGTTAGTCTCAGGCTCAAATCAGTTTTTCCAACACAAACTCCACACACAAGGTTTTTTAGGGTTTTTTTTTTAGTATATTTCTTCCTGGAAATTACTTGATGAACAATTATCAGAGCTGATTTTGAAGACAAGAACCATTCAGGATTAGAGCCTACTATCTTCAAGACTGCTTGGAGTAAGAGAACTAGTGATTGTGCCCAGAGCGCATGGAGCACACTGGAGTATGAAGGCCAGCCCAGGTGTGGGAGCAATGAGACAGGACTATCTAAAGGCCATCAGGAGGGACCATCACTCTCTGTCAGGCCACCAACACCACCCCATGAAGCAAAGAATCCCTCTCCACCCTTGACAGTGCATTGAGAGAAAAAAAGAGATAAAAATCTCATGTCGCTGGCTATACCTGCCTGACTGATGTATCACTGCTTAAGAAACTACCCCTGGCACCTAGATGTAACCGAACCTTAGTTAGCTGGTTCCAGGAACAATAATCATCCTAGTCATGGAAAAAAAAATAAGAATTTCAAAGTGTGTTTTATTTTCATCTTGCAGGACAGAGACTTCGGTGTGTGAATGTGTGGGGCAATGTAGTCCCTTAAAAGCAGACCAAAGTTTCTGATTTTGGAGTTAGCCCCTGAGGCTAAAAGGAAGTGGTCTGACAACACTGAGTTTTGGGCTTTCAAACTTTGTCATTTCTTGGCCATCAGGTGATCTGGGGGGAATACAGCAAAAGTTAAATGGCAGCTACTTAAGCAGCGGGGAGAGGGGGAGGAAGCACAAAAATCACGGTAGCTTTTGTCTGTGTAGACCAGGGAAAACGATTTCCTGGGCAGTCTTCCTCCATTACATATCGGATATTTACAGTACGGAACATGCCTCTGGAACACTAGTTGGTCATCAGATTAAAAACCATCTCTTTTAATGCCTTAATGCAGAACTAATGAAGAGTTTTTTTCATATCTCAAATATCACAGTTCAATCCCACTACCTGCCTGTAATTATTTAATGATTTAGTTATTAGGAATTATTCATCGACTTATTCAGTCTCAATTGCTCCCTCGATCCAATCATCATATTGTGTCATTCTGCGTGAGTCAAGTATATAATAGTAACTGGACATCACTGAAATCTTTGCATAATTCCTTGTTTGCTTTCTGGTGTTTGTTATAAAGCCCTTAAAGAAGACTGGCTTATTCTTCCGACTCATAATGAGGCCACATACCCAAGAGGCAAGGTATTTAATCTAGGTTATTTGAGAGCCATTTGGCTTTGTTTTCATGTTTGTGCATTTGCCATGACACGTATTTTTCATTAAAGGTATACGATGTGGTGTCTGAGAAACAAACTGGCTCTGTACTAAGTGTGAGCTGAAGTCAGGGCTTTCAGTTCGACCGGTAAAAGGAGAAAAGCTTTCAGGGAAGGATGGGAGCTAAAAATTGACCCCTTTTTAAAAAGCTGCTTTTCACAGAATCACATGGGGTTGGAAGAGACCCCTGGAGATCATCTAGTCCAACCCCCTGCCAAAGCAGGGCCACCCAGAGCAGGTTGCACAGGAACGTGTCCAGGTGGGGTTGGAATGTCTCCAGAGAAGGAGACTCCACCACCTCTCTGGGCAGCCTCTGCCAGGGCTCTGCCACCCTCACAGGAAAGAAGTTCCTCCTCATGTCTAGGTGGAACTTCTTACATTCAAGTTTGTGCCCGTTTCCTCTTGTCCTGTTTACATTTCATATTAAAAAAAAAAAAAAAATATATTTCATATAATGCGTTTTCTCTCACGCCAAAAACCCCATTTTTGAGATTTCAAAGCAGTTCTTCTTTACATCTTTACACCTGCTATTTTGTCCCAGTGACAAGGAATATTTTTTCTGTTTGTCTGACCAGTATTGCTGTGTTTAAATCCCTGCCTTGCCAAGCTTCCACATCCCCAGATGAATACTTTAACCCCTGCGTTTCCCACCCCATAGTGAGGAAATAATTTACAAAAAGTGGAAGACCTTTAAAGCAGAGAGGGACTAATTCCTTATGATGGATTCCCCAGGATATTAGAGGCAAAAGCTCAGCTTTGGGGTCTGGAGCAAGGCAGAAATTGCACATGTATTTCCTGCAGCCCAGAAAAGACAGGTACAGGCGTCTCATTTTTTCGGTGTTTTGTTTTGTTTTTGCCATAAGTTCCTCAATCAAGGAAAATTTCACTGAATCTGAAATTTTCTATAAGAAAATCCAGCAAACCACCATTTTACCCCTCCTATAGACGAAAAGTTTCTTTTTGCCTTGTTAGGACTAGTAGTAATTCAAATCCTAAAGCGTTCTCTCAGCTCCTCAGTCTTCATTCTCTCTTTTTCATTTTGCAGGTCTACTTTGTCGAGGTGTTGCAATGCCCCTGCCTTTCTGTTCACCACCCAGAAAAATACTCCCTTGGGAACTAAACTGAAATATGAAGTGGATACCAGTGGAATCTTCCATATCAACCAAGAAATCTTCAAGATGTTCCCAAAGGTGCCTCATGCCTCTGTCCGTTCACAAAACCAACTTCACTCTACTTGCTGCATTAGGTGCTATCCTATAGCCAAGCATTTAAAAGTTGGCTGTTTGAAATTTCCACAAACTTCATTGATTACACTTTGTAAATGTCTATTTTTGGTATGATATTTTAGCTGAGTATCCTATTTTCTAGTGGTCATCTTCTCTAGTATGCAATATATAGATATTTTTTCCCACAGAATATTACTGACCTAGGAGCAAATTGGCTAATTAAATAACTTAAGAAAGCTGAATCAAAAAGGCACTTACTGATCAGAAATTTCAAAAGTACAATATTCACACACAATAAATTCGACATTTGGGGTAGATCTGCTTTTCTCGGGGCATGATTATTTTATAATTCATATTCACAACCACTGATTATTTTTATACTTATTTTTGTTTGCAGGTTATCTGTGAACAGGCTGCACAATTTTTAAATATATTAATCATAATTATTCAATACCTTTTCAGCAAGTAATTCTTGACCTGAGGGTTTTTAACCAGTATAACCAGGTATAACCAGTCGGCAATTCCCATTGCCCAGAGTGACTTGTATGCAGAAATGGGCATATGTGACTGCAGATTCATCATGGGGCACACCTCGTGAACTTAAAATGGCATATTTGGAGGGGAAAACTGCAATTTATCCCTTAGAGAAGGTCAGAAAAATATTCAAGTACTTAAAAATGTGTCATTAAAAGTTGTCCTTCAGGGTCTAACTGCTTTTAATCCCTTTGCTTTCGGAGCATCACTAAGAGGTGGGGTAGTGCTGTTATCTAAATGTGCATGTGGGGAACTGGGGCAGAGCAGGGGGAAGGCTCAGATCCAGGAAAGCATTTTGGCATCTGGAAATGTGCAAAGAGCAGGTACATCTGAATTGAAGATTATTATCCTCAAAACCCTCTCTGATTGCGCAGATGAGTGCATGAAACTGGAAAAGGGGAGGTTGAGATGAGATCTCGGTAAGAACTTCTTTGCTGTGAGGGTGGTGAGAGCCTGGCCCAGGTTGCCCAGAGAAGCTGTGGCTGCCCCATCCCTGGAGGGGTTCAAGGCCAGGTTGGGGAGACTTGGAGCAACCTGGTCTGGTGGGAGGTGTCCCTGCCCAGGGCAGGGGATTGGAACTGGATGGTCTTTAAGATGCTTTCCAACTCAAACCTTTCTTCGATTCTATGAAAGACTACACTTTTGCTAGGAGTGTCCTGTAGCTGCTGCTGTATTTATCGAGGTATGCCCTGAGGGTGCTTTGCAGGCTCTACCCCAAACCAAAGCGAATCCTTTGGGATTCAATGGGGCAGCAGCTACGTGGCCAAATCCACCCTCTCCCTAGGAGCAGGGCTGCAGCATGGCAAATGTAGGAGACAAATGGGTTAAAAGCACGGGAGCAAGACTGTAAGAGCAAGAGACTCGTGCTGAGCGCTGAGACCTGGCTTCTCATCTTCCTGAGAGGAAACATCAAGGCATTTTGTGTTAAGAAATCACTGGATAAAGCATAGACAACTCTATAATGCCTCTCTCTTAGGCAGCTGCTGCTTTTCTCAGACGGCTGTAATCGCATGCCCTTTTTGCCTCATGGCTTATGAAAGCTACAGAAAGATCCTGGGAATAATCACCTAGAAATGTCATGCTGCTATGGCATCTCTCTGTAGTTTGCGGCATGAAGTTATTGATAAAATATGTATGTGCCGAAAGGAGCGCTCTCATGCTTATGTAAGCCCGTCTCTCCATATTCATAAGGTGCAGCGCGGCTCGGTTCTGCGTCACCTCCCTCTCACCCTTAACGGCCCCGTTCTGTTCTTGGAGACGTGACTTTTCACTCTCCCTGGCTTCAGCAGCAGCTGCGTGTCTGTGTTTGAAGATGTATTTTGCTTGAAGATTACAGAAAGATGCATCCTAAACAAGTCCGGGAAAGTGCTTGACCAAAGACTCTAGGAAGTACAAGTGCTAACAACTAATAAGCATTTGTACTATCCGTACAATTAGTGGCACCCAGCACTAAAATTTGGGCTAGGTTCTGGTGAATGGCTGTAATGAGCTGTCTGACTTTCAGAGGGACTTCTTGGGCTTTACAAGCTGCTCTGGAACTATGTGCTCTGGAACAGCATGCCCAGGTGGCCAAGAAGGCCAACAGCATCCTGGCCTGTATCAGGAACAGTGTGGCCAGCAGGACTGGGGCAGTGACCGTCCTCCTGTACTGGGCAC
>VXAK01007780.1:0-14021 GCA_013399435.1 Arenaria interpres | reverse complement strand
GCCTTTGTAAACAGACTCTCTCCGGCCTTCCTGTAGGCCCCCTCAGGTACTGGAAAGCCTATAGTTTCCTGGATCCTCCTTCCAGCCCTTCTTGTAGATGGGCGTCACGTTGGCCACCCTCCAGTCAGCTGGTACCTCTCCTGTTGACCAGGATTGTTGATAGACAATGGAGAGAGGCTTGGTGAGCTCCCCAGCTCCCTGAGTACCCTTGGGTGAATCCCATCTTGCCCCATAGACTTATGCGTGTCCAGGTGCATAAGCAAATAACTAAATACTTCCTCTTGGATTATGGGCGAGTTGTTCTGCTCCCCATCCTTATCTTCCAGCCCAGGAGGCTGAACACCCTGGGGGTAGCTGGTCCAACTATTCCTCATACCCAAATGTAGCTCTCTAAAAATTAAGCCTAATCTAAGAATTTCTTTACTAAGCCTAATTTAAGAGTTTCCAGTTTGCTGCACACTGTCATGGCAAGTAAAGGCTATGCGGGGCATGTCATTTTTTCCCACAGAAAAGGGTACAGGCCCCAGAGAATTCCCCCTGTACAAAAATCTGATCTTCTGAGAAGAAATGCTATCAGCTCTCTGGTACCACGTCCCGAGCTCAGGCTGTAATCCCAGGTCCCCAGCTGAGGATATGAAATCTGAGACAGGGAGAGAGAAAATGAGAATATTATGGTTTAATCTCCAACTCCTCGTGTTATTTAGGAGAATTTCTTAAGAAGTTCCTGGGGTCTGCATACACTGGCAATGCAAATTCAGTTGGGAGAACGTAGCTAGGACTGCTTCCCCTTTCTTGTCATATCAACAGAGGAGGCTGATGAATCTGCCAGTGCTTTCATCAAAAGGAAGGAAGTATTTAGGCGAGATAGTTCAGCTGCTTGCCTTTGATTTATGAAGCCCAACTTTGCTGTTGGACAGAATGGATTAAACGGTGACAGGGCCATTATAATATTTTAGCATACTGTCTGTGATTGCAAGAGAGTTGTCAAAGCTGGCTCATGAATTGCAAAGGGAGATCCGTGCCCTGGCAGCTCCTCCTGCTGCGGTCTCGGGGAGCAGAAACATAACAACCACAACCCTGGTTGCCCGGAGAAGAGATCTAAAGGGATTATAGGAAATTGCAACCACAACTCTGGTCCAGAACCTTCAGGGCTGTGGAGTGACGTGGCAGCAGTGACAGATTAAGCTTCTCTGCTCACAGTGGCCAGGATTTGCTCCGCTGGTCCTTGACAAAATCTGCCCCTGTGCAGACCTGACTGAGGATAAATTAAAGGCGATGTTTCTTTGAGATGTTAGATGGAAGGAAATGAGCTCTAAGAATAGTCCACTCTGGTGGGGGGGTTCAGTGAATCAGGAGAAATGTTGCTCAGACCTTGAAGGCAAAACCCACCGGTGGTGAGGCGGCTGTGTGGGCGGACTGCCCCGTGCTCGGCTTGAGGTGGCAGGAAGGAGCAACCTCTGGTGTGTGTCTGAGGGAAACCAGGGTGGATAAAATACTGAGATGTGGAGAGGGAGAAAAATCTGTCCTTTTCAGTCTTCTGAGGCCTGGTGGTTTCTCAGCAAAGCTCTGGCTGTAGAGAGCACAAGCTTGGGTAGTGAAAATGGTTCTTTCCCTCATCTCGCTCGCATCCGAGCGTGGAGAGAACTTTGCAGCTTTGACACATACATAAAGAAGGAAATGGAGAAATTCAGCAATCCCTAAGGGCCAAATTCCCATGGAAATTCTGGAGTGTGTTGAGTTTTTAGGAATAAAGGAGAGAGGGAGCCTTATGCTTAGGGCCTTTTCCAAAATCCAGGGAAGTCTGTGGAAAGTTGGGGATACTTCAGAGCAAGCTCCAGAAACAGGCCCCCATTGTGGGCAGGAGGAGCAGTCTCTCATTTCTTACTCACTTGATTTCAGATACTTTTTTTAAAAAAAAAAATTGTAGATACGGTGCAGTAGCAATACTGTGTTTTTAATGGTGTCCGTAAAGAACAACCCTATCTGGAAGCAGAAGCATTGTGACTGTCACTTTCCCTTCCAGATTTCGGCACTTTTCATTTTTTCAATCTCATCTATGCAAAGCGTTTCACCCTGGTAGTGTAAATCACCCTACCCAATAACAGACGAACCCTCCGTACCTATCCCTACGGATGCGAATCACACGCCTCCAGAGAAGAGGCGTTTTCCTGCTTGCTTTAAAATGCCAGCGTGGGATTCATCAATGGTATGGATGTGTCCAAGGCAGAATTCAGCCTGTTCCCTTTGAAGCCAGCACAATCTTTGTGTTTGGCTTCAATAGAAAAAAAACCAAACAGGTCCGATGCTTGTGAAGTCAAGCTGATAACCTGCATCTCCCCTCAAACCCCTCCCAGAATATTATCATTTTAGGCCTTATTATCATCCTGTCTGATGTGGGTGAGGCTGCTGGGCACCCCTGTGTTGTCTGCATGGTGTTCAAAATCCACAAGCAATTGTGCTGCAAGTGCTTATTTATTTTTTTTTTTAACAAACTTAAGGGAAATCCCAATGAATGCCTGGTGTTAGAGTTGAGTGAGCTTGAATCGCCGGGGCTGTCGGCACCTCCAACGCCTCCCGAAGCCCCGAGCATCTGAGGAACATCAGGAATATGGGAATCAGTTCCCCATAGTGGGAAACTTAAAGAAAGGCAAAGCTGCCTCAGCGCTTCAAGGCCTGAAAGCTGTAAATACTTTACCGACACATTTGACTTTCCCTTTAGAAGCCATAAATGTTCCCGGTGTTTGATCTTTTGGGTAAGTTGATGTATGTTTTTTAACTGTACTAACCACTGTAAAATGTGTCAGCGTGTAAAATGGTGACAAGGTAAAGCCAGCAAAATCAGATACTGTCTTGGCTTGTTCACGAAATGTCTGTTCTACCTGCAACTGTCTAATGGATCAAGACACTGAGGTATCTGCAGTGCTCCATATGGCTTATGAAGACTCTGGTTATTACCCGTTTTAGCAGAGGAGAGCAAGCAAAATTGAATTAATGCCTATTTGTTACCCTTGTGTGGGCCAAGTGGTACACACCTAGGTGTGACACTGGAGCCTGTCCCCTTAGAGACAAGGAAAACCACCTGTACCTGCTCCATGTGGGACAGGAGATGGTGAATTTTGCTTCTTTTCTGGGCCCTCCTTATTGTCAACCATGAGGTCCCTGATCAAACCTCTGCATTCAGCCCGTGTAAGTTGTATGGAGCGGCTGCTGCCTGTTGGGTACATACCCTGTGTTCACGTGGTGGGAAAAAAAAATGCTTGGTTTGGAAATACTAGGGCAAAACTGTGTGTCTTCACGCTAGGGGAGCTTGGGTTATTAAAAAAATAAAGCTTGTTTCATGTCTGTTATTTCTGTTAAGGCGATGACAGAGGAATCCAAGCAGAGTCATGGTGGTTTCACGCTGATGTTAATCCCTTGTGTCCATTGACTCGCCTTCCTTTTTTCAACCCTCCACCCTGTAATTTTGGCTTATTGTTTCTGTAGCTGTATTATGGTTGTAATAGAAAGCCTATCAATTGATGTAAGCCATAACTAAACCAGTAATCAGGGTATTTTTTGGGTCTGTGTCACTGTGTTTGAAAGATGATTTAATTCTATTGAATAAACCACTTTAACAGTTTTATGGGAAAGGCGATCTTTGGACCACTTTTTGTGCCTTCAGACTCATTTTGTGTTTTCTGCTGTTTTGTGTCTCTAAACAAGGAGACTTGGAAGCTCAGCTGATTGAAATTGGTGCCTGTAACTTGAGAATACGACTGTAGAATTATATGATGATATGCATGATATCAGTATGTATAGAAATATATACAAGCATCTATCGGGTTATATGACAATATAAATTGAGAATTTGTTATTTCGGTAACTAAACATTCAATGTTACATTCTGGTTTGTAGCCTACAATATAGATGGGCAGAGTATGGTAATTTATTACTAGAAGTAGCAATCTCTCTGCAGACAAGCTTTGAAAAGCTCTGCATACCCTGGGGTTTTGCCTACTCACGCTGTCCAAACAGCTCAGTCATCATAGAATCATGGAATGGTTCGGGTTGGAAGGGACCTTAAAGAGCACCTTGTTCCAATCCCCTGCCCTGGGCAGGGACACCTCCCACCAGGCCAGGTTGCTCCAAGCCCCGTCCAACCTGGCCTTGAACCCCTCCAGGGATGGGGCAACCACAGCTTCTCGGGGCAACCTGGGCCAGGCTCTCACCACCCTCACAGCAAAGAAGTTCTTCTCCACATCTCATCTCAATCTCTCCTCTTTCAGTGTCAAACCCTTCCCCCTCATCCTATGGCTCCCTTCCCTGATCAGGAGTCCCTCCCCAGCTTTCCTGGAGCCCCTTGAGGGACTGGAAGGGGCTCTGAGGTCTCCCTGGAGCCTTCTCTTCTCCAGGCTGAACAACCCCAACTCTCTCAGCCTGTCCTCACAGCAGAGGGGCTCCAGCCCTCCCAGCATCTTCGTGGCCTCCTCTGGCCCTGCTTCAACAGGGCCATGTACTTCCTGTCCTTTACTGTCCTCACCCTTTGCATAAACCCATCTTCCTCAGGTCTGGTCTATCTTACGTAGCCGCAGACTTACAGGCTTCACTTCCATCAATATTCTAAACATCAGGAGAATTTAAACATAAATGGAAAAATACTTGCAGGAATATCGACTAGCAGATGAAACAACAATGTTTTTTTTTTTTTAAATTGGGTCTTTTCCTGTGCCATCCTATTGGTTATAGGTAATGGAAATAGTATGATCTTGATCTTAGCACTGGTATAAGGAAAATGTAAATGGCTTTGAAGAGGCAGAGCCGCGGTGAATGCTGGAGGAATCAGTTCTCATTCTTGCTGACATTAAAACCGATGGATGTACTTCCTTCCCCCAGCTGCTTGTGATTATTGTTAGTGATTATTCAATCAAGGAGAGGAAACATGTGGAGAGGGAAAAATGAATAGACAAATTGACACTGGATGATATAATTGCTGTCTATCACAGCGCAAATTGCTCAGCTAAGCAAGCAATCAAAGAATGGTTCATTTCCGAAAGGCTGCGGCATCCGTCATTTTCCTTCACGGCGTTTGCAGCTTTTCCTCGGAGAAAGTCTCAATAAAAGGCCGTT
This sequence comes from Arenaria interpres, assembly GCA_013399435.1. Taxonomy (NCBI): domain Eukaryota; kingdom Metazoa; phylum Chordata; class Aves; order Charadriiformes; family Scolopacidae; genus Arenaria; species Arenaria interpres. The sequence goes on along the minus strand of VXAK01007780.1, from coordinate 8,915 downwards.
GTGAATGACAGAGACGTTTCACCACAGGCTGCCTCTGGCAGTGCCCAGAAGTGGATACTTAGGGAAAGAGCAGAGGAAATAGGGAAAGTAATAATAATAAATACCATTCTAGTATGGTAAGTAATAGAAATAACTACCATTCTGCTGGTGTTCCCTCAAATTGGTATTGCTGGTTTGTATTTTTGGCCTCAGCAACACTGTGTGGTGCTGAGTGTTGGATTGCAGCTCTGTGGTCGTGTGATGAAGTGATTCCTTCCGCTTTTGCGAGCTACTCCTTTCCCAAGGGCACCCGGCAAGATCCCTTTGGGCTGTGGGATCTGCTGGATGGAGTCAAGGCAGATACTGACCCCCCTTCTTCCACCGCAGACATCACCACTTGGAATAAAACTCTATAAATAATCTCTATCCTTTTTTTTTTTTTTCCCAACCAGCTCTCAAGCTGCAATGAGCACTGCTAACCAGAATCTGCTCCTGGGCAATGAAGTCCTAACACTCAGGTAATTTTTATCACTTAATTGTTTTCTTGCTCTGAGGCTTCAGTCATCTCTAAGCCCTCCCAGTGGGTCTGGATAGAGGAGTAAACCATTTAAATCCAAAAAGGACCTTTTGTCCATCACAGAGGGGAAAAATACTCCATTAAGGGTGTATAACTATTGCTATGGGCACCTTTTCAGGTGGAGAAGACATCCTGGTTACAAAGTTGGGGGCCTACAGGAGGGATGGGGAGACACTCTTGATTAGGGAAGGGAGCCATAGGACAACGGGGAAGGGTTTTAAACTGAAAGAGGGGAGATTGAGATGAGATCTGGGGAAGAACTTCTTTGCTGTGAGGGTGGTGAGACACAGTGGCCCAGGTTGCCCAGAGAAGCTGTGGCTGCCCCATCCCTGGAGGGGTTCAAGGCCAGGTTGGAGGGGGCTTGGAGCAACCTGGCCTGGTGGGAGGTGTCCCTGCCCATGGCAAGGGGTCGGAACTGGATGGTCTTTAAGGTCCCTTCCAACCCAAACCATTCTATGATGTCAGTGCCAAAGCTTCCTAGGTTTAGAATCTCAGACCCCACTAAATTCTTTCTAAACCTGAAAACTATTGAGTTAGTAAGTTTAGGTCTCAACCAAGAGTTGGGAGCATGAGTATTCCATCAAAGGTGGAATGTAGAAAACAGATGGCTATGGAGACTTCAGAGACAACGATACAGACCTCAAATCCTACCACTGAATCAACACAAATGCTGCAGGACGGTGTCTCACTTCTCACTGGGGTGTCTGCTACTGTGACAGCCCTAAGTAGACATCTGTGTGTAGAGAGGTGGAGATGCAAGATGGAATTCTGAAATATTTAACAAAATAATCATTTTCTTTCTCTGCTTTTGGATGAATGATGTACATATCCTCCACCACCCTCAGATTATTCTTATCACCTAAACCCACGGCTGTACCTCATACACAGGCATCGTCTTCTCTCTTGGATATGTCAGACATCCTTTCACAGACCCGCAAAATCAATGGGCAGCTATTTCAGCTCATCATCACCAGCTTTGTTTTGGATTTCATTACAACCTGTGGATGTGGAACCAGAGGTCCACACAACCTCCCCTGCTCTTCTCTGCCCAAACCTGTAGTAGAACACTGTGGCACTAATGTGCTCCCTCCTTGCTGACAGCATCCCTCCACGTGCTCACCCCTCTCTGCCTGCATCCTCCAGCATCTTGGGAATGATAGGGACATCTTTGCCTGCTCCATCCTTTGCCTGCAACCTCTCTTCCTCTGGCAGCAACGTGGCAGGGACTAATCAGAAAGATAACAAGGGTTTGGCACTGGAATGTACTGTCTCCAGTTCTGGGCTCCCAGTTCAAGAGGGACAGGAACCACTGGAGACAGTCCAGTGGAGGCTATGAAGATGATCAAGGGACTGGAGCATCTCTCTGCTGAGGAAAGGCTGAGAGACCTGAGGCTGTTCAGCCTGGAGAAGAGAAGACTGAAAAGGCACCTCATCAATGCTGAGCAATATTTAAAGGGTGGGTGGCAAGAGGATGGGGCCAGACTCTTCTCAGTGGTGCCCGGTAAGAGGACAAGAAATTATGGGCACAAACTGGAACATGGGAAATTCCATCTGAACATGAGGAAAAACTTCTTTCCCGTGAGGGTGGCAGAGCCCTGGAAGAGGCTGCCCAGAGAGGTGGTGGAGTCTCCATCTCTGGAGACATTCAAACCCCACCTGGACACGTTCCTGTGCAACCTGCTCTGGGTGGCCCTGCTTTGGCAGGGGGGTGGACTAGATCGTCTCCAGAGGTCCCTTCCAACCCCTACAATTCTGTGATTCTGTGANGGTTCGACTAGATCGTCTCCAGAGGTCCCTTCCAACCCCTACAATTCTGTGATTCTGTGAAAAGGTTTCCTCAATTCCCTACCAGTGGATCAGAAACCAGGCTGTAGGGATGTCCTTGCTGTTGGGGTAGCTGGTGCTGCAGGAAAAGAACAAGGGGCTCTTAGACCCCTGTGCACCCTGGTTCCTGGCATCTGGTGCTACCTTTTGAGATCTCCAGACATGCTGACATATGAAGGGTGTCCCAGACAACAGGTTTGCTGCCAGGCCAGGTTTAACCAGTCTGATAGAGAANCAGCAGAAGGGCTCCAGCCCTCCCAGCATCTTTGTGGCCTCCTCTGGACCCATTCCAACAGGTCCATGTCCTTCCTGCGTTGAGGGCTATGAAGCTGGACACTGTATTCCAGGCGGGATCTCACCAGAGCAGAGTAGAGGGGTAGAATCCCCTCCCTAGCCCTGCTGGCCACACTTTTGATGCAGCCCAGAGAATACCAACAAAAATAAGCTTTCTCTGGGCTTCTTTGCATCTTCGGAAAGAAAAAAGGACTCAAATCCACTCTTTTCCTTTCACAGGGCATCTTTTTTGTTTATTTTTGCAAGGAAGGGAGAATACAGAATAGATCTTCTCAGATGTAGCAACAGCCGGTGCTGTCACGCTGTCAGTTCGAATAGCCTTTCTGCCTTGCTGGACTTCGAGCCAGGTTGGTGTTTTTTTGGGAAATAAAGTCCATCCTTTTCCCCAACGAGGCGAATGAAATGCTGTCGAGGCCTCGGAGCTGGTGCCCGGCGCTTCGTGGGAACATTTTCATCCCACCGCCTGCCTCCTTGACAGGGCTTGATAAAACTGTGGGACCAGCAGCCAGGTCGGGTGGGCAAACGCCTTTTGGGCCGGGGGGGCAGTTAATCTCGGCAACATCCCTGCTTCTCAGCACGTTATTTCCCTTGAGAAGTGCTGAGGTCACAGAGGGAGCCTGATAATTTTGCAAGTAATTTGCCCCCTTTGCTGCTCAGTGCGAGTGCCATCGGGCGATAAAATGAAATACTCGAGTCCCTAATTGCCCTGCTCTGCGGATGTTCCTGCGAGCGCGTGGTGCAGGACAATAAATATGGAATACACATCCCTTTCAATTTAAAAAATTAATGGCATTTTTTACTCCCCTCATAGGCCTTTCATGAAGTACTGTGGACTGAGGATTCTTTTTGTTGTTTCAGAAGTGTTTCGTCAACCACGTCTTTCATAAATCTCTCAGAAACTTTGCTTCACGTGGTAATGGTTGGGAAAGGTTATGGAACAGTGATGGATTTCAGCGTGGCACTGCTTGGAAAAGCTGATTGAGTAGGCTCTTGGAATGATGGTGAAAATGAAATTTAACCACCAGCAGATATTTCTCTTTCTTTATGGAGTACCAATTACTTACGCAGAACCAGTGCTATGCTTGCAATCAGAGGAGCTGTTCTCCTTTTCCCCTCCAATCCTGATGGTACAAGTATCCCATAGATAAAACTGGTTAAAATAAACTTATTTTGGAGAAAGAATAGCCATGTCTCTGGAGCAGCGAGGGAATTTAGCTGAATGTCCTTCCCTGTTTACCTGATACGCCCATTTTGTGACTGTCTCACCTCCACTGAAGGTTTGATGAGTGGTGGGACCCAGATTTGGCACCTGTGGGGGTAGATCAGTGACAGTAACTTTTCATCCATGTTCACCCCATGTGTGTGAAAGCCCCTCCATGACTGGGTGGTTCGACGTGTGCTTGCCCTCTCTCCTGTGGAGATGTAGGGTGCAGCTGCATCCCTTTTACTCCCCTCGATGGGAATAACATAGTGGGATGCAAGCTCCTCCTGCGCCACCTCCCTTCCCTTGCTATGGTGGGATGAGTCTTGCTGTTCCTCCTGCCTTCCTGGGAATCTTGCTGGCTTTCCCTATGTCCTGGTTTGAGTGACACAGGACTAATTTCTCTCCTAATGCTTGGGAAAAATGCACTTTTAGAAGACTCTTGTGTCTCTGAATTTTTGAAAATATTCACTTCATAGCCAGCTCTGGGATGTGTGTTTCAAGGTCTCAGGTGCAGGGATGAGGAGGAGCGAGACCCGGGCACTTGTGTCAAGCTGCCAAGAGGACTATTTCATACCATGAATGTCACATTCAATATAAATTAGAAAGTTTGCTGTGTAGTGCCCTCTCTCTCTCTCTCCCTTGATGACTGCCATCCTGAGAACTTCTCACCCTGTGCTGGAGTCCTGAACCCTTCCCTTCCTCCTGAAGCCGCAGTGCTCCCAGAGTCCCACATTGGCTGTCCCTGCTGGGAGACAGAATGGGCTGGGGATAGTCCTTGTGTATTTTGTATTGGTAGAGGGATCAATATTGGGTTTTTAATATTATTAATGTTAATTATGTAGTCTTATCTTGTTAAATGTATTTATATTTCAACCCTCATGTTTCCCTGTTTTTCCCCGAGTCCCCTTTCTGGGTGGGGAGGGGTCATCGAGTGAGAGAATTGTTGTCTAAACGACAATAAATTGTTGTGGGATTCTCAAACCGTAACACCCTATGACAAGGTGATACGGAAGCAGTTAAGGAAAAGGGAGGCAGGTGAGCGCTGCAGAGCTTCTGCACATCACTCTGCGCCGGTCTCTTGTCAACCCCAGAACCAGACTTGGTCTGAACTTCTGCCTTGCTGCCCGCCACAGAGAAAACTTAAAAGCCACTCTCACCTGGCACCTTTGCAACCTACCCCAGGAGGTTCCTGGTCTTGCTTGTGCCTCCTTCTTTTCCAATGAAGATGCATTTTTTTTCTAAGACATTTCTTTTTCTCCTTAACACTCACAGATTTACAGCTCTTTGGTTTCTTCCTACTTTGCAACCATGCCCCATCCCTGGAGGGGTTCAAGGCCAGGCTGGATGGGGCTTGGAGCAACCTGGTCTGGTGGGAGGTGTCCCTGCCCAGGGCAGGGGGTTGGAACTGGATGGTCTTTAAGGTCCCTTTCAACCCAAACCATTCTATGACCCTGATTCTGTGTACAATGACTTTTACGGAGCAGTGCAGATGTTGGGGTTAGATGGATTTTCCCCGTGGGAGCAGAGAAGCCCCGCTGTCCTACTGCTGCTTCAGGAGCAGTAGTAGCTGCTTCAATTGTTTAAGTTTTGGAGTTGTTTCATCTCAAATCACAGGCCTGTAATGGTGGCAGAGAGACATCTTTTGCTTCTTGGTGTTTTTTTATCTCCTGTTACAGACAGACTCTCTGGTTCTGTTCATATGATTATATCTCATCAGTGTTGTTACCTCACTCATCTGAATAAAGAATAATTAACAAAAATCAATGTAGACTATATTCTACAGAGATAAGATCTTGATTCTGTGTCTGCACAGGCCTCTCATTCTGCAAAATAAACCTGTTGGCATCACTTTATTTAACCTGTTGGCAGAATTAAATGTTTACACATCACCACAGGAGGAACCGTGCGTGTCCACACGCTGAATAGATCTAAAACATATCCAGACCAGTTTTGTGAGCCATGGAGCTGAGGGAAATGATATTCCTCTTCTTTCATGAGGGGCAGATTATTTTTTTAAACAACTGCAGCAGTGTTAATCCCTCTCTTCCAAGTCCCATATTAGTCCTTGGAAGACTGACCCAGCAGAAGAGACATTATGAATGCTTTACATGAAGAGAAGAGGTTAAATCAGGTTTTCTTCCATATTAGACATCAGGGTTTCCCCTCCTTGATTGGAATTTCCCCATTTTGCAAGTTTTCCAGTATAATGAAAGCACAAATATATGCGTACTGTCCACAATATCTCTTTATTTCCCTAAAATATTCCATAATCTACCTGTCTCTGGGACCACTTTGCTCTCAGCCTTGAGTGAAATTTAGCACAGGAGTTGGAAGGCAGAAGGGAAGGACAGACAGACAGACACAGGCAGGGGTCTTACGCAACCCTTTCTATGAGAAATCATGTCAGGAGGCAGTATTGACCCCAAAATATTACATACGTGCCTAATAACTGCTCTGCTTTCTCAACATTTTTTTTTTATCCCAGTGGATTTGCAGACACTTTTCCAGACTGATGCTGAACTCTTTGTCACAGGGAAGTGGCTGATAAGACACATATAAATGGAACGCAGTGATTCTCTGGGGAAAGTAGGGAGCATTTGCATCTTTATAAGCTCTTATCAAAGTTTTTTTGGGTGAGTTTTCCACCATCTCACCCCATGCTGGCTGTAGTCATTAAAGACCGCAGGGTCTTTAATGAATTCAGCTCTCATCATCTGCGGGTCTCTGCAGCACAGCTCATTTCCAGCTTCTGCCCTGAGTAGTTTTGACCACCCCTAGCGCAAATTTTCAGGAAGCGTTGCTACATGTTTGCTTGAAAAATGTATTTATTTTTTTTATGATTTGCAAACTTTGTAACTGCCTGAGCACAAGATTTAATTTCTGGGGATTAATTAACCTATAACTTAGCCTTTTGGTTTTCAGTTTTATACTAAAAAGTGGCAGGAAAAGCAAACAAAAGGCATTCATTGAGTGATATTAAATATATGTTTTTAGAGATCTCCAGAAGACTTTAAAATGGCCCTGCTGTCTTATCCTAGCCAATATTACTTTGATTTTTAAAATTATTTTTTTCTACTGCGTAATTTTATACCATGATTATGGCTATTTAAAGGGGCTTGTTATGAAGGACTGGTATTTGTTAACATCTCCCAGTAATTCATCCATAAATCGCATAGACTTAGGCGGCTGGGTTGTTAGCCTTGACTGTCTCATTTTAAGGCCAATTATAGTCTTTGCACAAGAAGATTGAGTGTAGCTCATCTCATAGTGTTTAATTTCATCATTTTTTGAGCAGCAAATGAACCCTCAGCCAAGGAACAAACAGCTTTGTCCAAAGCTGAGATCAAGGTCTTGCTTGTTGACCATTTGGGACACAACCCCACCATGGTAAGACACTGACAAATGAAGAGGTGAGAACTTGTCTTGTCTCTCTGGCCATTGATCTTCAACAGCCTGGATAGAACTAACGAATTTAGCTCTACATTATTCATATTCTCAGTTTATAGATGGAAACACAGACACAGATAAAAGTTGTGTCTGCACCTCCTGCAAACAGAAAGCAATAATACTTAGCACGAAATTAATCTCTCCTAATTTTAGGCGCCTCCAGCACAGACCCTACAGGTGAGCTCCTTGCCTTTTGCAGAAACACACCCCAAATTTACCAGCTTCGGCCACGTATTGGTTTTGTTCCTCCAAAATGGCATCAGAATGATCGTAGTTTTTCTGAGCATCCCTCACCTTGCCCTTCCTCTTCCTCCTCTGCATCACCCCAGAGGGACTAGAGCTAAACAGAGATGTCACCCTGTGCCTGTCCAAGGCCAAGGTTGGGTTTTGTTTTCTCTGAAAGATGAACTCATGTCCTAAAGAGCTCTGTTTAAAAAAAAAATAAAATAAAATCGGGCTGACCTTAAACTTGGAGCAGTCTCCTGTTTTGCATATCCGCAGGAACAAAGGGAATACCTGGCTGATCTGTAAGGCTGTAATTTAGAAAGGGCATTCATCCATCCCAGCAGAGCCAGCTTGTGTTGCAGAGCAGCCTGTGCTCGTGATCTGGGGCTCTGATATTGGGAACGTAATTGCTTTTCTAATATCCATGTATTATTTACACTATGCTACGGTTGCAACCAGTGGCAAACTCCTTCTGACTCCAGATCTGTTGTTGCTCTAATGTATTTATTAAAGCAATGCAAGGTCAGGCCAACCTCAGTTATTCGTCTGTAAATGACCCAACTGAAACCAATAGTTTTAGTCCTGTAACACCAATGTAAGCGAGATCCAAATCAGGACTTCGGAGTATTAATTTACTTTATTGCCATATCTTGGTAGGTGGTTATTAAGTACTTTAAGTATTAATGCTGTTGCTTAATTTATAACACAGAGATATGTCTTACATGTTTCATGGGTATTTCTTCAGGAGAAAAGCTTGAAGGGAAAATAAAGCAAGATGCACACATCAAAGACGATTGGATCAATAGTGACTGAGGCAACATTACTCTTCAAACTCTCACTGCATTCAGTTAATATCTTTGCAACCCACAATCCAGAGATCGCCTAAATAACAATATCACCCTACAGAGAACTGTTGGTGTGGGTTTTCAGACTACTCTGATTTTCTTCAAAGTGAAATTAGAGAATAGAATGGGCTGGGGGAAGCATGGGAGCTTCATTGGCTTAAAACCTAACTCAGCCTGGAGAAAAGGAGGCTGAATGGAGACCTTCTCACTCTCTCCAATTCCCTGAAAGGAGGGTGTAGCCAGGGGGGGGTCGGTCTGTTCTCCCAAGGAACAGGCGATAGGACAAGAAGAAATGACCTCAAGTTGTGCCAGGAGAGGTTCAGATTGGATATTAGGAAAAATATCTTCACAGAAAGGGTTACTAAACATTGGAAGTGGTGGAGTCACCATCTCAGGAGGTATTTAAAAGCCGGGCAGATGTGATGCTGAGGGACATGGGTTAGTGGTCGTTTTTGTCAGTGTCAGGTTGATGGTTGGACTTGATGTTCTGATCCCTGCCAACATAGACAATTCAATGATT
>VXAK01007777.1:56804-76686 GCA_013399435.1 Arenaria interpres | reverse complement strand
TTGGAAGAGGGGAGATTGAGATTAGATACCAGGAAGAAATTCTTTACTTGGAGCAACCTGGTCTGGTGGGAGGTGTCCCTGCCCAGGGCAGGGGGTTGCAACTCGATGATCTTTAAGGTCCCTTCCAACTCTAACCATTCTATGATTCTATGATCGAAAAGGTGCCTTCCAGCCTAGACAATTTTATGATTCCATGGTTCTGTGAAATCAGGGAGCACAACTCCAGGTGTTTGAGATGAGTGTTCTTCGAGTTTTGCATTGTTGGAAGGACACAAGTGGGTGAGGAGAAGGGGAAAAAACCCAACAGAGCCATCCTGCAGGATAACCTCCTGCTGAATGAAAGTTATATTTATACTCCCGGCTCCCTACAAATAACTGGATGTGATAGAACCTTCTATGTAATTAGCTTTTTATGCAAGTCAACACTTTGTCTTAATTGGGTTCCTGCCGAGTGGCTGCAGTGTTGGTAAGACAACTAAATGCCAGGTGGCATTAGGGGCCTCAGTGACCGCTGTTGAATTTACAATATTTTTAAAAGCTGGTCTCTTAAGTAGTTTATAGTGGGACTTATTGGTAGCCCCCCATCTCACAAAACTGTCTGCAGTGTCTTTACCTGCAAACCATCGCTTTCAAAAGCGCCCCAAGTGGGAGAGTTACAGCAAAGTCTTGGTTAATTCAAGATCCTTTCTGTTCCTCTTTAACAACCAGAATGCCCCTCATTACTAATAGGACTATACCCAGTCATCTTTGGGTAGCAAAATAGCAGAACACATGCAGAAAGAATCACAGAATGGTTTGGGTTGGAAGAGATCTTAAAGCCCATCCAGTGGCACCCCCTGCCCTGGGCAGGGACACCTCCCACCAGACCAGGTTGCTCCAAGCCCCCTCCAACCTGGCCTGGAACCCCTCCAGGGATGGGGCAGTTGGGCATAAAACGCTTTATTTTAACGTGGGGCAGCACGAGTGATGAATTGCAGAGAAGGAACACTCAGTCGCCGGCGCTGGGACGTACCAGTTCTGCTGTGGAAGAAATCATGCTTTACATTCTAGAAATAATTGCTCTTTTAAGTGTTTTTTAGATGTTAAGCGGTTCATCTGGTTAATACAGTTAACTGTGCGTGGCTTTTTCCTCTCTAAAAAGTTGAAAAGCAAGAAGAATCTGTAAATGGCTTATGATTTCCTTAGGGATTTGGAGCATTGTCCTTTTGAAATGTAACACAAACTGTTAGAAATCTTTAATTGCTGAGTAATCCTCAAAGGGAACACACCAGCATCGGGATTACACTTGTCAGGCGTTTGTTCTTTATCAGTATTAACGTTATCACACGCCGCAGCCCTTTGACATTTCCAAAGCTGCTGAGTATCGTTGTACCCTCCACAACCGCACTGAAACTGGGCAAATTCTGCTCTGTTAAGGCTGCTTTACTTTGTCCTTTTTATGTGTGTGGATGTTTCTTGCCTGTTAGTTGCATGTGATTTTTTTTTCAGACTGCGAATTCTTCTGTTTCTAAAGCATTAAGTCACTAAAAAAACCAGATTTCGGGTTAATTCAGGTTAGTGGCACCTCAGGCGCTCTCTCTGCTCAGCCTGTCTCTGTGGAAACCGGAGGCGGATGAGGTTCAAGAACTGAGCTGGAAGACATGGATCTGGAAGGAGGTGTTCTCTTTCCAGCTCTTCCACCCTCTCTCTTGGTAATACATTACTAAAAATTATTATTTGCCTACCAGCGTCTTAGGTGTGAAGTTGTATTTAAAAAACAAAACAAAACAAGCAAAAACCAAAATAAATCAACCAAAAACCCCAAACAAACAAACCCCAAAGCAAAACACAAACCATGCGACAACAGACCCCACCTGGAGCACTGTGTCCAGCTCTGGAGTCCTCAGCACAGGAAGGACATGGACCTGTTGGAGAGGGGCCAGAGGAGGCCACAGAGATGCTGGGAGGGCTGGAGCCCCCCTGCTGTGAGGACAGGCTGAGAGAGTTGGGGGGGTTCAGCCTGGAGAAGAGGAGGCTCCGGGGGGACCTTAGAGCCCCTTCCAGTCCCTCAAGGGGCTCCAGGAAAGCTGGGGAGAGATTTGTGATCAGGGAGTGGAGTAATAGGAGGAGGGGGAAGGGTTTGACACTGGAAGAGGGGAGATTGAGATGAGATCTGGGGAAGAACTTCTTTGGTGTGAGGGTGGTGAGAGCCTGGCCCAGGTTGCCCAGAGAAGCTGGGGCTGCCCCATCCCTGGAGGGGTTCAAGGCCAGGTTGGAGGGGGCTTGGAGCAACCTGGTCTGGTGGGAGGTGTCCCTGGCCAGGGCAGGGGGTGGCAGTGGATGATCTTTAAGGTCCCTTCCAACTCTAACCATTCTATGATTCACCAGCAGCAAAGGGAGACAGAGACACTTTGAGAAATGAGTTTGCTTTTGCAGAGCTGAACTCGTGTCAGGCTGAAACTAGAACCTTGATGTCCTGATTTCCAAACCCGTCTTGAGGATGTTCTCAGCTGAAGTCACTGATCTGAGCCATCTGAACCTCAGTTTCCTATGAGCACCTTCACTGACGCTGTCAGCTGCCAAGTACTGTCTTGTTTTCCGATTCTTTTCTCTCCACCACTTTATTCTTTTACCCACAGCAATTTATCTTTTCTCTTTGTTTACCTCAAGTTCTAAACAGCTCAGGGCACGAGACCATTCAGAACTGAGTGATGCTGTGGTGCAGTTTAGGGGTCTCATTGCCGGCTGGGAAAACCACAGGCACAGATTTGACAGGATCTGACATTAAATTACCTGGCATTAACGTTATGTGGGTAAGTCATTTGGCTTTGCTGCTGCCCCCGATAAAACTGCAGAGGGATTTATCTCCTTAGCCAAATTCTGTGATGACAGATAGCGATAGTTGTGACCCGCTGGGTTTGAGAGAGGTGATTTAATAGATCAAACTGTCACTCCTTAAGCTGTTTTTTGTCTCCCTCCTGCTTCCAGCTGATCTCCCCTGTGATGATATCATTGCTGGTGTCCCGCTAGCAACTAACTCTAGATACAACTTGTGGTTCCACCTCCAGAACCATCTTCCACCTCTCTTGCCTCCTGCTCCTTGCTCCCTTCCAGTCGGGCACACGCTGCACCAGGCTGGTTTGTGAGTGCTGGAAGTCAATGCCACATCCCTTTAACAGCTGCAAAACACACAAGTTAGTTGGTAGCAAAAGAGATACTTCTTTTTCTTGATTAGAACTTAGCATCATTAAGTGACAGAGAGAAGTGTGAGCCTTGCCATCATCATGAAGGTGCTTGGAGGCCAGGGAGGAGTGGGGAGTGGGGTCCAGCAAAGGCCACAGGAGGTATTTATTTATGGGGCAGAGTCGGCAGGGAAGGATGGAGAGGGATGTAGCTAAAGTTCCAGCCAGGTTTGCTTTTCTTGTGGTGTGGACCTGAGTCAAAAGCAATCAGATCTCTCCCTTGCTGGAAAGTATTCCAGCAGGTCATTGTGTTCTGTTACCTGACCTGGACAGACTGGAGAGTTGGGCAGAGAGGAACCTGAGGAAATTCAACGAGAGCAAGGTTGAAGGGTGCAGGGTGCTGCACNCCAGTTCCAGAAGGACAGGGAACTGCTGGAGAAGGTACAGCAAAGGCTACAAAGATGATGAGGGGCCTGGAGCATCTCCCTTACGAGGAGAGGCTGAGGAACTTGGGTCTGTTTAGTCTGGAGAAGAGAAGGCTGAGGGGGGATCTGATCAACGCTTATAAATACTTAAAGGGTGGGTGTCAGGAGGATGAGGCCAGGCTTTTTTCAGTGGTGCCCAAGGACAGGACAAGAGGGAACGGGAACAAAATTGAATATAAGAAGTTCTACCTAAACATGAGAAGGAGCTTCTTTCCTGTGAGGGTGGCAGAGCCCTGGAAGAGGCTGCCCGGAGAGGTGCTGGAGTCTCCTTCTCTGGAGATATGCAAACCCACCTGGAGACGTTCCTGTGGGACCTGCTCTGGGTGGACCTGCTTTGGCAGGGAGTTGGACTGGATGATTTCTGGAGGTCCCTTCCAACCCCATGTGATTCTGTGATTCTGTTGTCTCTGCTTCCACTGCTGAAATTCAGGCATAATTTCACTGTAGGAGGAGTGTGCTCTGTGCCTGTCATCATGCTTGCAGGTGCTCTTCAAGCAACCCAGATAAATTTTGGGTGCTTTGGGTAATTTTTTGTATATTTTTGGGGGTTTATTTTGACTTTAAATTGGATTAGGGGAGCAAAACGTGCATGTGACTTCCCATCTTTTCTATAGCCACGTGTAAATTAGGAGTGAAATACAAATACCTGAGGTAGGGCTGTTATCAGTTCCCTTCCCCAGCCATCGTCTTTCCCTCTTCTGTCCTTTAGCTACATTCACTGCTGAACAGGATGTCACTCTGCTGCTCCAAAAAGCAGGCTCAGTCCTCTCGGGAGAATCAGTAGCACGACTCCCACTGCCTTAATTACTAAAGGTAGCAAGCTCAGTCTTACTTAATTTTCATGTATATTATAGATAATACGTCGCAATAATAGATAACGCATCCCCACATGTAGATACACAAGTGAGGCTTAGATGTATGAGTTCATGTATGGAAATCATTTTTTTTTATATATATAAAAACCTATCTATATATGTAAAAATGAGAGAGAGGGGTTTGGATTCCTCTTCCTGCACAGCAGAATGCTGGCTGTCCTCAGTCACGGGGCTGACTTGGCAGGCGCAGGATTGCAGAAGGTGGTTGTTAGAACAACTTTCAAGAGTACACGGCGTACTGCATCCATCCGCTGGCTCTGCTCCCGCAAACAGCATCGATTTGCAGCTTGTCTGGTTGCTCTTCCCACTCATTCATCGCTTCCAGCAGCGTCTCCTCCTTTGTCCTTTTCTGATATAAACAAGTTAACGTTTGGGATCCTTCCGAAGGGGTGGCTGGAGGGAACACCTTTGAGATGAGCATCCTCTGCTGCTCCAGGTGCCAATGAGCTGAAGAAGGGGCTGAGAGCAGCTTGTTTAATCCAGAAAAAATTTCTTGCATGTAGTGTTTGGTTGCCCTTCATGTAATATTGATGATGTTCCATTGCTGTCTTTGGTTGCAGCAGCAGCATCTCCTGTCTGTGTCTAGCAAGAGCGTTGCTGGGAAAACCCACACGTGTGTGGCCAGTGCCGGCGCCGGTCCAGCGCCTGTGTTGGCTGTTGTGGCCATTAGGTCAAGGGAGGTCATTCTCCCCCTCTGCTCTGCACTGGGGAGGCCACAACTGGAATCCTGCATCCAGTTCTGGGCTCCCCAGTTCCAGAGAGACAGGGAACTGCTGGAGCGAGTCCACGTAGGGCAACAGAGATGATGGAGGGATTGGAGCATCTCCCTGCTGAGGAAAGGCTGAGAGCTGGGGCTCTTGAGCCTGGAGAAGAGAAGGCTGAGGGGAGACCTTCTTAATGCTTCCAAGTGTCTAAAGGGTGGGTTGAAGGAGGATGGAGCCGGACTCTTCTCAGTGGTTCCCAGGGACAGGACGAGGGGCAACGGGCACAAGCTGGAAGGTGGGAAGTTCCACTCCAATGTGAGGAAGAACTTCTTTGGGGTGAGGGTGGCAGAGCCCTGGAAGAGGCTGCCCAGGGAGGGTGTGGAGTCCCCTTCTCTGGAGATCTTCAAGCCCCTCCTGGATGCTCCTGAGTGATGTGCTCTGGGCAGCCCTGCTTTGGCAGGGGAGTTGGACTGGAGGATCTCTAGAGGTCCCTTCCACCTCCAACAATTCCCTGATTCCGTGATATGGGTGTGCTACCCGGTACCTGGGCATTGACTTGTTGCCTGTCCCGTTCCTTGAGCCTCCCAGTCTATCAGCAGATGTCAGTGTTGGTGTTTCTTCTCCTTGTGCCTCTGCGGGTGTATCTGTGCTTCCTTGCGCAGGGTATTTCATCCTCGTCCCTTGTGTTCCTGCTGTCATGATGCTTCTCCCCAGTGCCTTTGGGTGATTTGCTGACTTTGCCTGGCATGGTTTGGATGGATGTTGTGGAAGGAGAGGGCCAGGAGGCTGTTTGGGCAGAGGGACCTGGGAGCCGATTGTGTTTTCCATGGGGAACCAGGGTGTCTGTGCAGGGGGTTCTCAGAAGCGTTTGTCTGAAACGCTGCACCCTCCATGGTCTATGTCCCCTCTGGTGGTGCCGCTGGTGGAAACTACACTTGTCTTGAAGAGAAGAGAAGCTTTTTTGCTGTTTGTGACTGTTACTGGAGTTCTCAGTTTGTTTTGTGAGGCGTGATGCCGCGTTGGTTGAAGCACGGCTGGAGCGCTCTGTCAGAGGGTGCGTGTGGATGGGCTGCAGGGTCTTGCCAAAGTGCCTTGCATGGACATGAAAACTCGAAGCCTACAAACAGCAGGCTAATTGACTGGCTTTCATCAATGAGGATTTGGAAGATGAAGAGTTTAAGCTACATAATTTAATAATCCTTGGGGTGCTAACCTGCTTCCCAGGGTCTCCCCGTACCCGATGCTTTCATTCCCGTGGCTGCTGCTCCTCCTGCTGCACCGCGGCCGCTGCAAGGACCGAAATGCAGCGCTCCCTTGATCTGGAAAAATTAGTGCTCCTTGTGAGCTGGTAGCGAGGAAAAGATTGATATGAGAGAAGGAAATGCGACGTATGAGAGAATAAAAGATTCTCGGGTGGAATAGTAGCCCTAATGAAGAGAGACTGGAAGCAACGTATGATGGGATGGACGGGAGGGGAAGGCACAGGAGGAGCCACAGGAGTGTGTGAACGTAGCTCTGGTCAGAGGTTGGGGAGGATGGACCTGTGGCTGTAGACACCATCCTGTTGACGTGCGTTGCTAATTCAGAGTGGACCTGCCTGCTCCTGCACTAGGCAGACTCCAACCCCCCTTCGGAAAGAAGTAATCTACACAAGAAACAGTATTTTGGAATTACTTCCATTTTACTGTTTGCTGAGTATTAGAAAAGTCACCCAATAATTTCTTAAAGTGAGGCCGAGTTTGTGCAGGGACGCGACGATTCTTTGGCCCAGCAGAGAGACTGGAAACCAGCCCCAGCTTTGGTTAAGTCAAGTCCTCCATGAAGCCTCAGAGATGCTTGAGGGAAAGGATGGGCACCGCTGTCCCCCTGCTCTGGGGCTGCGCACACGCTTAAGGGGAGCAAATATTCAGAGTGATTTGTTGGATGTGGCTCAAAAAGGAATTTGGAGGAATTAGAGCAACTTGCAGAAAATGACACTTGTTAGATTTTACTTTCCAAGTGTGTAATTTATAAAGCTGCAAGAGGAGCTGTCAGGAACGGCTGTTGAAAATGAAGTCAAAAGAGGTCATGAGAATATAAATTGTTTTTCCCCCTCCTTTTAAAAGATTTACGATAACACTTTCTCTTTGTAAAGAGCTTGTAAGCCTGGGGTGTGAATCATGTGTGTTGTACACATGATGGATGCACCGTACGTGGTTTTGTCACTATTTAATACTGAGCAGGGAGAAGCCTGGCTGTCAGGATTAGCTGGAACAGTAAAAAGAGCATAAATCTATTTATAGGTGGTTTTTTTTTTCCTTTTCTTGTTCATGTTAGGAAGAACAGAACGGCAATGGTGCAGGAGGGGCCACCACCTATGGTAGTATTCATGGTCAGTTATAAGAACCACAGGGCAGGTAACACTCTAAATTGATATGTGCTCCACGATGCAAATTATTAATAGCATTCGAGGCATCGCTTTGTGCAGCTCTTGGAGGAAATGGGAGTAAGGCAACGGTGGAGGGATGGATTCTGGAGGGTGGGATGAAGGAAGAGAGGTTGGTACTTGCTGTAAACCAAGAGCCGAGGGTTAGACCTTGGGGACAGGGAAGCAGTGAATGGAACACTGAAAATTTCTGCATGATTGCTAAAACAAGGCAGAGCAGTTGGGTTTCAGAGAGGGACAGATTTCTGAGTGGAAATAGCACTGAAATGTAGGCTCATTAGATAATAAAATGGCAAGGAGAAGACTAGCTGGTCCAGCTGGGGCAGAGGAGGTGATGGGCTTTAGCCTTCAGTGAACTCCAGGAAAACCAGAGGATTGTTTGAGAGAGAGAGAAGAAGAGCGAGGATGGCAGATGGGGGAATTAAACATTGAAAGAGAAGACCAGAAATGGGCAGTGAGGCAGAACTTGTTTAGAGGCTTGTTAATAAGGAGAAGGAATGGATGCTGTGGGAGAAGAAGCAGAGAAGTTCTACTGCCTCAAGCAAAATAGATCATGTTGACTTGAATTTGAAAAGAAGAGGGAAAGAGTCTGCTGATTCTTGCACTGGAACCAATATTGTAGCTGTGTTCGTGCTGGCACAGCTTAATGGTGATTGTGGTGATCTGGGAAGGAGCTCAAAGGCAGCCTTGGGTGAGATGTATATACACACAGACATACAAATATGCTTATATATACACGCATCTCTCTATGTGCTTCCTCTCCCCCAGATTGGGTTGGACAAGATTTGGAAGATAATAATATTATTTATTGAAACATTTATTAATGTTATTATGAAGGTGCCTGGTGTTGTTTGACTATTTGCGGGTGATCAAAATATTAAATTTGGGGTTTACAACCAAAGAAATAATCTTACGGGGCTGATCTTGTGATCACGGGTGGATTTTAGTCGTATTAAAGTTGAAGCTAGATCTCGAAGTCTTGTACTATTTACAAACCTGGAAAAATATGAAAACTTATTTAAAACATTCATTGGACGGGGGAGCCCAAGCGTTTGAATGTGGCTTAAGAGTGAAACAATTTTAAGTACTTTTGCTGCATGAAACTTGTTTTTTCTAAGCAAGAAGAAAAAAACTCTGACTAGATGACATCTCAAACAGTTTATTAAGAGTAAATACAAAGAAGAAAAGTATAATTTACAGGGGAGAACTATGACTCACCATTAGAGTATGTGTTTCATCTCCAAAAAGAGTGAGAAATAGCCAAATATCGATTTGATTTGGCAGATTCCATTTGCAGAAAATCTAAAAGTAGTGCAAAAGAAAGCTTTTTAACCATGGGGTGTAAAGAGGGGAGAGACGAGAATGTAGTAAAGATTGGAGTCCCCATCCCTGGAGGTATTTAAAAGCTGTGCAGATGTGGTGCTGAGGGACATGGGTCAGTGGTGGTTTGGGCAGTGCTGGGTTGATGGTTGGACTTGATGATCTAAAAGGTCCCTTCCAACCCAGACAATTCCATGGTTCTATGATTCTATGGTCCAGATGTTCAATGAGAGCCCTCTCGCTTCCAGCAAAGGGGAAGTATTGTATGAATAGTTTGGAATAACTAATAAGAGTTGGAGCTGAAATGATAGTGTCCAAGGGGAAAGCAAAATTTGAATTTCTTGGTGTATGGTGTCTGGGGCCCAGATATGTTCTGTGCTGGAATATTGGGGTATTTGCATGAAAATATCAAAGCTGATGGCAAGACTTATATGGTACCTGTATATAGGAATAATACAAGGTCCAGTTTCTGCAATCAGTTGGGAATTACATTCAAGAAATTCCCTGCAGTGGTGGGGGTCCATAAAACTGGTGGTGGTGGAAATGCCACTTGCTCCAGAGACTGGGATGGCTCCTTGTGGAGGAGGTTCGAACAAGGGCTCCATCTCCCCCTGATCTGCCCAGGGAACGATTCGAAAAGAAAAAGTCAGTTTGGAGGAAAAAAATAATACCTGAGGCTTTGTTTTAAAGTTAAATTTTAATTCCCTTTTTCACAGATCTCATCTTTTCCGAAAGGCTTGTGAGCCCTTTGGAGTACAGTTAATTTTATGCACTCGTATATCACAAGAAGAGTGGAAAAGGATGTGAGATGGTTGGAGTGTTTTTTGTTCTTTGTACAAATTAAACTCAATCAGGTGATGACTGGGGAGGAGAAAGGGTTTATTTTAACAACCGAAACTCTTAACCTGCTTTCAGGGTAAGGAAGCAAAATTACAGAGCGAAAACCTGTGATAAAAAGCTGGTGTTAGGGGAGGGAGATAAAACAGGAGACGTGATACAACCAGCTGGGGAGCCTAAAGGGGACCTGTTTCTCTGTGTACAGAGATGGCATGACCTTTTTTTTCCTCTTGTATATAATTAGTTTAAAATGTGATGACATAAGAAAACATCCCTGCCATCTGAACAAAACCCAAAGGCCATGTCTTGCAAAAAGGACTGACTTCCAATGCAGTTGGGAGGGGGGGTTTCCTGCGCCGCGGTGGGCGCTGACGGAACTCTCTGTGGTAGAGTCACTGGCAGAGTGTTGGCAGCCTCGTCTCAGCTTTGGGGGTTGATTGGAAGTTTTTGAGATCTGGCTGTTGTGGCTGCCTGAATTGTGCATTTTGTGCACATGTCGTCTTCCAGGAACGCGCTCCTGTTGGAAGCTCCTGTCCTGACGACACACGGAGCTGCGTGGCTTCAATTAATTTTCTTGTGGCGTGGGCAGAAGCCGATGCCCGGGCGCCCGGCACAGCTCCGCCGTGGTACGGGGCATTACATGCATGGCGGTAACTTCTTGTGTGCCTGAGCCTCTGGTTCTATAGTAAAAATATTGATTGTGTTGGAATTTGCTGTAAATATAAGCTTTGGAACTAATCCTGGAAAAAAAAAGCCCAAAACACAACCCAACCCAACCAACCCATCAAACCCCCCAACTCCCCAGTGAAACAAGTATAAGCTGATATATTTTCTGTTTCTTTTTCTTCTGGAAAACTTAAAATGAAAAATTGTGTTCATTTTTATTCTTAGTGTCCGTACATTGCAGTCGGTGAGGAATTTTTTTTGTGTTTTAACCTTAGTAATCACAGCCCCCACAGCAACAACCCTTTTTTTTTCCAAACGACTGAGGGATGGATTTCAAACCCAGTAAACGTTGCCTGTTGCTAAAACCTGCAGAACTGAGCACCGGGCTGTTTCTAAGCAATTAAAACATTGTATGTAGCTCACGCCTGAGCCCCGAATGACGCCATCTCGCCCGGCAGGAGCTCTCCTCAAAGCGGGTGAAGATATTTCTCCAGGGAATTTGGTTTCTGCGTTTCCCTCCTGGGCAGAGGGGGCACTCGGGGCACGGGGGGCCCTTTGCAGAGGGGGCTTTTAGAACCCGGTTTTGTTTCTATTGTGTCAGGTTCTCCCCCTAGAGGAGAATATCTCTGTATTGAGTTTCATTGCATAATCATTTTCTTCTTTAAACTTCTAATCTTAATTATAAGAAATGTTTCTAGGTGAAATATTGGGTATCATTGAGGTAGGGGTGTCCTGTCCTGTGTTTTCCTGTTTACATAGCACAGAATCACAGGATGATATGGGGTTGGAAGGGACCTCTGGAGATCATCCAGTCCAACCCCCTGCCGGAGCAGGTCCACCCAGAGCAGGTCCCACAGGAACGTGTCCAGGTGGGTTTGAATGTCTCCAGAGAAGGAGACTCCGGCTTCTTCCAGGGCTCTGCCACCCTCACAGGAAAAAAGTTCCTCCTTTTACATATATATGTTAAAAAAACCCCAACAAACAAACAACAAAACCAAGAAAAATTTACAAGTTCCTAAAGGGTGGGTTGAGGGAGGATGGAGCCAGACTCTTCTCAGTGGTTCCCAGTGACAGGACGAGGGGCAACGGGCACAAGCTGGAAGGTGGGAAGTTCCACTCCAATGTGAGGAAGAACTTCTTTGGGGTGAGGGTGGCAGAGCCCTGGAAGAGGCTGCCCAGGGAGGGTGTGGAGTCCCCTTCTCTGGAGATCTTGAAGCCCCACCTGGATGCTCCTGAGTGATGTGCTCTGGGCAGCCCTGCTTTGGCAGGGGAGTTGGACTGGAGGATCTCTAGAGGTCCCTTCCAACTCTGACAATTCCCTGATTCCATGATTCCGTGAAGGAAAAAAAAAGAAAAGTAAAAGGAAAGCTCACTTCTGGCCAAGATAGGCTGATTTGCTTCTCATTCCTTTCTTTAATTTTTAGAAGGTCTTGATTATTTCAAGGTTGCTGGTGTTCAGCTTCTGAGAGTAAAATGACAGCATTTCAGGGTGATACTGGGGAAAAAAGAAAGGAAGAGAAGTGGATTTCTCTCTCTCTCTCCGATGGCTTTATCACAATTAAAAACGATGGATTAAAAGATATAAGTGCCGTGACAGATGAGTCCATTGTGTGTCTCTGGCTGTTGTTCTGGCCAGTGTTAGGAGCAGATTTATCCTCACTCAGAGATGAGCTCTGTGTGTGAGAGCTTGCAAAAGCTCAGGCAGAACTTCCTCCTGTAACTTCTTCCATCGATGCTTTGGGGTCCAGTTGGGTGAGAAACTGGGACTGTCCGAGGGCAGAGCTTGTGCCGGGGAGGCGGGGGTTCAGCAGATGCTGATGCTGCCGTGGACGTGCCTTCAGAAAGAAGGGGAAAAAGAGCCTTCTGTTCTGAAGGTGTGAGAGCAACAAGTCTGAGAGCCCCGTTCTCAGGAAGTCTTCCTTCATCCCGACGTTTGATTTTTGCAGCGTATCGTGACCGATGGTTAATGTTCTGGCTGTGTGCTCTTTCAGGTGGAGGCGTTGACCCACCAGCCTCGAGCCACGACAGTCCACGCAGTCCGAGATTCAGAACTTGCCAAGCTCCCGGAGGGAGCACTGACATCCATCAAACGCAAATTCCCCCAGGTAAGAAAATGAAAAGTATTTTCTGTCTGTCTCAAAAGACGTCTGAGGAGCTGAAGCTCCCCGTTAGCACCACGTCCTCTGGGTTTTGTGTATGATTGATGCGCACCAAGAAAACATTTGGTTCTCTCTGTCTGCGTGATCTGATCTATACAGACTTTCACCAGCTTCTCTTCCCTTATCTTCTAATCGGTTTGAGGATGTTTTATTGCAGGGCTGTTTGTGTATCTGGGAGAAGTTCACGCTAAATGCAGGATGTGCATAGAATCACAGAATTGTCTGGGTTGGAACGGACCTTTCAGATCATTGAGTCCAACCATCACCCTAACTCTGATAAAAACCATCACTAACCCATGTCTCTAAGCACTATGTCAACCTGTCTTTTAAATACCTCCAGGGATGGGGCCTCAACCCCTTCCCTGGGCAGCCCAAGGGCTTAATGACCCTTTCCATGTAAACATTTTTCCTAATATCCATCCTAAATCTTCCCTGGTGCAACTTGAGGCCATTTCCTCTTGTCCCATAGCCTGTTCCTTGGGAGGAGAGACCGACCCCCCCTGGCTACACCCTCCTTTCAGGGAGTTGGAGAGAGCGAGAAGGTCTCCCCTCAGCCTCCTTTTCTCCAGGCTGAACACCCCCAGCTCCCTCAGCCTCTCCTCACCAGACTTGTGCTCCAGACCCCTCACCAGCTCCGTTGCCCTTCGCTCCAGCACCTCGATGTCAAAGTGGAAACCACTTAGTGCTATTGATAGTAAATGAAAGTTTGACTTCTAAAATCACTTTACAATGTTGTGATTTGTTTGCCTTGCTCCCTGGGACTCAAAGTCAGCACTTGGTTGTATGTACCTTTGTTTCCAGAGCATTGATATTTGGGGGTGGGTTTCCTCTTCCATGCATTTTTAGGCTGTCAGTCTTCGTTCTGCAACCGCCAGGTCTGTCTGTGTCCTGAAGACTCTGATCGTTCCCTCTGAATCCATCAACTCATCCATCTTCTTTAATTCACTTGACATTATACATCTCTCCTGCAAATCTGGAGACTGACGGACGTGAAATTTAATTCTTTTGTCCCTAAGTGCATCAGGGACATTATACGAAGCGGTAAATCATTGCTCTAGCCTTGAAGGCAATTCTTTAATACTGTTACTTCAGCTTATTCCTGATTTTTTCTTTTTGCTGTCTTTAAGTCATATACTTATTTTACCAGATCTCTTAAAAAAACCTGCAAAAGTAATAAACCCAATTATAATACTTGTATTCTTTTGCTTTCCTGGCACCCATAATAACGTTTTTGATTTTTTTTTTAACTGTATAATATAAGTCCTGCATTCATGCATTCTCATGTTAAAAAAAAAAACTGTGGGTTTTTGTTTGTGTTATTGCTGGGATGATTTCCTCGTTGAGGTAGGTGTTCAGAAGTTAGGACAGTGAAAACTAATCTTCCTGCTTTGCCCGGAAACATTATTTTTGTTTAAGTGTTTCTGAGCTTGTGTTGTGGGTTTTTGAGACGCTCCTGTTCTCTGGATCTCTCTGAAATACCCTCAGATTCTCTGTGTAAGGCACAGATTTCCTGCAGCCTCTGTTCATCCCAGCCACAACCCAGGTCCCGCCAGCAGCACGTCCCCTCTTGAGTTGTCCTTTCAAGTGTCACCCTTCTTGTGATGGATCAGGAAAGGGGTAAATGAGCCGGGTGAAATTTAAACCCACCTTTCTCCTTCTGTAGAGGATGATTTTAAATGTCATAGTAAACATGTAATCTGTAAGTTACCAGTAAGCACTGAACGTATCATATTTAGTGATGCCTTGAACACACCTGTGTGCAGCTCAGCGCTCTAATTCTCCCTCTTTTCCTGGGGCAAGAATTGATTTCAGCCTCTCTTTTCTCTCTCTTCCCTTTTCCTATTCTATCAGTTGGCAAAATTTAAGAGTGCCGTCTGTGGAGATGTAAATCTTTTTGCTGTGCAGTTAAAGTTGAGCCTGAGTGTCACATTTCTAGTACAATTCAATAGAAATCAAATGTCTTTGCCATGTCTAAAGAGCGTAGCCTGTCAGCCTCAAATTCCTCACCTATTTTAATATGGAATTAGTTTTCTCTGGACTTGCATGTGGTTTGGCTGATTGGTTGCAATGACACAACAAGCTAAAATAGATCTTTTAAGGAAATGTGTTGCAAAAAAGGTTGTTAGAAAACCATGTTCTTGCTGCTGTTTGAGATCTCCAAATTCTAAATAGATGTTACCCTGGTATCAAAAATGTGAGACCTTATGTTTCTACTACTGGATTATTTTAGAAAAAGCATTAGAAATAGAAAGAAGAGTGTAAGATAGACTTAAAGTAGGTGATTTATGGGGTTAATACCTTCAGGTCTTAAGGTCTTAAGAACCTAAGATAAAATATTTTTAATATGATCTCAAAGTTCTTGTGTCTTCTCTTTTTGTCTGTTAGGTCCGTCAGATAAGAGAGGAAGGACAGAAGTGAAGGGGAATTGAAGTGATGGAGGAAAACAATAGGGTAGAAAGTTTGAAGTCAAGTAGAAAGTGCAAAGTCAACTTTAACTTTAAAGGAGTATCCTGGAGAGAAGGTTTTGAGCTGGAAACTAATAAATTGTGTACAGAGAAAAGGGTCTGTGTAGCTGTTTCTTAGAAGAAGAATCCAGGCATTAGGAGGTCAAAAGCTGACCATGCCTGAACGATGTCGTGCAGTTGGAAGGAAAAAACCAAACTATGTTAAATAGAATGTTTTTTGGAGTGAAGAAATCCGTGTGTTCTCCCTGATACTGGAAAAGCTTCAGTACCAGCCTGTGGTGACACGTTTGAAGGAAGAGGCAAACCAAACGAAAAGAGTCAAGAGCACAAAAAGGTGCCTGGCTGGTGTTTAGAAATATTAATCTATAAAGGCAAACAGGCTGGGGAAGGGAAAGGGAAGACACGGTAGCTATTTTCAAATGTATAAAGTTGTCTTCTGATATCAAGGGCATAAGCTACTCACCATATTGGAATAGAGCAAATGGTGATGTCCTAGAGTTGCAGCAGCTGGATAGTAAGAAAAAGCTGATTGTACTCCCTAGAAAGGCTAAAAGATTGTTACTCGGTTTTATAAGCTCTTAAAAAATTATGGTTGAGGTAGTGCCTGGTGCTGAGCGGAGGGATGGGCCAAATGAATTCTCTCGGTCTTATTTTCTCTCCTGTTGCTGTAGCAGAGTGATTTATACACCGGGTTTACGATGTTGTTTTCCCCATCCAACCAGAAGTAAGGAAGGGATAGCAGGGGCAATAGTTCTGAAATATGAGACTAGGTAGCAAGAGCTGGTGCGGGATTTGGCAGCGGGGGCGGGGGGGATCTCCCTCTCAGGCCTCTGCAGATCAGAAAATCACCTTTTAAGAAAACAAACCAAAAAAAAAATCACAACTCTGCCTCTGTCAAACACATGCTCCCCTGCTGATGGGAAGGGTAAGAGAACCAGGGTCTCCCTTGGTGGAAAACTGATCAGATGGTGGTGCTTGTCCCCTGAGCCAGGTGAAACGTTCTCTTAGCTAGTGCCACCCCCTGCCCTGGGCAGGGACACCTCCCACCACACCAGGTTGCTCCAAGCCCCCTCCAACGTGGCCTTGAACCCTCCAGGGTTCCCCTCAGAGGAATCCCACTGATTCCAGGGAGAACTGCTTTTGTTCCGTCTTCCTCCTGGAGGTCTTTGCAGAGCCTCAGTAGCATGAACCCCAACAGCCAGGAACTGTTCCCAAGACAGAGTTATCCTCTCGATTTGTTACCCTTGAGATGTCACGTGCAAAAGAACCCTTTAATTCTAGGAGTTAGCAGGGAGTCTCCATCCTGCAACCTTTTCACCAGTCGTGGTGTGTTTGTAGATGACCCAGAGAGGGTTCCAGCTCTGGAACGCGCTGTAAGAAAATATTACCTGATGGGTAAGAAAACTGTAGAGGTAGGTGGTGCTTGCTGATGAGAAGAGCATCAAGTGAGGGAAATCAGGCTCCGTTAGTCGCTACAGTAGTTCAGGTTCCTTGAGCTGGGATGTAGAAATGGCAGAGCTGGTGCCTGGGGCAGCACCGTGTGCTCGCCCTGGTTTGGCTTCTCCCCTGGGTGTCTGCTGTGGTCCTGTCAGAGACAGGGTGCTGGTCTGCTGGGATTTTGGTGGGACCCGCTATAGCTGCTGTTACTCTGAGGGCTGAAGCAGGTTGGGTGAGCATGGGGAAGCTCGTCTCGGTTATAAGTAACAGCCAAAATTTCAGAGTATGTGCCCAGAAGTGCCAGATGTTGGGCTTGTGGATCCTGCCCAACCTGCAGAAGTCAAATCCACATCTCCCTGGCTTCTCAGGAGAGCACCCCAGCCCGGAGTCACTCTGGATATAGCATCCTGGATGTTCCCAACTGGAAGAGGTCCACGGTGCCAAACTTCCCCCTCATTTTCTCAGCGCTCCTGCCCGAGGGCCACAGCTCTCCAGAGCCAGCGGGGCACTCAGCCAGCAAGAGCATTTGCTCCTCTGACAGCCTCCGAGTTCCTTTCTGGTGCTGGCTGAAGCCTTTCAGAGATGCAGGAGTGAAAGGGAATTGATTCTTTCTATTTTCGTCCCTGCCTTCAGTTCGGAAAAGTAGGACGAGAGAATCAGCTCACGATTTTTGGCACCACAAGGCGGTTTCGAAGCAGCAGAATTTGTGAACAGCTTACGGAGATGTTCTAACAGCAGCGCACAGCTTGGATGGCCTCTCATAGATCAGGCTTTGCCTCTGCGGAGCTGAGATTGCTTTTGGTTTGGTGGTGGTTTTTTAATCCTAACTTGAAATTTAGACCTGCGGTAGCTGATGGAAATCGCACCGAGAAATCGCTGCGGGGCTGTGGGGGGGTGAAGTGTAAGACGAGAGTTCGCCTGCTAGAAAACACAGAGACTTTCTGCATCCTTCTTTTAATTCTCCAAGCCTGCCCTCGAGGTTTAAATGTATTCAGAACTGGCTCGAAGAGCGAGTCCTGCTCTCTTTGTGTGTGTATTTTAGCCAGAGCTTCTCTGAAGTGGCAGGAGTCCTCCCGAGGGCTCTCTCCTCACGTTGGGACCTCAGGGCTCTGCCCTCTTTCCAAACTGCTCCCCTCGGGCGCAGGGTACCTCGTGCCTCACGTTGTTCCAGCTGGATGTGGCGCCCTGGAATAGGTCAGGAGAGGCCAGGCTTCCAGATTTTTCTGCATTTGCTCTGGCGGCCCTTGGAAATAAAGTTTTCCTTGGCTGGGGGAGAAGGGGATGTGAGAAGGAGGTGCCGTTGGGTGGGAGCGTGGTGAGGGGCTGGCGCTGCTGGGAGCCGGGGCTCAGTCATTGCCGTGATGTGGGGCTGACGTTTTTCTTCAAGACACAATCGATCATAAGCATTAGAAGCTCAAACAGCCCCGGGGTAAAGCTTCAGTTCTGCCGTAAAGGTGCCAGAAATCCTTGCGAGCGAGCGTTTAAGATTTGCTTTGTCACGGCGGTTCTCAAACCGTCGGGAGTTTTCATCGGAGCCCCCCTGCCCCGATTCTGTGACAGGCAGAGCGTTTCATCTGGGCTGGGGCCACGGAAAGCTTCAATTATGCCACGGGTTTATTCAAGCTGATGATCTAATTTCCCTCTCCTCCTCCCTTGTTCCTTAAAAAAACCCTTAAGAAAGCTGGTGGAGGATAATGGCGACTCCTGGAAAGAGCTCCGCAGCAACGAGACTGCCATTGTGTGAATTTGTATAGATGAAATGGCTGTTATTACTATTTTACCCCAATTGCATTTACTTTGTAGAACAGAAAACCCTTAGCAGCTCTGTTTTCTGCGCTTGCTTATTCACATTGGGTCCCTGTGTGGTAGAAAGCCCTTTTACTAAATCATGGATGTATGCGAAGGTCTATAATACCCTGCTATGAATCACAGAATCCCATGGGGTTGGAATGGATCTCTGGAGATCATCTCCTCCAACCCCCTGCCAGAGCAGGTCCACCCAGAGCAGGTCCCACAGGAACGTCTCCAGGCGGGTTTGAATGTCTCCAGAGAAGGAGGCTCCACCACCTCCCTGGGCAGCCTCTGCCAGGGCCCTGCCACCCTCACAGGAAAAAAGTAAAGTAAGAAGTAAAGTAAAAAAGGCAGCAATAAATTGTTATTCAACATATTTAATTTAAAGGTGGCCTATTGGATAACTGATTCGAAGTTTTAAAGTCTTAACTATTAAGTATCTTACTTTTTAAACTTCAAAGTGACCAGAGAAAGTACTTGGCTCACCCGCAAGCCATCCTGGTGAGTGTGAGAATCCTGGTCTCTTGGCTCTGGGCGATGTGAGAGGATCCGCTGGAGAGGATCGGAGCGGACTTGGAAGGAAAAGCCCGTTGGGGTTTGTAGGGGTGTGTATCTGCTGGCTGTACTGGGTCCCTATGGACATGTCGGGTTGTTCCCCACCTGCTTTACCCGGGGCTGGGTTCCTAAAGCAGGGACCTGCAAGGAGACACCAGCGAGTGGGGACAACTCCTGGCGTAGGAGCTTTGTTCCTTAGATTTAAAATAGCTCCCAATTAAACCTGAACCTCTGCAGCGTGGGGCAGGGTTGATGAATCTATTGGTCTTGGTTTGTTTTTATGTGCCTCCTCCTCTTGTAAAGATGGGTTTGTACCACACAGAACCTTTCACATCAATTAATTGTTGCTGTGCACTTGGATATGGGTGTAGATTTTGTGATTTCTCTAAATTGGTTTGTTAAAAATTAGCTAAGAAGGGAAAAAGCTTTTGGTATCATTGTTATCTATCAGCAGAGAGTCGGTTTGCTAGGCAGTCCCTACTGCTCCTGGAATGGAATAACTATCCATAGGAAACTATTTCACAACTGAATTCTCGTGAAAATCGATTTCAAAAGGGCTTATTGCAAAGCAGCTTTTAGGTGTCACAGTTGAATAGGGACAAAAAGCTTTAACTAGAACCCGGCCTTGGAAGATCAGCTCGGTGTGAGTAATAGGTTGAAATATTTTAAAGGATTATAGGAATATTTTAAAGGATTATTATAGGAAATAAAACGCTGTAGCTGCTTGGTGTGGGAATTCCAGTAGGTGTGAAGGAAGAAGGCACCTCAGACTGAGCAGGATGGAGCATCACTACCCGACCGTGCTGAGCTGTGACCCTGCCCAGCCCCATCATAGAGTCATAGAATCATAGAACTGTCTGGGTTGGAAGGGACCTTTAAGATCATCCAGTCCAACCATCAACCTAACTCTGATTAAAAAAAACACAAGAAAACCATACAAAAAACCCTCCCCTGTCACTGACTCATATCTCTAAGCACTGTGTCAACCCGGCTTTTAAATCC
>VXAK01007777.1:38053-56695 GCA_013399435.1 Arenaria interpres | reverse complement strand
AGTCCTACTCGCTGTCGCTGAAGGTCGTTCATTTTGAAACCAAAATTAGTCATCCTGAAGCAGGCAGATACAGTCCCTTGGGGAAGGGGACGTTTGGTCCTCGCCCTGCAATGCAGAGCCTGCAGGTCTGTGGAGGAATTTAACGTTAAGCAGAGGGAAAATTAATGGTTTCCCAGAGGCTTCTCTGTAGCAGATGCTGAAGCAGAGTTTCCCCCTCAGAACGGGGGAGCTGGGGGAGTTGGAGGCTGCTGGTGGGGGGGTTGGAGGCTGCTGGGGCTAGACTGGGTCTGACTGGGTCTGGAGCTGATTGAGAAACAGCCGGGAAGACAACACATTTCCAAGGAGCCGAGGGGGTGAGCGGGGTGCGAGAGGTGGGATTCTGGTGAGCAAAGTGCTCTCTGACACCGTCAGAGAGAGAGAAATGCTCTTTATCCCGCTCTGCCCTTCACAGAGCTGTTCCGGTGCGGTAATCGAAGCGGGTGAGGAGGGGGAAGGAGGAGGAGCCACGTTTTATTTCCCTTGCAAAATGTGTGTCTCCACCGAACGTCCTGCTCTGGGACAGGTTTTATGAATTTACAGCTGCCGAGCAGGGGAGGTTTCGGGGCTTTCGGAGACCGGGATTGATGCTCCTGGAATCCCAAGCAGCTTTTGGGATGGAGAAATGCTCAGTTTTTTAACCCTGTAGGGTTAGATTTCTTCTTTCTGGCCTGAAAAATCTGCTGCATAAGCTCAGGAGGGTGTATATTTTTTTTGCTTTGGGGCTTTTGGAAGTTTTTTTGATGGTTTGTTTTGTTTGTTTGTTTGGGGTTTTTTGTTTGTTTGGTGTTTTGGTGGAGTTTTTTTGGGGAGTTGACCTTCTTCACCTTCTTCTGTTGACTTGGGTCTTCACAACCCAGGGAGGTTCCCCAGCTCCAGAGCCCAGACTCGCACTGCCAGCCCCTATAGGCATGTATATATATATATACACACACGTATATGGGTTTCTGGCAAGGCCTGGTGACCTTCCTGAGCCCTTCCCCAGCCTGCGATGGCAGCGGTGGGTAGGATGGTGCGTTCCATGTGACAAGGACACGTTTTACCTGCGCTGTGGCAGTGCCAGCAGCCCCGCTCCGTTCGCTCCCGACCTGCGCCAGAAGCGCCGTATCGATGCCTCTGCTCCTCGTTAGGGGTTGAGGTGATTAACTGTGATTAACCGCGCCGGGTCCGCTCACTGCGAGTGCGGTCTCTAATCCCGAGGGATGATAAATCCAACTTCCTCACAAACTGAGGCAGGTTTGGCTCCATCCCTAGAACAAGGGGTCAAAAAGTGGCATTTCCTTCGCAGGCAACTAATGATTCTCGGCTAATCGAGAAACCTCCCGGGGCTCTGGGATAAGCCTGGACTCCAAATCGCCGCCTTTTTGCAGTGCAGGTTTTTTCTTCCAACCTTAAATGGGAGCGGTGCGATGCCGTGCTGGCGGGCTGGGTTCTGGGGAGAGTGGGGGGGTGTTGGTGGGGCTGGTGGCTGCTGGAAAAGGCTGTGAAATCCGGGATGTGCCGGAGGGATGAGCACAGCAGACGCTTCCGACTGTGCCGCGGAGGCTGTCTAGCCCCGGGTGACGGTGACACCGCGGCAACGAGACAGTTTTGCATGTACAGACGTCTGGGAAGCGCTCTGCGCTCTGCTGGCACCGCGCTCGGGAAAGGCTGGGGAGAAGGGGTAGGAGTCCTGCCTTCTTTCGGAAAACCAGTGCCCTGTCCATCAGGTGCTGGGGGAAGTGCTGGAGACTGGGTGGCCCCTCCAGAGGCCTGGAAACTCAGTCTTTCTTCCAGATAAGTCCAGTTTTCCCATCAGTGCTGCCAGAGCTCCTGCCTTCCCCCTCTGCCCAAACCCTCACTGCCAATTCCAGGGCTTTTCCTACAAAATCCAGCTAAATAGGGTGGGAATAAGCGCCTGCTGAATCCCTGCCCAGCCGTCTGTGCCGAGGCACCTGCCTGCCAGTGCCCCGGTCTCTGCCTTTCTCTTGCCTCTCTCCCTCTTCCAGGAATGCTTGGACGAACTCTTCAGTTTTCCCTTCAATCCCTGTCTGAGCCCTCCCAGTCCCAGGGCTCATTTCTGCTTCCTCCCCTCCCCAGGCCCCTCCATCCCACCCCACAGGTCCCGTCCTGGTCCCCCGGCTTCCTTCTCATCGTCTCTTGGGCTCTGTCGAGCCACACTGCTCCTTCTTCTTGTGCCCTGTTCCCGGAGAGGTTGGAATAAAGGAGTTTGGAAACCCGAAGGGTGATTCTTTTTTAATTCTCCCGGTTGGATTGGATTTGGTAAGAGCTGCTCCGCCCAGCCATGGGGGCAGGTCAGTCGTTGACGCTTGGGTCCGTTGTCGATGAAGAAATGTGATTTATATCGGCTTCTCCCTCAGACGGATGGATGGGTCCCTTTCACAGCAACTCATTGCCTTTTTGTGAAAGAAAATTTTGGGTACATAACATAAAACTCCAAGGAAATTTCAGGCCAGTTCTTAGCTCTGATCCCAAATTGATGTTCCTTCAACGTTGCCATGACTGCGACAGAGTGACTCATCCCGTTATGGTTAGCAATTTGCTTGTCTTACAAAGTCACCGGGGAAATAATTTTTCCATATCTATATGTACCGAGGCTGTAAGGTTTGCTCCAGCAAACAAGGCAAATAATATTTCCTGGTAACAGGAGCAGCCAACTGGAAAATGAGAGCAATAGGTTCTATTCTTAGTTCCATCATTAACCTTGGACATTTTCTTTAACTAAGCTGGAGCTCCCCTGAGCTGCCTGTAAAGCAGAAAAAGTTATAAATACAGGAGATGGTTTTAGTAAGTAATTAAAATTCTGACGTTTAAAGTGGCTCAGGAGTGTAAAATGTTCATTTCACCTTCCGAAACTGCTTTAGGAAAGCCCTGGTGTGCAGGTATGGGTTGTTGGGTGAACGATGGGAGCTGGGGACACAAATGCTCTCGAGAGGCAGGTTGTCTCCCTTGGGAAGGGCCAGCAGCCTCATAAGTTTTATTAAGAATTCCCTCTTTCCCTCCCTGCTCCCTGTAGTTCAGGTAATTTTCCGTACTACACCCAGAGCCATTTTCCACTGAGGGTGGTGAGAGCCTGGCCCAGGTTGCCCAGAGAAGCTGTGGCTGCCCCATCCCTGGAGGGGTTCAAGGCCAGGTTGGAGGGGGCTTGGAGCAACCTGGTCTGGTGGGAGGTGTCCCTGCCCAGGGCAGGGGGTGGGACTGGATGATCTTTGAGGTCCCTTCCAACCCAAACCATTCTGTGATTCATTGAATCCCAGGAATCTTGGTGTTATTAAAGTGGTGATGAGTTGACTGGGTGATCATTAGCTCTTGTTGGGCTTTGGACTAAGGGGAAGCATTTTATCTCCCGTCTGGGGTTCCTGGCTGAGGAGGGTGGCTGAGAGCTCCCCTGCCCTCGGGAGCTGCCCTCGTTCTACCGTCACTCATTAGCTCTGCGGTCGTG
Source organism: Arenaria interpres (assembly GCA_013399435.1). Lineage (NCBI taxonomy): Eukaryota > Metazoa > Chordata > Aves > Charadriiformes > Scolopacidae > Arenaria > Arenaria interpres. The sequence continues at coordinate 53,217 of VXAK01007777.1, read as the reverse complement.
CCACGTTGGTGCTGTCGGTGAAGCGGGTACAGACGGTTGTGTCCACTACTGGTGCAAATAAGAGGAAGGTTGGAGAAGTCAATCCGGGCTCACTGAGGAGGCCATTGATGGGGCGTCTTTAAGAACTCGCCGTTACCGCTGTGGGACAGAAATTGCTCAAATAACTTTGTGTAGCTCTTCCTCCTCGCTCCACTCGAGGACATGCCGTGTTGGGAGCCTCCCGTGTGCTCCTCCTCTCCTCCAGGCCCTGGAGAGCTACTGGCACTGAGTAAAGCTGTGGAGTTTCAGTCTAGGGCAATTTATTTTATTTTATGTTTTTTAAAGCAGGATATAGAAGTGATTCCGATGGGCACGCTGACCTGCCTTGATGCTTAACTCAGTCTTTTAGTTGAAAGATGCATCCTGAAGTGCTTGTTCTTATGGGAACAGCGTGTGTTTCTTTCTCCAAAACCCAACGTAGCCATTTGCTGCCGTTGTTTATCTTGTTAAGAGTTTGGAGAACTTTTCTCCTTCTGGTTTTTGGGTTGGTTTTTTTTGTATGTCCTCCTGCAGATTAGAGATATTTTGACCTTGAATTATTTGTCTGGGAGAGAGCATCTAATGATTGCTCTATTAATTCTTAATGCATTTAAATACCTCTATTGGGTAAAACATTTGTGCATAGCTTTTTAGAATAAATCATGCATTTTTGTAAGTCTGTCACTCCTTGGTATTGTGATTATTAGTTTTCTGTGGGGAATTGCTGATTGTTAATTGAAGTTGGAGAGAAGCTTGTCAGTTCTCAGCCGTGCTTGGCTATTTGGATATTGGTCTATATTGATATAAGTCCTGTGGGAAAAAAAAGCTGGGAAATAAAATCTGTCTCTTCAAAGGTGCCACACAAGCGTGGTTTGAGGGGGAAAGCATTTTCTTAGATAGTTTGTTCTGATTCTGCAGGGGTTCCGAGTGTGTCTTTACCTCTTTTATTCAAGATGCCTTCTATTGGTTACCGTAAACATTGATTAATTCACTGGGGGTCAGGAGGAAGCAAAACCTGGGGAGAAGGGATTTGTTTGAGCTCAAATGGAACCTTTTTGAGCCTGGGGCACCTTCAGAAGGTGGAGGTGGGCAACAGCCGCTGGGCCAGAGGTACAAGTGCCCCGCGGAGAGAAAAGAGAACTGAAAATGCAATTTGATTTGTTTCCTGAAATAATTGGATATTTTTTTTTCTTTTGCTCCCAAAGCAAGTTAAATACTGCCTTTTTTGGTTTTGTTTTGTTTTGTTTTCTTGTTTTTTTCCAGATTAGAGTAAATATAAGGTAAAAGAAATCAAGACAGATGATCAGTCACCACAGGTTACAGCCAGGAAAGAAGCCGTGGTTATAAACCCTTGTCCCTGCATGGTTCAACTCCAGATAATATCTTAGAAAAGTTGGAAAGCATCTGTTTAAATGCATTATATTTAGTACCTTCTGCCTGAATGTTTGTTTCTTTTCTTTTCCCCTCTCTCCCATTGCTAGGTTGTGACTAGACTTATTCACTTGCTGGGCGAGAAGATTCTTGGCAGCCTTCAGCAGGGAGGTAAGGCTCGTTCCTGGACTGTTCCCATTGATGCTGGGGCTTCCTCGGAGCCAGATTTGCATCGTTAAATCTGGAAACAGAAAATGCATACTCGAAAAGAGAGTTTGTCGCTAAATATTTTAGCTGTTTTCACAAGTGAATGCTGATTTTATTATAAATATATGTGTGTGTGTACTTTTTTTTTTTGTGTGGAGCGTGGTGAAGTGTGGGAATGGAACGATCCGCGATTGAGATAGAAAAGGGGTGCTGCGTATGAGCAGTGAAACCTCCTTGAAATCGCATGCAGGAGCTCAAAGGGAGGATTGGAAATAGCAGCTTGAATCAGATAGTCGTGCTGAGCGGCATCTGCCCGCAGACCGACCCACTGTGTCTGTATTTGCATCATCCTAATGAATTGTCTGGGAGGAAATGGGCTGCTGCGGGTCGGTTCTCAAGCTCTCTGTGTGTGGCAGAGGCAAAGCAAAGTGTGTTTGCTGGTGGAATGGAAGTGAGTAGGAGGGAATTTTCCAAAATTTCTTGAGCAGCTTTTAAAAGAAAACAGATGCCCGTTAACTCCTGAGGGTGTCGGGAGGTTCTTGGCTGTTGTGGGTTGTTGTTGTTGTTTTTTTTTAATTACTTCTTCTGCTGTTTTTAAATATTCCAAGGAGACTGAAAATGACGTAGTCAATTCTCACGTTTTGGGGCAGTTTTGGGGAGTGAATCTCCAAGTCCACTATTTACGTGCCCAGCTTTCTGTCCACCATCAGCTGCGCATGAATCTCCGGTCGTAATTGTAGTGAAACTTTTGTGGGCGCTGAGATGCCTTTGTGGCCTCGGGCAGAGCCCGCGGGGGTTGGGAAAGAGGGAAGATGTCATCTGGAGAAAACGGGAGGACAATTAGTGGCAGTAACAGGAGTTGGATCAGAGACTTGCCATTGAAGTTCTGAGGAGGGAAGGGTTGGCGGAGATGAAGGAGCTGAGCAGTGATGCGTAATGTGTTTGAACCTACAATATCTCCTTGAAGATGGCCAAAAAGAGTGTAAAAACTATTTAATGGTCTGTGCAGAGCTATTTTCGAAGACTTGAAATGAATAGCTCAATCGCTGAATATGTTCAAAAAAAATTTTATCTGATATTTCTTTGTGTCCAGCAATGTACTGTCGATCTTGCATATAGACTTTGAGCCAGTTTTCATATGGTAAATCAAGTATTTCCATACGTTCATCTCAAGAATTCATCTTAATGGTGCATCCTAGGCCTTTGCTGGGTGAAAAACAGGACACTAAATCCTAACTCAGGTGACAATGAGTTTATTGTGTACTTGGAGCGGAGTTGATAGGCATTAGCAGCAAAGGAAGGTTGTCTGAGAAAGCTCAGCTAAAGAGAAAGGAATAGTATAAAAATAAAAATAAAAATAAAAATAAAAATAAAAATAAAAATAAAAGAGTTTGTAGAACACCCCTATGACTGATCTTTTCCTGTCCTAAGCCATCAAGAAGGACCTTAATCTTTGTCACGTGCATGGCATGCTTCCGTCAAAAAATGCTTTCCTCTGCCCATCTCTGTCCATTCCCAGCTTCCCATGTTGTACTGGAGATGCTCCCACAGTCACTTTGCAGCTACTTCAGAGGTTCCATGTTTTATGTTAATACTCCTGAGCACATCCCTGTTAAGCTCCACATTTTCCCATCTCAGAGAGAAGTGAAAATAGGTGGAGACACGCATTCCCTATGGGAACTTTGTTGAAAATAGGTTTTTATCTCCTTGGTCAGGAATACCATAAAAAGTGAATGTTAATGTTTGGAATGTTTCGATACTGGCAACGAGTTTTGGGGTTTGGGTAGTTCAGCTAATTCCTCTCCTGGGCAAAATCAATGCCTGTTCTAAAGTTGTGGCCGTTCAAAGTGATTCAAAGTGCCGCCTTACCTTTTTCTCAGCAGGTCAGGTAAATGCACGTTGTATTTAACCTGTTCCTTGCACCCAGATACTTTACCATGGCCTGACTTCTTACCCACATGCTGTGTCAGCAGCCAGATGCGATGGAGGCCGATCTTCATCCTCTTACGGGTGACATATGGGGGAACTTTTTCCTTTTGTGTGACGTGGATTTACAGAATCACGGAATCATCGTGGTTGGAAAGGACCTCTGAGATCACCGAGTCCAACCACACACACACACACACAAAAGACCCCCACAATCCCAGGCACTAGAGCATGCCCTGAAGTGCCACGTCTACCCGTTTCTTAAATCCCTCCAGGGATGGTGACTCCCCCACCTCCCTGGGCAGGCTGTTCCAGTGCCTGACCACCCTCTCAGGAAAGTAATTCTTCCCAATATCCAATCTAAACCTCCCCTGCCCCAACTTCAGACCATTTCCTCTGCTCCTGTCATTATTCCCTTGGGAGAAGAGGCCAACCCCCACTTCTCTACACCCTCCTTTCAGGGAGTTGTAGAGGGCAGTGAGGTCTCCCCTCAGCCTCCTCTTCTCCCAACTAACCATGCCCAGTTCCCTCAGTTGCTCACCCTGGGATGAGGAATTCAGTGCTGCTTTCCTGGCTGCCTGGCAGTTGGAAACGATGACGTGATGCCTCCCTTTCCGCGGTGGCTAATGGCAAGGTGTTTTTTCTTTTCCTGCAGGTCACCCCCTGGGATTGCACAGCTCCAGCAGCAAGTGGGATGCGGGGAATCCTGCCAGCAATCTCTCCACGGTGGCGATTATGCCGGCCTCCGAAGAGGTGCCGCTTACGGCTTTTACTCTGGAGCTCAAGCATGCCCTCACCGCCGTGGGTAAGAAAGCGTTCGCGTGTTACTGCGCCGTGGGAAATAAATGCTGCTTATTTTTTTCGAGGGGTATGGCCTGTCATTAGTCAGAGGCGGATTCCTGCTGCGTTAGGGGGTAGCGGCACTGCAGTGCTCAGGAGCAGCCGGTTTTGTCACCTCTTGCTTCTCTGTCCCCATCCCTGATGTGCACTTAATTTCAGTGGAAAACTTTGCGGCCTTAACGACTCAGAAATATTAGCCGGTCAGTCTGGCCTCCCGGCTTGGCTGCCATCAGCACCCCTGAGACTCCAGTGGGCACATCCCACCACCAGTTCCCAGGGAGCCTCCCTGACCCTGGTTCTCTCTCCTGCGTGAGACTTTCAGGCTTCCTCAATTCTACACCCTCATCCAGCAAAGGATTTCGTCGGCAGTTTTCTTTTGTTGCCGTCATGCAGTGAGTCATAAACAGAAGACTTGATGGAAGAGGCTTGTGGGGAACATGCAGTTTGGCACTGGAAGTCCAAACTTAAGTCTCAAATCATTGTCCCATTTGTTGCCGGCTTTTTTATCTCTGGAGCTCACAAAACCATGTATTCGGCTCGCGGTTGAGCCATTAATTGCTTTCTCTGTTGGTCAAGTTGTGTGTGCAAGTGTAGCTGCTCACAAAACCGTGTTATTTAATTCACACTTCACGCTCGGTGCTGCGGTTTGACATTTCCTGAACATCCTCTTCTCATCCTCGTGTGCTGCCGCAGATCTCTTGAGTCAGTCTCCTGTAGTCCTTTGATGAATTGTTAGCCTGCTGTCTCACGGCTTATTATTTTGAAACGTACAGGTTACGCGATGCTTGAGGTATAACCACTTACATTTATTGGTTATTTCCTTTTTGACCTTAAGGGTATCAGGAGCTGGCACTTATTATTCTGCTTTAAAAAATCTTCTAGGTGAGCAGGCACAGGAAAAAGCTGCTAATGCTTGAACCCTTTAACCTTTTGAAACAGGGATGTGTGTGCAGCTTGTGGTGGAGATGTGTTACAGCGAGAACTCTTCTGTGGGTGTTTGAAGACGCCTCTTATTTTGAGATGGCAGAAGAATTTTACATCCCTAACGGAGCACAGCTCTCAGCCGTGGCTGCAATGCTAATGGGTACTTCGTAGGGATCGTTGCCAGCTTGTTTTGATGCGTGACAGCAACGGGAGCCTGTAAATAAAACAAACAGAAACTCAAGTTTCTGGACTGTTCAGAATAAAAATAACCCATCTAGTTGACAGCAACTAGAACGTAACAAACGAGGGGCTTTGTTTGGATCACTTGGCCTCTCCTCCTTCACCCTTCTTTTTTCTTTTCCTCATCTGACGTCTGGGGGTGCTTGGCAGCTACAGATGGTGCTCTACAACCTTGGCATCCAAAGTTCTTGCCGGAGTGGAGCAGGTGGCTGCGGTGGGAACCCGAGGGTTGTGTGAGAACACGGCTGCCCGGATGGTTCAAATCACAGCTGGGGGAGCCAGCTCTCCGGCCTTGGGAGCCCCCCTTCTCGGGTCAGCCTCTGGCTTATTCAGCCCCACCAACCTCTGAGACGGTGGTTAAACCTCCAGACCTTCTGCCCGTGCTTTGCTGGGCATGTTTCCATACTGTACGGAGGGGTTTTCATGCAGGCTTTATTTTTTTATTTTTTTATTTTTTTTTAGCAGAAGCAGCATTGTCTTTTATTTATTTTTTATTTTTGGTAGCTTATGTATTTTCTCCTTTATCCTATGGCTGTAAGTTGTTTGGGTGCTCCTCACTGGTGCGTGACAAAGCGCTGTGAGCGATGTGCCAGATGGTGCCTCGCTGTGAGGAGAGGGGCTGGGGTTTGGAATGAGTTTTCTTCTGACTTCTTGCATCAAAAAATGAAACGGGTAGTGAAGTCAGTGCTGTGGAGCATTTTGCTCAGCTTATTTTTCAGATTCTCTTGTTATTCACCTGACTGTTAGGACCCGGTCCGTTTTGTGGGGGGGGGCCTGGGGGGGTGTGTGGAGGGTCCCCTGGGTCCCTGGGGAGCAGCTGGTGCTGGAACCTGGTGCTGCTGCCACCTGAGGGCTTCCCTGCCTCCCGCTTCCAAATTGGCTAATTAGCTCTTGGGGTTTGGGTGTGAACTGTGATTAGACCTTAAATGTATTTATGGAAATGAGAGGTGTTATTTAATATGCTTGAGAAGGCTTAATTGAAAATCTTTCTCTTAAGGCAGGCTCTTTGAGTCCCTGTTTCTAATTGTGAAAATAAGGGGCTTCGCTGTGTCCGTTTGCTGGTGTGAGCGTATTTCTGCTGTTTACTCTTTTGGTTTTTCTAGAACTTTTGGTTTAATTACAAATCGTAATCAGACGTTGCCATTTAACACTTGACTTAACATTTGATCCGTTTTGTTTCATTGCTCTGGGCTTTAAATACCTTCCAGAGCAGTGGAGGGTGGCCTTGGGCTGCATGAGCTTGTGTGGGGCTGAAGCAGTTGGGTTGAGCTTTCTGTTGCAACTTAATATATTATTTTAGCAAATTCTTTACTCTTCCTGTTAATATTAACTCAGATGAACGTGGCAGTGATGCCGAGAGTCCCCTCGGAGCAGTTTGGAGACAAGAGGAGAGAAGAAATCAGGAGAAGTCGCACAGTATCAGGGAGATGGTTTAAGAACCATCGGGAGGTACCGGCTCCCACCGCTCTCCAGGATGAGCCACATCCCGGGGACGGAGCTGGGAACACCGGCTGGGCTGGAACACACCCGGCAAAATGAGATTAGGGGATGGTTTTTCTTTTCCTGGAAGTGGCATTAGAAGGCTGTTTGGCAGCGCTGGGAGCTGGAGCTGGTCAGAGGTTAATCTGTTTAACAGGATTTTTTTTAATTTTTTTTTTTTTTTTTTGGTAATTTTAACTGCTTTCATCTTATTAAAGGAGTGTGAAAATAATGACAAATAGAATATGTCAGTCTGATAGCGGAGGTTTCGTAACACCGTGAATTAATATATATTGTCCACAAGAACTGGAAAAAGTATTTAGAGTCTTCCTCCCCTCCAAAGCACTTCTGCCTGCCATGAGGCAGGACCTACTGCTCTGGTTGCTGTATTCTCTTGGGTGGGTTTAATTATTTTTTTTTTTTCATTTTTTTCCCTTTTTTTGCTCTGACATTTGCAATGGGAACTCCTGATGGGACCAGACTGCTCTCCACACTGGGCTCCCTGGGCCGGGCTGTGCTGGGCTCTGCACACAGGGACCACCGCTGGCTGGTACCACCCGCAGCTTCATCCACCCACTTTGGGCTGGTTTCTTTGAGATCTGGTGTTTCTGTGGTTCTGTGATAGTTCAGACGCTGTTTCTGGACAGTGTGACTGTGTCCCAGTTACACACTGAGGGGTCCCTGTATTTCCACGGGGTTTGTTCTGTTAAAAGCTGGAGGGTGAAGCAGTTCCTTGGTGGCAATAACTCTGCCTGGACCCACCTTCCCCTTGAGACAGGTTTGGATGGAAATGATGGTCTGGGCACTGAGGAGAGAGGCGAGTCCTGCCGAGCTCGGTGAGCTGGGGCTGCACCGCTGCTTGTGCACTACATCCTTGTGTGCTTCGGTGTGGGACCCCTCCCTTGGAATCTTGATCTTTGGGTCTCCGGAGAAAAGGATGTAGAATATAAAAATTCCAAAAAAGCAGGGACAGAATTTTGCACTTCTGGACGGGAGCGAGATGGAGGTGGGCACATGGTGCTGCTGTGAAGGGTTTCAGGTTAGGATAACTGTGAGGATGAATTCTGGTCAAGGTTTGTGATGGCGATTTTTATTATTAATATTTTTTCCCCCTTAATCCTGGTAGGGCTGAGAGCATCTCTTATCAAAAAGCTTTCCTCCAGTCCTCGGGCACCTCGCCTGTTCTCCAGGACCTTTCAAAGATGATGGAGAGCGGCTCAGCAATGACTTCTGCCCAGCTCCAGTTCTGGGCTCCCCAGTTGCAGAAGGACAGGAAACTGCTGGAGAGGGGACAGCAGAGGGCTACAAAGATGATGAGGGGCCTGGAGCATCTCTCTGGTGAGGAAAGGCTGAGGGACTTGTGTCTTTTTAGCCTAGAGAAGACCAAGGGGGGATCTGATCAATGACTGTGAATACTTAAAGGTTGGGTGTCAGGAGGATGGGGCCAGGCTTTTTTCAGTGATGCCCAGGGACAGGACAAGAGGGAACGGGCACAAACTTGAATATAAGAAGTTCCACCTAAACATGAGGAGGAACTTCTTTGCTGTGAGGGTGGCAGAGCCCTGGAAGAGGCTGCCCAGGGAGGTGGTGGATTCTCCTTCTCTGGAGACATTCAAACCCCACCTGGAACACGTTCCTGTGCAACCTGCTCTGGGTGGACCTGCTTTGGAAGGGGGTTGGACCAGATGATCTCCAGAGATCCCTTCCAACCCCATAGCATTCTGTGATTCTGTGAAAAGCTCTTCTGCAATATTCAGATTTTATTAAAAGTATTTGCCTGGTTGTTGGGTTTTTTTGTTCTTTTACTGAGACCAGCTAAATGACACCACATGGCTGTGCAAATTCTAATTCTATGTGGGAGCCCTCTGATCGTATATAAATTCAAACTGAAGTAGAGAGGGATTCAAATCCAACATATGTGTCTCTCTCCTTCCTTTCTGCCCTTTAAATATAAGCTTTCTTTTAGTTTCTAAAAATGTATAAGGTATTGGAATGCTCATGGAAATATCTTTACTAATAATTTACTGGAGGTTTTAATTGTAGCTCTGCCTGAATTTCCCTGCTTTACACACACATTAGATGTAAATGTCGAGTGTTTAATGTGGTGCCTGGACCCTGGCACAACTTCTGGGTGAGATCTTCTGACACTGGGACATCAAACTCGTTCATCAGTTCTGTCTCTTTGGCACACAATTTTGTAGACTTCTGTGAGGCCAAATATAAATTCTCCTTTGATGAAGTCCAGGCAGTTTGTTGTGCTAAAATATTTTCCTCAGTACATTTTGTACTGGGCAGTTTCTTTTTGTACAAGTACTTTTTCCAGGTGAGGTAGATTTTCAACCATTACTGGCCATCAGAGATCAGTCCTTCACCTCTGATTTCTCTGGACAACTTTTTGACCATATTTTAGTAGACTTAGAATGAGGGTATCTCTATTCTCACTCCTTCACATCTTAGGAAATTGGTGTTACTCGGGGAAAAAAATTACAAAAGTGAATGGTGTGCTCATCTCTGGAAAGAAGGAGAGAGTTACTTAAAGGGAGGGTGTCAAGAGGATGGGGCCAGTCTTTTTTCAGTGACAGGACAAGAGGAAATGGGCACAAACTGGAACATAAGATGTTCCACCTAAATATGAGGAGGAGCTTCTTTCCTGTGAGGGTGGCAGAGCCCTGGAAGAGGCTGCCCAGGGAGGTGGTGGAGTCTCCTTCTCTGGAGACATTCAAACCCACCTGGAGATGTTCCTGTGGGACCTTCTCTGGGTGACCCTGCTCTGGCAGGGGGTTGGACTGGATGATCTCCAGAGGTCCCTTCCAACCCCAAGTCATTCTGTGATTCTGTCTCTTGTGTGATACTTCTGTCTGTTCACTGGGGCAGGGTTTGAGCATGGAAGCCTTTCTGAAGGTCTGTCTCAACCTTTCTCTTGAGTGCCTGATACTCTTAAAAGAAAAAATGAACTAGACTCTGATATTTGCCAGTGAAATTCAATGAAATTTGCCAGCATATTCCTTTTTCTCTCCTCACTTCTCTTCCATGGGCCTGTAGCTCCGTACTGAAGAACAGCCGGCTCTGGAGTACCTATTTCGATGCTCCATGAGGTTTCCCCATGAATCACGATCCTCTGTGTCTGGGGGTAAGCCCGCTGCCATGCCGTGTTTTCTCACCTAAAGGACATAAAAGCTGACATTATGAATCCCAGCGAGTTTGCTGAAAGAAAAAAAGTCCTCCGGGGGCTATTAAAAGTCGCCACCTCTGGCTTGAGGAATTAACGAACTGCAAATTGCTGGAGGCTGGGAGAATGTCATTACATTTTCCTCACTGTAATACTGTTCCCCAGCAATCTGCTGCTGGTGGCAGTCAGAGAGTTACCGCTGGGCTTAGATAAATATTTAATGTTACCTCCCATCACCTCTCCTTTGTTCTTAGCTATTCACCCCGTGTCTAATCCTGCAGAAAGAGAAGAGTCCCCAAAGGGTGCAGGCAGCTGCTGGAGGAGGGATGGAGGGAGGATGCCCACAGCAGCAGTGAGTCACCTGCGAGGCTGGTGTCAGGTCTGGGGAGAGCATCACTAGAGGCTGGTGTGTAAGCGTGACAGCGCGTGGTGAGGATGCGGTAACACATCGTCCCCGACCCTCCTGCCTCCTGGTGTGGCTGTGTGAGGGGGGTGCACTTGAGAATGACCTTTATTCCTTCCTTGCTCTCAACAGTGAGGTTTAAATAACGCTTTTGGTCATTCTGTTTCACGCAGTTGAGAACGCATATGTTGGTGTTCTCGATCACGTTAATGGAGGGTTATTTAATGGTTGATTAATTGGGAGCTCGCTAGAAGTTGGAAATGTAGAGCAGATGGTTGTTATTTCTGAAACAAAACAGAGTTGGTTCGGTTGGAAGCATCACCATGTTCTGTGCTGGGGATGAACAAGGGCCTGAGCGTCTTCGTCCTGCGCTGTGGTGTGCAGGGGGGGTGCTGGGCAGAGCCCCCCGGAGCCGGCACAGCCGTGTCCCTGCCCGTACACACGTGTTTGTGTCACATACTGGGAACGGCTTCTTTTCCACGTGCAAAATGAAGTGAGTGAACGCGATTTCTGGAGCCATGTCCCTCTCAAAGGCTCTTTTGATACTTGATGGGGATGTCCTCTCCCCATCCAACACATCTGTGGGTGAGGTGGCCATCACCTTGACTAGCTGGTCCTGGTTTCAGCTGGGACAGTTCTTTTTCTTTCTGGGGGTGGCTGCCTTTCAGATTTGGTTTGAAAGGGATGTCAGTAATGCATATTGTGTTAGTTGTTGCTAGGTGACCTTTGTACTATTCAGGGACTTTCTTTCAGCTTCCCGTAGAAGCTGAGAAGGAGCATAGAATGAAAACAGAATGGCCAGTGGAATAGTCCCTACCGTAGATGTCACACTGGGTATAGAAACGGGGTTTGGCTGGGAGGGGGATTCACAATCACTGCTCGGGACGGGCTGGGCAACTGATTCAGCGGGTGGGGAGAGTGGCTTGTGTTGTATTACTTTAATAAGGATGGTAAAAGAATATACAATATATTGATACATGTTTCTGTTATTGTTCTATTAAACTGTCTTTACCTCAACCCGTGAGGTTTTTTCCCCTTCCCTTTCCCCTGTTCTCCCTGCGTTTCTGGGGGGCAAGGGGGAGAACCGCACGGTCCTGGCTGCCGGCCGGGGTTAAGCCGCGACACTGACATAAAGGTGCACCCCAGCTCTACCAAGTCTGCCCCTCGCCCTGTATAAAGGCATTTTCTGGCTGGGTCACTGGGTTTAATGGTTTCCCCTTAGGGCATGTTCCCCTGGCCCATCAGATCAGCGGGGTGCCCTCCAGGCTCCTGTGCTGCTGTTCTTGGGTCCCTGAGCGGTGTGGGGAGGTACCAGGCAAAGGCAGGGGGGGAGCATGTTGTTAGTCTCCTTCCGCGACATTTTTATTGTATTCCTCAGCTCATTTTGCATTCCTGGCTCTTCATTCTTTGCCTCCTAAACTTCCACCGCTGTCGTAAAGCTTTGTAGGTCACCTGCCTTGGAAGAATATTTGCTCTACATATCATTTCTGTTTTGCTGAGAACTTTGACACGTTAATGAACGCAAATGATAACTTTGCTGTTGAATGCTTTTTCAGAATCGACCTGCCCTCTCTCCTGGCGGTCTTCAGAGCACGCAGTGTCAGGAGTGTTTCTTCTCTTAATCCCATTACCTCAACCAAAGCTGTGCTGGCCCAACTGTTTGCGAGGCTGAATTTGAACCCAATCAAAGAATAGACCATTGTTAAAAATTAAGTGGTAAAACCCCCACAAGCCTTGGGTCTGTTCCCTGCAGACAGACGTTCCAGCAGCACCGATGCAGGGAAGGGCAGGTTTAACCAGGTCTGCTCTTGAAAAGCTTAGGAACCAATTCCCTCTGCTTTGGAGTCATTGCTTTCATAGGAACCAATGACCATAAACCTTATGATGAGAAAATGAAATTCTACTCTCAAGTCCATCCTCCTTTTGATGCTTTTGTACCAGCTTTTACTTTTTTTATTATTTGGTCTTAACTTAGGGGATATTTTTGTTCATTTTTGTTTGTTCTTCCTTCATGATCAGTGTAACAAAGAGCAAACATATTTGGATATTTGAAAATACAAGATGAAAAAAATCATAGAATCACAGAATAGTTCAGGTTGGAAGGGACCTTAAAGACCATCCGGTGCCACCCCCTGGCCCTGGGCAGGGACACCTCCCACCAGACCAGATTGCTCCAAGCCCCGTCCAGCCTGGCCTTGAACCCTTCCCCCTCATCCTATGGCTCCCCTCCCTGATCCAGAGTCCCTCCCCAGCTTTCCTGGAGCCCCTTGAGGGACTGGAAGGGGCTCTAAGGTCTCCTTCTCTTCTCCAGGCTGAACACCCCTACACTCTCTCAGCCTGTCCTCCCAGCAGGGGTGCTCCAGCCCGTGGAGCATCTCCGGGGCCTCCTCTGGCCTCGCTCCAACACGTCCATGTCCTTTTGCTGTTGGTGACCCCAGAGCTGGNCCAGCCTGTCCAGGTCCCTCTGGGTGGCATCCCTTCCCTCCAGGGCGTTGACCATGCCACACAGCTTGGTGTCAGCAAACATGCTGAGGGAGCACTCAGTCCCACTGTCCGTGTCTCCGACAAAGATGTTGAACAGCACTGGTCCTAGTAGTGACCCCTGAGGAACACCACTCATCGCTGGTTTCCACTTGGACATTGAGCCGTTGACCGCAACCCTTCGAGTGCGGCCATCCGGGCAGTTCCTGATCCACCGTGTGGTCCCTCCATCAAAACCAAGTCTCTCTGATGTAGAAACCAGAATGTTGTGCAGGACAGTGTCAAATGCTTTGCTTAAGTCCAGATCTTGTACTTCTGAGTTCTTTTCAAGTCTAACCCTGATGTGTGTTAAAAAAGAGAGAAGTCTTTGCAGGAGGAACCGAGCGCTGGGGGGGAGTGAGTTGCCCTGAAGGTCAGGATGCCAGCTCCAGACACTGTGCAGCTGGTTTTTGCTTTTTGAGCATGTAAGTGTGAAATTGCCACCTTTTACCACGTTGTTCCTTCATGGTTCCTTGATTTTTACTGAACACATTAAGCCACGCTGCTTTATTAATGCCTTGAGAGACCTCACATAATTAAGTGTTTTGTTATTTCGCACATAAATTTCAGTTCTTATTAATGAAAAAGTGAAGGATTACATTACGGAAACATTAATACAAAGCAACTGCTCTTTCATGTTTTGTAAATGCGCTTCTCTCTCAGTGCGAGACAGATAATCTTTTCTTTAGGTATGAGGTTAATCCCTCAGGTTTTCTTTGCTTTGCTTTTTGTTTTTGCATTTAGCTGCAGTTATTCCACAACCCCCACCACATATGGCATGTGTTGCTGCTGCTGGTGGAATGGAACTGGTAATGAGAAAAATAGACTGAAGTGCCTGCGAGAAACTTTATGTCCACCAAAGTTCATCTCTGGTGTAGCCCACCAGGTGTACGTGGGCCTGTCTGGGTGGTGGAAGTGGTGGGAATCGGACCGTGCCCTACGGATTTAGGAGTCCCTGCTTGGGGCTGGTGGTGGTATGGATGCTTGTTGGCATGTTGAGAAAGAAGCAGCAGTACTAGAGGGAGCTTTAGGATTCATCTGGGGAGTTGGTTCGGTGCAGGATGAACAAATGATGTATTTCAATAGGTCAGGAAATAGCTTTTTTTTTCCTTTTGAAACCAGATTCCTGGGATTTCTGTGGCTGGGAAAGGTACGTGATACTCTGCGTTGTCTGTGTCTGTGAGAATGCAGGTGCAGTAGAAACTGCCACCCTGCGAGACTGAGGAATGCAACAAAAGAGAGCGTGTGGGCTGAGACTAGTGCAGTAACAGGGCTCAGGGAATGCAGAGAAGGGGAAGGTGTTATTGTATTTAAATGTGAATCTTTGTGAAGACCTTGTGCCAGCTCTTTCTTCCACGACGACTCTGATGCATGCACTGATCCATCACGATCTTCACAGCAGACTCACAGACCTGCGTTTCTTACAGCTACATCCACTCACTGCGGGCTGGCAGGGGCTGGATGGAGGGTTCTCACCTCTGAAACTTGTTCTTCCAGGTCCGACTCTGCTGCTCACCAGCGACAACATCAAACAGCGACTGGGCTCTGCCGCGCTCGATAGGTACCTGCCCTCCTTATTGCTTACGAGAGAACACGGAGAGACGCTGTGCTGGGCTGATAAATACACGGCCTTTGGGAATAAAATCTTGTCTTTTAACATATATTGTGCTTTCTCATCAAGGTGTTTGAGACACCAGTGTTTCAGAGTATTTGGTTCAAATGTGGGTGGGTTTTTTTTTCCTTAGCTGCTTTTCTCACTTGTGAAACGGGGAAAGCGGGATTGCTCCAAGGGGGTGTTGTGTCCTCCTGCTCTGGGCTGCCATGGAAGACTTGCTGACTTGGGCATTCCTGTGTCCTCTTTCCTCTGTGTATATGTCTACTGGTATAAATAATGGAGAAATAAAGAAAGCAGGAGACTGGGAATGTGGACAGATAAGGTTCCTAGAATGGGTGAGCAGGAGATCATCCAGTCTCCCCAGTTCAAGAAGAACAGGGAACTGCTGGAGAGGGTACAGCAGAGGGCCACAACAATGATGAGGGGCCTGGAGCATCTCTCTGATGAGGGAA
>VXAK01007777.1:21876-37996 GCA_013399435.1 Arenaria interpres | reverse complement strand
TGGACTGGATGATCTCCAGAGGTCCCTTCCAACCCCATAGCATTCTGTGATTCTATGAAGAGATGCGGGTCTCTGATGCCCTTAAGACTTTGTGCTTGATGTGTAAGACTTCTCTCTGTCAGGAGCTGTGATATAAAACCGCTTGCATTTGGGTTTTTTTCTATTAATTTTTTTTTTCCTTTTCTGTCCCCAGCACCCATGAGTACCGACTAACCAGCTGGCTGGGCCAGCAGGAGGATATCCACCGTATCGTGCTGTACCAGGCAGACAGCACCCTCACCCCCTGGACCCAGCGCTGCATCCGGCAGGCGGACTGCATCCTCATCGTGGGGCTGGGGGAGCAGGAGCCCACCGTTGGGGAGGTGGGGACATAGCTCTTTCCTGCACTGGCAGCGTTAACCATGCACATCAAAGAAGGTTCTTTCACACTCATGAATTTTCCTGGGTTTAATACCCAGGGAAGCATCAATAATGAAATATTCCTGAGAAAAGTGTATTATAAATAGAAAAAGAATTGAATGAGGATCCTCTGATGCGGCAAGTTTTATATAGAAGTATTTCCAGCTAAGTTCTTTTCCTCTAAAAAGTCATTCTGGCCAATGGTAAATCAAAAGCCAAATCACTTTGAAGCTTCGCCTTTCTGTCCAGAATTTCTTTGCAGGATGTCCAGATAGAGAGAGAAATTCTTTACTGCCTGGATGGAATTCATGCTGTGTGCCTAGGAAAAAATAGATATAAATTGTATTTTATGAATAATTTAGTATATTTTATTACAGATTGTAAGCGGTATTCTTTTTCCCCCTTACTATCTATTTTTATTTTTGATCTTTCATTACCGAAGTTGTTTGACCAGGCAGATAAATTCTGCAAGAAATTCAAAAAGGAGGTCACCGGTGGGTTTTTTAGGATTGCGCAGCGCTGAGTCTGACCCCCCAGGAGCCTGGGACTGGCACCATCTGCAGTGTTCCTGTGTGTCACTTTGTGTTGGTTCCTCATGACTGTCTGTGGGAGGCAGGAAGCGCAGTAAAAGCCAGTCTCCATCAGTTGCCTAAATCAACAAAAAAAAAAATAAAAATAAGGAATGCAAGGAGGAAAAAAGGGTCTGATTGGAAGTGAAAGAACAAAACATGCTGAACATTTGTAGGCTGAAGTATGACTTGGGCAGCAATCTCATTCTGCATGAACAGCGTGTGTCTGTGCTGTGCACTTAATAGTCTGTGGTTTAGGTAAAAAGCATTCATTTTTAAGTAGTCAGCTTTGAATCCTTGTCTGATTTTGGAGTTCTGGATGCTAGGGGCGCCCACAGCTAACAGGGCAGTTGTCTAAAGCAATCTTGTTTGAGGGTCCTTAGTGTGTCTGCAGATTCAGATGGGAATAGGGGTCAGATGTATAGATGTGTGTGTGTATATGTATATATATATATGTATTTCACAATACATATTTCTGTTAAACTGCTACTGGAGCAGTAAATACCTGACGCCCCTGTTCCTTTGGTCTGTGCTGCAGCTGGAGAGGATGCTGGAGAACACGGCAGTCCGAGCCCAGAAGCAGCTCATCCTGCTCCATAAGGAGGATGGGCCTCTCCCTTCCCGAACTGTGGAATGGCTCAACATGCGGAGCTGGTGTTCTGCCCATCTTCACCTCCGCTGCCCGCGCAGAGTCTTCTCCAGAAGAAGCCTGCCCAAGCTGGTAAGAGAGTCCTGCTTGGGTGGCTTGTCCCTTTGCTGTACTTTACTTGTAATCCATGTATCAAGGGAGATCTGACATAACGGTACTACGTAATATTGTGGTGTGGAACTGACTGTGACACAGGGAGTGTTCTCTTTAAATTGTTTGACTTCACCTTACTCTAGGAAATAGAGGGATAAGGGGCTCATGTCTCTTTATGGATCATAAAATCATAGAATCATGGAATGGTTTGGGTTGGAAGTTGGAAGGAAAGCCCACCCAGTGCCACCCCCTGCCCTGGGCAGGGACACCTCCCACCAGATGAGGTTGCTCCAAGCCCCCTCCAACCTGGCCTTGAACCCCTCCAGGGATGGGGCAGCCACAGCTTCTCTGGGCAACCTGGGCCAGGCTCTCACCACCCTCACAGCAAAGAAGTTCTTCCCCACATCTCATCTCCATCTCCCCTCTTTCAGTTTGAAACCGTCACCCCTCGTCCTACGGCTCCATTGTCTGATTACAAGTCCCTCCCCATCTCTCTTGTAGACTCCCATCAGGTATTGGAAGGCTGTTATAAGGTCTCCCTGGAGCCTTCTTTTCTCCAGGCTGAACCCCCCCAAGTCTCTCAGCCTGTCCTCACAGCAGAGGGGCTCCAGCCCTCCCAGCATCTCCATGGCCTCCTCTGGCCCCGCTCCAACAGGTCCATGTCCTTCCTGTCCTGAGGACTCCAGAGCTGGACACAGCGTGTGTGGCTGACGACAGGAAATACCACCTCAGGCTCATTTTGATAGGTGTGTGTAGGGAGCAGAGCCCTCCCCATTGGGATGCTTCCCAGTAACTTCAGATCCTTGTCAGGAAAGAGGAATAGCTCCAGAGAAAATACTGTATTACGGTGAAATTCTCCCAGCTACTATAAAAGTATGAGGGACGCATGAGATCACTGGGGCTGTTTGGATGGTTCATTAACCCTCTTTCCCTTTGACAAGCAGCCATCAGATTCTTAGCAGTATGTTGTTGGGTAGGGTAGGCTCTGCCCCCACCTTTAGAGTGACCGACTTCTGCCTCCCTTCTGCAGATAGAGATGTACGAACGCGTCTTCCAGAAGCCGCCGGACCGTCACTCTGACTTTTCTCGCCTGGCCCGTGTTCTGACTGGAAACGCCATTGCGCTGGTGCTGGGGGGCGGAGGAGCGAGGTAGGTGGCTTGTCCTGGGCACGGCGGTGCCTCGCTGCCCGCTCCTGGGACACCACGGTCCCTTCAGTTTCTATAACCCAAGCGCTGTAAAACCAGCGCCGTTCTGTGAGCAGCATTTGGGGGAGACGCTGAGGTCTCCCCCGAAAGAAAGGGCTTTTTTTTTTTTACACAAACTTAACCCGCTGTGCGGGTTTGTGCTTGGATTTCTGCAGAGGGAACACGAGTGTCTGTGATCTCTTGAGACCTCTCATCAGTCGGGCTTAATACCAGGAGATGACCAGGGCACTAAATATGACTCTCTTTTCTTCTGTTGGCCAACACTATGGATTGGTTTGGTTTTTTTTTTTTCCCTATGGATTTTTGTATTAGAAAATGCGTCACGATATTTCAAAGGCCCCCAAAGCTCTTCAAAGTTTGAGCAGCAAGAATTATGTCCCCTAATGGGAGAATGTTCTCTTCTTTATAATGACCCAAACCCCCAGGTACCCACACATCTCTGGCAGCCTCACTGTTCAGAAGGTTGTATTTTTGCAGACGTGGGGGCAAGGTGTGTGCTGAACACTCGGTTCGAATTCCATCTGAATTCCTAGTGAGCTTTGGAAATAAATTATTACTGACGTTTTGCTTTGGAAACCCTTTTTACTTTGAGAGTTTTATGTTGAGACAGACACAGAATTTAGTAGCTCTTTGTCTCAAGAGAGGGCCGTCTCCGTTGTCTTCGTCACCGTGTACTTGAAGCCCTTCTTTAAAACGGTGCTTTGAAATACCGCTCTCAAAAATAAAATGTCACACATCGTCTGTCTATTTAAATCCAGGGAAATATCACAGTTTTGTCTTTGGGCCAGCGCGTGCTTTGGGGGGTGTATTCGTTAGGGGAAAGGCCAGAGGTGCTTGGTGGCAGCTTGTTGTGATTAGTCACTTGACGCTGAGACAGCCAGCGCCGCGGCTGTTCCCTGAGTGTCTGCGAAGGTGCCGTTATCCCGCTGGCTCCACAGAGTTCTCCCCTGGGATGGTCTCAGGATTTCATTTCTGAGATAAGCACAGTCCTGTGGAGACGCACAGTAAAGCAGAGGAGGGAAACTTCTACTTAATTGGGGAATCTCGCGGGGTTTCTGTCGAATTCAAAGCGGGTGGGTTTTGTGGTAGCAGCTATCTGGTGTCTCTGTCTCTGCTGCAGCCTGTGTCATGCTAAAATATGTGCACTTTGATATTTCTGGCAGCACATTTTGCTCATTCCCTTCCTTTTGTCCTTCTGTAAACACTGCTGTAATTTTTGCCGAACTATTTATTTTTTTATTTTTTTTGTTCTCCTACTGAATTTGCAAGCTACCGCCTGCTGGTTTTCAGGAGCAGAGGTAAGAGAGAGCAGGATTATTGAGCCTCTTTGTTGGTCCCGTGTCCTCCTCCACAGCCCTGAGCCGTGGCACAGCCTCTCTGCTGGCCTCAGGTTTTCTGTCACCGCCCGGTCAGCGATGTCACCTCGTCCCATCAGCCATTAATTTGCTCATTCCTGCTTCTACACAATATGGAGGACTTTAAGACGATTAAATGGCAGAACAGACAAATATGATAATTTCTTCTTTCTCTGAAACCCTCTTTATGTCATGGGCTAAAATGCTTTTTCTGGGGGTTCAGGCTGGCACGTGGATAGTGTGAGCCTTGTGTTTTCAAGGGAAAGGTACAGAATGGTGTTTCTGTAGTTGAATTGTCATCTAAATTGTGTTTAGATGAAAGGTTTGGATTTCTTAAAACTTTGATTTCTAAGTGAGCCTATAATTAAGACTGTGGGGAAAGGATGAGGTTACTCTGAACTGTGTAAACTCTGAACTGCCTTGGGAAGGTTCCCAGGTCCAAGTGAGTTCTGAGGTCCCCGTCCCTACTAAGAAGGGAACTTCCAGGGATTATGCACCGGGTGCTTAAAGTCATCCTGCGATTAAAGTCCATTCCAGCTAAAAACATTCTGACGGGTCAGGGACACTTGCCAGTTAGTGCAGCCTTTGGATAACACACTAAAAGCCTCCCACCGCGTTGGAGCAGCGTGAATCACCCCCGTCACAACCCGGAGCGAGCCCGTAGTTACAGGGTGCTGGCGGTTATTTCTGTTAAGGGCATTGTCTTCTGTGACTCCACTAATATTAATTATTTAGTTGTTATTTTGGGGGTGTTTTTCTGGCTTCCCAATGACAGTCGGTTTGGGAGGTTTTACCAGAGCAGCTTCCTAGTAATTATCTTTGTGGTTTGTCATGACAAAAAGCTCAGAGGAACTAAAGGTTTTACTTCTCTTGCGAGTACAAAAATACAACAAATTGAAGTGATACGGTTCTAAAATTATAGTGGTTTGCTTTTGTTAAGTGCTCACTTAATTTCAGTTAGAAACATTGTGGAGTTTGAGGGAAGGAAAGGGGATTTGCGTTTAGAGAAATAATACCTTTGAAATGCAGTTGCAAACATAATGACACACCAAATCCCGCAACAAAGGCAGAAACCCTCCCATAAATCGTTCCCGTGACCTTTAGCCATCCCACATACAGCCCACCCTTCGATCGCTGTCTTAGCAAAGCTGTTTGAAAACTAGAATTTATGGGGAGTAAATAATTAACAGGGAAGTATCTGGGAATCCCTAGGGCTTTGGCAAAAAAGCGAGTTGTGCTCTTTAAGAAGACTGACTTCACCAAAACTGTGATGACAGGCTTTGTCGTTGACTGGAATGGCGTTGTGCTAGGAGTGAATTTGGTCCAACGTTACGCCTGTTCCACAAAGGCATAATGGGGAAACACGAAGCATTCGACTGGTTCCCACTTGGTTATTTTGACAGGAACCTGTATTGGCAGTAACACATGGGATACAAATGCATGTTGCCTGTAAGATACGTGTATTGAGAAGGAAAGAGCAATTGTTAAAAGAAGTTACTTGGCCTTTTTTGTGTGTGCTGTTGTTGTGGTTTCGGCCAAATTTACCAAAATCAGACGGCCATCAGAAGATGGCCCTTCCTCCCCCACCAAAAGAGAGGAGAGGAAGAGATAAGGAGATTTACGAGTTTAAAATGAACTAAACAACTTTAATGAAGAACTAATACTAAAATCAAAAAAAAGAAAATAATGAAATAGATGCAATATATACAAAACTGTATCAAGCTCCCGGGATGACAGTCCCTTCACTGGCAGGCACTGGGGAAGTCCCAGACTGGACTCGGCGACGGATGGGAACTGGGTTCCAGCTCTGGAGGTAGGAATGCTCGGATCGGGATCAAAGGCAGATGAACAGACAGGGTTCTCTTTGGACATCAGCCATTGAAGAAAGAGAGTTGGCCCTTTGATCCCTCAGCTTTTACACTGAGCATGGGGCAGATGGGATGGAATACCCTGTTGGTCAGGTTTGGGTCACCTCTTCTGTCCCCTCCCCTCCCCTTCTGACCCCTCCACCTGACCCTGTTGGTCAGGTTTGGGTCACCTCCTTCTGACCCCTCTACCCTTCTCCGTTTCCGACCCTCTAACGAGGCAAATAGTGAAATTGGCTGCCCTTGGTCATTACAGCAATAAGTATAAGCAAGAGCCTCTCTGCACACCGTTCCTTGGCATGGAGCACAAACATGGGTCTTATCACTCTGAGAACGAGCAGCTTTCTCCACAGCGTGCCGTTAATTTTGGAGAGTTAGAAGAGGCCTGGCTAAGATGTAAAATTACAGAAAAGAAAACTGGTTCTGTTTTCCTTCAAACTGGGACAGCTCTCTAAAAGAAGGCACAATAATCGGCTGCACATCCATGCTGGGAATAAACCCCTTTGGTGCTGGAGACCTTCACCAGTGGGTGCTCGTGGTAGCGGCGTGTCCTGCCCCGTCCGTGTGATGTGGTGCACGGGGCTCCGCAGCACACCATGCCTTCCCCTTCTCCCCATCACCCTGTCCTTCAGGCAGAGCTTTTAAGCCTTCCCTCAGGAGCTGCTGTCGAAGGGTATTTGTCGATCGGGGCATCTTTTTCTTTTCTCTTTTTTCCATTTAGTTTTCTCCTCAAACCTATCTCGCCTCAGCTCTCGATATGTCAAGTAGGTTTTTTTTCCCCCCCAGCGCTTTCTTGCTGGCTCTGGGGATTCGACTCAGACTCAGGCCTTTTCATTTTGGGCAGTTGGCCTGTTTCATCAACCTGTTCTTTCTGCTTTTTCTTCTTTATTTTAAGTTCTGGCCCTCTGAAAAGGGAGGACAAAAGCAGAAGCAAGGCATGCCTTCCTTGTTATGGAGATACGTGTGTCTGGTGAGCCCACTCATTGCGTTGTCTGTCTGTTCATGCTCCCGAAGCCCATCCGTGCCCCATGCAGGGTGGTGACACGCCATGCTTTTAGAGAAAACCAAGGATGCAGGTCCATCCACCACCCCGTCATCCACCACCCCGCTGAGCCCAGCTGGGGTCTCTGTGCTTCTCAAAGCCTGGCTTCATCTTCTGTGCGATGGCTTTACCCAACGATGAAAGGATTAGAAGATTGTCCAAGAGGCAGATCTTGTAGTTGTTCTGCTCTCAGAGATCTCATTTGCCTTCTGCACCCCCAGTGTTTGACTCCAAGGCCCATAATTCCATGAAGAATAGAACAAGGAGGCTTTACTCTCGCTGCATCCAGTATGTTTGGCTGCAACTCTGATTTATTGAGGCAAATCTGAGTAAAAAGCTGTCTATCAGCCTTGCTTTCCTTCTCTGCCACCTGAGACTGGTCCCTTGGCACTGCTGTCCATCCAGAGGGCACAAAGACAGAGTTTGTGTGTGCTTTGTCTGCACTGGGACAAAGACTTGCAGGTTATGAGTAATCCCTGGCGCAGTTGGGTTGGGAAGAAGCGCAGTGTCCCATTGGAAGGAGCCAAGGACGTACAGCTCAGGTTGTCGTATGTACATGGGTGACACAAGGAGAAGGCAGGGCATGCTCACACCCGGCTGGGGATGTGGTGGGAGCGTACGTTCATCTCCCAGGGCAGGTAGAAGCAACTCTTAGTTGAAGGCTGGGTCAAGAGGTTTCCCAGCTATCACCGTGCCCCTTTGTGCGTCTGAACAATCCCAGTGGAGAAGGGTTGATGGGAAGCTCCCAACATAACGTAAGGAAAAACTTGAAACAGTCATTCTGAGAACTTTAGAAGATCGTATTCCTTTGCTGAATGTGGGTTTGGCAGGAGGTGAGGAGCCCTTGTGTGTGAACAAACCCTGTAGTGCCTCCCCTGCTCCATCTTGATTAAAAAGGAATTAAATTTGAATATTGATGACCTGCCCTATCCATATAAAACACTTCAAAGTGAGTAAATGCTAACGTGTGAGATACTATATTCCTGCTGTACTGTCTTTGCACGTTGCTCTCCTCCGGGACAGAGCCTTCTGGGGAGCTCCTGGTTGCCATTAGCAGACGAAGGGACGTGTTGCTGATGCTCCATGGCCTGTAACGCAGTACTTTAATTACAGTCTCAGCAATTAAGCGGTACCAGAGTTGGCGTAAGTGCAGAGGCTGAATTTGCAGTATGCTGATGTGAGGAGTCAGAAATTGTTAATAAAGATAGGGGTATGTTTTGGGGTTTGTTTTGTTTTTCAGTCTCATTTGTTATTCTGACTTGGAGAGGAGCATTAAAATGTACAAAAACCTTGTGGTCTCATCCTGGGTGAGGGCAGGCTGGTTCTTAACTCTGTCTTTTTCCCATGATAAAGGGGACAGGAGGCGTTTTGTGGTTACCCTGTTATTTGGTTGCTTGATGCTTCCAGCTTAATTGGATTTTGCCATCTTACCTCTGAGAAACTTTTGCTTCTTCATTGCATGATGCAGATCGTCGGTGTTTGGCAAGAGGACACACTGCAGGCAATGGGAATTCTGCTTTCACCTCCAGTGAAACTCTCATCAGCTTTTTTCTGAGAGAAGCTGTGAAATCACTGTTTTCTTTCCCTCGCTTGAACTGGCTAAGGAAAAGCTGACGAGCTGCCAAAATTAATGAACATGCAAATGCTCAGCAGCATAACGTGGTAACGCAGCAGCTGGACTCACTGGGGCAATGCGCTGTGAGGAAGGGATGTTAGAAATAAAACCTCTTCTTTTTTGGCGCTGCTGTTGGCTCTACCAAAGACCAAGGTCAAACGGCAACGCAGGAGCATCTGGTTTCCAGCTCCGCTGCTGTGGAGAGGAGCACTGGGAGCTGGAGCTGCACCAGTTACCCAGCCACTGAGATCCCTTCTGGAGTGTCATCTTTTGCCCCACCATCCACAAAAGCAGAGAGAAGCATGTCTGTTCCCTGAAAATAGGGAAAACTGCCCAGAAAACATCTAAGCTTAGAGAGGGTGTAATGGAAGTGGAGTCTCCTGGCTGAGGACAAGGGTTTGGACACCGTGGGGTGCAGCAGGGGCCGGCAGTGCCGTGGTGGAGCTGACATCTCATACCCATACAGCGTGTGTTCTGAGGAATAAAAAGCTGGAATTCGAGGCGGGACCGATGTTCCGATGGCAAAGCGCTGTCCTCAGGATGGGCAGTTTGCTCAGAGGATGCAGGCGATGCACGTTCTGTGCCGCAGCTCCCCTTCCTGCGGCGCAGGCGATGGCAGCCCCGTGGTTATGAAACCCTGATGCTCAATCTTGGGCAATAACACAGTCTCCTGGGGACACTGCGTGAAGTTTTATGGTGCAGGTGCTTCGGATTCAGTTCCAGCAGTTAAGGAAGATTAATTCTTATTCCTCTGCTAAGACGGATAACTATCAACATGGGGCTTTTTACTCCTATCAGTGGGAGAAGTGTGTGTGGACGTTGTCTTAAAACTACCCCTGAGGAGCTGCAGCCCTTCAAATGGAGGTGGGGGGCTCGTAAGATCAATTACTGAGCCTCAAATTCAGGGCAGGAACTGGAAGCATGAGGAAGGTTGCTTTTTTAAGCTATCAAATTTGAACACAAGCCCCTAGATGATGCACTGTTGCAAGAATGTTGGGGGAGAGGGAGGGAATTTGGTGCCTGAATTCAGAAGGTGCCTCCAGAGATGTGCACTGAAAATCTTCCTATATAGAACACAGAGCGGTGTTTCTCCCTATGGGATCCTAAACATACTCAATATAGAGATCACAGAAGGGATGAAAGAAAATCCCATGGGAATTTCCCAGGCTCTTGATGTTCCTCACATAAGTTGGAACACAGTAAATGTTTTTCAGCTCCTTTGCTGGGTTCAGAATTTTACATAGACCGAGACTGCTGGGGGCACCCCGAGGTGTGGGGACAGGGATCTATGGAGCCAAACGTGCTGGTATTACCAGTTCCTTGTGCTGGAGAGGAAGAAGTGCTACTTGTCTTGAAAACTTGCTTAATTATGTCATCTTCATGCTTCCATTCCTGTATAAATTGTATATAATCTGTTTACCAGGCCATGTCTCTCTTAGTCTGTAAGTCTCCCTTTTCCCTTTCTGCCACATCCCAGCCCAAATATTACCCAGGTTCTCTGCAGCCTTTTCCTTCCAGTCTTGTTCCTTCTTGTTTTCTTTACATCAGCCCTTTTCTTCCTTTCCCAGTCTTTGCTTTCAAGTTCTTTCTCAAAGGACCCATTGCAAAAAAGGTGGTTTGCCAACTGCTTCTGCCGTACCGGGAAGGGTCCTTATTTGTCAACAGAAATGCCCTTGGCTTTGAAATAATTCTCGGATCCTGCAGTGAGTTTCAGGATCACACTGTGTTCTGCAAATAGATTATTGATATCAAGGTTTAAGGTTGCTCTCAGTGGTTTGTACTGGGGTACAGGTATCCCCTTCGTTTGTTATCTCTATCTCACAGTGCTTAAAATTCACGGTAAAGAGAGGGATGACGGCTTGAAAAATATGTAAAAATTAGATTCTGCTTCTTTGAAGTACTCAAAAAACCACCATCTTATAAAACAATTGTTCTGAAATAAATTTTGAAACAAAATTCTGGCTAAAACCATTGTTTGTCATTCTTACCTAGGCCAGGGTAGTTCTGAAAGAGCAACACCAGCCTCCTTGGGCTGCTTGTGGTGTCCTGAGTTACTTCAGCTCTTTGGGGTCAGGTCTCAGACACCAGGGATGGGCAGTCAGGGGTTCACTTTGCCGCTCTTCAGCTCCTCACACTGTGTGGGCTTGAGCAAATGGCTTAAACGTGTATAACTTGTATTCTCCTTTTGTAAAATGAGGTGTTTCCCATCTCAGCTTTGGCATCGGTGCAGGTCGCCCTTTATAAAATGGCTTACATAGAAGGGCTTACATAGAAGTGAAGAATAAACCATTACCACTAAGAATCGTTTGGGGTTTTAGGATGGTGGTGTTCCATTGTGATGTATATGGATTTGTGCTTTGGTCTCATGGGTTGGATGCGTCTGAAGAATTTTATTGGAAGTGACATGGTTTAGTGATGTTTTTTTATCAGCCTTAGGTTGGTGGTTGGACTAGATGATCTTAAAGGTCCCTTCAACCTAGACAATTCTATGATCCAGCCCAATCATTATGATAAAATGAACTCTTTATTCCAGCACGTGGTGGCTGAGAAATAACCAAGCTGCTGGTAACCCTGTTTGTGTTGTCCAGGTACAGTGCCAAGACATGGTCAACGTGTTTGTGGGGGCTGCTGAGCTTTGAGAGTATCCTTGCCTGTTCTGGGAAGCAAAGAGCCCCCACAAGCAAAGCCTGTAGTCCCTGGCCAGTTCTGGGCAGGGATGTCTTCTGTGTCTTCTCTGGTGTCTTCTCTGGAGTGCGGAGGTGCTGGAGGAGAGGGGCTCTGATGGAAACCAACAGCTCCCTGAGATGCTGCCTCTGAAACGGAGTCTGTAGGATGTGCTGGGTCCTACTGGGCTAGCGGGGGAGATGTTTGTTTTCCTGGCATCCTGGAAAGGTTAATGGCTGGATGTGGGGATCTTGGAGAGGTGATGTGGGTCCAGCACTGTCCTTGGGCAGCCTTGGTGGTGTGGAGAGCAGTGGTCAGTGGTGCTGGGCTCTGCTTGGGTTTGGTCAAGACACCTGTGTCCAGCGGTGCTGTACGGGGCTAGTCAGGGACAGATTGGCTCCTTCCGCACTCACCTCACACCATTTCCTAAATTCTACTTAGGCAAGAGAAGAGTGAGGATTTTTTGCAATTCCTGTTTTGTCTCTTCCTCTCCCAGTACAGTCAGGCAGCATCCATGAAACTCGTGTTTCATAGAATCATAGAATCATAGAACCATCCAGGTTGGAAAAGACCCTTGGGATCGTCGAGTCCAACCATCTGCCCTACTCTACAGAGTTCTCCCCTACACCATATCCCCCAACACCACATCTAAACAACTCTTAAACTCATCCAAGGATGGTGACTCAACCACCTCCCTGGGGAGCCTATTCCAGTGTCTGACCACTTTTTCTGTGAAGAGTTTTTTTGATTTCCAATTGCTTGCTCAAGATACTGAGGTGGCGTGTGAGGACTCTGCTCTCCATTCCCATAGCAAGACAGGTCTTGAAGGATATGCACGGCTAAAAGGATCACATCCTTCATCCTGATCTTGCTGTAAAAGGTGTCAGGAAATGGAACTGAAATATGAAAGGAACTTGAAAAATGCTTCTTCCCTTTTTTTAAACGGAAGAATGAAACTTTACCATCCAGCATCTGCAGTCTGTCAGTGGCTAGTAACGGCTGATGAAGCAAGATTTCTGCAGTATTGAAGTACCAAAATGATACAAAAGACACTGAATCTACTTTGTCATGAAAAAAACCAACCCTTGAATACTTGAAATCTCCTTCCTCCAATTCCCTTTCTTCAAAGTAATTCCTTTGACCCAAGCCAAATCACTCTCTTGACATGTGGAAGGGCAGAAAGTTGGCAGCCATGAGGTTAATCTTCGTGACCTCTGCCCGTCACCCTCCTTCACGCAGGGTTTGCTGCCTGACAGGGTAGGTGTGTTTCAGAGGAAGGGAGGCTGTGTGATGACCTGCGCTATGGTTTTTATTGTCTGTGTGTGGAGAGGTATCTGTGTCTCGGTGCCCAGAGGAGTTCTAACTCTTCTTTATTATAACCCTTGTCGAAGCTCGGATTGATGTATGGGGGCTTCAGAGCTTGTTGTGACTCATGTAGGTGTTTGAGAAGTGGCCTGTGCCCTGCGTGTTTGTGCTCTCGTCATGAGCAGAGCACCCATTGCCACGTGGAGATAAACCAAACCGAAACCTGAATTCCAGTGTCAGTCAGGCAGTCAGGCTCCTGGATTCCTTCTGTCTTTCAAAAAGCAGATTTGCTTTTGCAGAGGGCTTGGACTACATGATCTCCAGAGGTCCCTTCCAACCCCACATCATTCTGTCATTCTGTGATTTTGAGGCAATATCCAGGAACTAAAATAATAAGAACCTAAACTCTTTATCCTGAAAGACAAAGTTGCGCTTTCGAGATGCTGCTGTTCTGTAGAGGCTGAAGGAGAATGGTGAGGAATGTGGGCTCTTCCTTGGAAAATATGATGATAACTTCTGTTTGGGTACCTGATTTGAGTCTTGTCCAGGTTAGCCCTAGAGTATATCGTTTGAACAAACAAAACCCAACTCCTGAAAATGAAACAGTGAGTTCTGAGTATTTGCTTTTGTTGAGAAAACCTCCTGAGAGGTGGCTGTGAGCTCCTACCAAAGGCTTCAAACTTTCTGTTTGCAAATGGTCGGTAAGAGACCGCAGCGTAATTGCTCCTGAGAGGCTTTGCTTTGATGTCTTCAGGGACGGACCATCTTGTGTGTTGCCTGAGAGCTCAGCCATATTAATTGTGTTTATGCCTCAGTTCAAAATCTTGTCTAAAACATGGACAGAGCTGTGTGGCTGTTACTGGATCCGAGAGCTAATTGCTCGGTGGGTTGTGTAATAGTTGGGTCATCACATGCACATAAAAGCCACGTTCATATGGCTTGGCACCCACGTAATGCTTAGTGATCTGATTTGTCTTTTTCCCATCCATAGCACCTATGTAATTGCTCGTTTGCTCCCATTTCCCATGGAGGTTGAAGATTTTAATGGCTGCTATTAAATCCTCCAAGCAGCAGGAGCCCGGGAGCCATCTACTTCAAAGTTGTGACTTAAAAAAAATAAAAATGGATTGCAAGTGGTTTGTTTGGACTGTCCTGTCCTAATCTCCAGTCTTCAACCCACCAAACTCATTTAGTCGTAGCAGTGTGTTGATACACAGATGAGATTAAAAAGCAGATGGTGGAGTTGTGGTTTAACTTTTGTTACTAGTTTTGCATCTGTCTTTATCAGCTGAAAAAAAAACCATGTGTGGTGTTAGAGAGGTGGAAATTTGAGGGAATGCTTTCCATGTAGCAGTCATAATGCTCTGCTGGCAGGTCCACGTGCTTTCAGGAAGGTGGTGATTTTTAGGAATCTCATTCTAACCTTGTCTGGGCTTTCCTGTTAAGAAAGAGGAGATTGGAGACATTGTAAGTAAATTGTTAAATTGTTTAATGTTAAATTGTTTAAGGAGCAATGCTTCTGTCTGTTATTTCTGCACCTTCCAGACTCTGTGCTCAGAAAGGGTTCTTCTAAAACTTTTCAAAACTAACTCTTAAAGGGGTTGGGGAAAGAGGGAGGATATATTTGTTTTCCAAAGAAATTATTTTTATTTTTAGATAAATGAATTATTTCTTGGCTCAGCGTAAGAGGCAGGATCTTGTTCACCCTCCCCAGGCAGGGAGCAATGGGGGTGCAGTTCCCACCTCTCTCCCCTCCTCCTCCTCCTGCACACACCTCCCGGAGCTGTGTGGTGGGATCAGAAAACAAAAACCCTGGTGCATTTTCTGATTTACTTTTACGCTGGCTTTATTTTGTACTTTGTCTCCCCTCCAACTTGCATATCCCTTTGCACCCCAGGACTGGGTAGACCTGTCAGCTCTCCTGGAAGGGCTGAGCCAGTTTTGCTCATTTACTTCTGTGTCAGGCACAAATCCCTCTGTTTGAAGTTTGTTCTAAAGTTAGTACCTAGAGCAGAAACAAGATCAGTGCTAAAAGGACATTGTATTTGGATTTTCTTGCAGGAAGGTGGTTTCACTGGGGTTGTGATAAGTAAGAGTCACTTTTTCTGCGGAAGGCGCCTGCGTAGCCCTCAGTGCGCGGGGTTAATGTGGGAAAGGGCTAAAGGGAAAATGACTCCTTATCTGGAGTGAAGGAGATGGTGGGAGTCTGAGGGCAAAGCTAAGTGGGAGGATGAAAGGAGGCCGTTGCTAATGGAGGGGAAGACGGGAAGAAATCAGGTCTCTGGATCGATAACGCCTGTAACTGGGGACGCTTTTAGAAATGGGCAGTGAAGGGAGAAAGCAGCTGCTGGGAAGGATCCTGTTGATAACTGGATGTTTGGGTTAGAATCAAGTAGTGTGGGATTATTCCCTCTATTTAGCTTAGAAATGGGGCTTAACTAATTAATTAATGTTATCTTGATTGGAAACTTCCTCCTAAGTGTGCAGGTAGAACAGCAGGAGCAGAAATGCAGCGGTCTGGTTTCTGGTATCCTATAGAGCTGCCACATCAATCACCGTAATGAGCCTGGCAAATTTATGATACTGGGAAGTTTTATGGTCGGGAAAGCTAAGAAATGGCGTTATTGGAAAGACGCAAGTGCAATGAGTTCTCGGAGCAATGTTTGTACCCGTTGTTGCAGCTGCAGAGGGTTGAAGGTGCCAAATTGGAGATAATACAGTTGCAACTTGCAGAAGACTCGCTTGATTTCTAAGTCAGTGACTGTGCCATTCGATGTTGGGATTAGGTGTCAAAAAATGCTTCTTTTTATATAAAAAAGGAACTTTTTATCTCGTGTTTCCAGATACGACTCTATATAGCCCTTCATTTAAATAACATCTAATCTTCCCCCTGCCTCAGTACAATGAACACCTCCGGCATAACTCTGAGGAGGTATCTAACACCACCACCGCGACAGATGTTACAGAATCACAGAATCATAGAATTGTCTGGATTGGAAGGGACCTTTCAGATCACCTAGTCCAATCATCAGCCTAACTCTGATTAAAAAAAAAGAACTCAAGAAAAAAACAACAAAAGAAAACATCACTAAACCACCTCTCGAAGCACTATGTCAACCCATCTTTTAAATATCTCCAGGGATGTTGCCTCAACCACTTCCCTGGGCAGCCCATTCCAAGGCTGGATAACCCTTTCCATGGAAACATTTCTCCTCATATCCATCTGAACCTCCCCTGGCACAACTTGAGGCTGTTTCCTCTTGTCCCATCGCCTGGGACTTGGGAGAAGGACCAACCCCCCCTGGCTACACCCTCCTTTCAGGGAGTTGGAGACAGCGAGAAGGTCTCCCCTCAGCCT
>VXAK01007777.1:5271-21834 GCA_013399435.1 Arenaria interpres | reverse complement strand
GGAGAAGAGACCGACCCCCCTGGCTACACCCTCCTTTCAGGGAGTTGGAGAGAGCGAGAAGGTCTCCCCTCAGCCTCCTTTTCTCCAGACTGAACACCCCCAGCTCCCTCAGCCTCTCCTCACCAGACTTGTGCTCCAGACCCCTCACCAGCTCCGTTGCCCTTCTCTGGACCCGCTCCAGCCCCTCAATGTCTTTTTTGTGGTGAGGGGCCCAAAACTGGACACAGCACTTGAGGTGGGACCTCACCAGTGCCCAGTCCAGGGGAACGATCACCTCCTGAGTCCTACTCCCCACGCTGCTCCTGACACAGGCCAGGATGCTGTTGGCCTTCTTGGCCACCTGGGCACACTGCTGGCTCCTGTTCAGCCAACAGTTGACCAACAGCCCCAGGTCCTTTTCTGCCGAGCAGAAAAGGTAATTCAGGTAAAATATTATTCAGGTAACCAGTCTGTAGTGGTTGTAGCTGCGCGTATTCATCTGAGACCCACTAATTCAGTACCCAGCCCCGTTTTTGGGGACCCTGGTCCCAGAAGTGCA
Organism: Arenaria interpres; assembly: GCA_013399435.1. NCBI lineage: Eukaryota > Metazoa > Chordata > Aves > Charadriiformes > Scolopacidae > Arenaria > Arenaria interpres. Next base: position 21,296 of record VXAK01007777.1, on the reverse strand, counting down.
GGTGAGCTCTCCTGCTGGCATTTCGGGATGTGCTCTCTGTTCCCAGCGGCTGGAAGCTCAGTCGTCTTCAGTTTATCTCTAGGGCTTTCCAGGCAGTGTTGGGGGAATGGTTGCCCAACGTGCCAGTTGTGCTCATCTCTGAAATGGCTGTAGGAAATACATATTCATCTGCGCCCACCCCCTGAGCCGGGTGTTCTAACAACTGCTCCTAACATGCTTTGAATTGAAGCTGTTTCATGAAGGAAAAGCTGGTTTTATTGGTATAGATTTGCCTCTTCAGGAGTTTTAAGGTTATGAGGGAGCCTTAATTCAGGTTTGTTAAGCTCTAGTGGAGCTCAGTAAAGCCCCCTTGGCAATTTCTCTGTTTTTTTTACCTACTTTCCCACTTAATTTTGTCAGGAATGAGGTGCAGCAAGCCGTGTGTCCTGCTCCGCTGGGGACACGGCAGAGCCCTGCAGCAGCCGTGACCTTAATCCCGTTTTTAATCAAAGGAAATGACATCTCTTTCTTGTGTTCAGAGAGATCCCCTTCACCCTGACAAGTCAGCGAGGAGGAGAGGTGGGTGCTGGGGTGGCCGAATCCCTGAGCTGTGTTTTCCATCCTTCCTGACCCTGCAGTGGGCACCGAGGGGTGCGGGCGACCGAGCCACAGCCCCGGCTGCTCCCGCTGTCACCCTCTGAAGAACACGTGTCCCCTCTCTGTGCGCTCACGGCGCCACATTTATTCTTCCTGACGCCGCCAGGCAACATCCTATTGACGTGTCAAAGTTGGCTGATGGATAAAATATCGGTGCGCAGTCTCTGGTTTTGTATTAATTGTATTTTTTTCAGCCCCCGACGCGAGCCCGGAGGACAGGCAGCCTGTCGTCCTGCTGAGGCTTTAACCTGAACCTTCCGGCTGCGTTTGCCCGCTCCTTCCCCGGAGCCGTGTCTAATCTGAGCCCTGGCACGTGTGGAGCAGACACATGCACGTCTCGCAGAAGAATTTCTCTTTTATCGGTTGTGCTCTGGCCGCCGTGCGTTCCTGTCACGTGCCGGTGGCATTTCCTGGGGGGATGAAAGCAAGGGCCGGTTTCAGGAGCAGGAATTTTCCTGCAGGACCTTCTGCCGTGCCCTGTTATGTCAAGGAAGCGTGCCTTCAGCCCCCTCTCCCTGCTTCCCAGTCACCTATTTGTGATTATTCACACAGAGAAGAGATGGTGCTTGAAATTTAGGCAGCCGGGCACTGCTTTTGGGGGCTTTTTAGGCGTACTGGAAGCACGAGGTTGATGAGCAGCGCAGTAACTGCCACTGCAGGGCGGCTGGTGCCCAGAGCAGCCCATGACTTGCCCACCTCAGATCCATTTGGGGACAATGGCAGGGGTGACACTGGAGCCTGGCTCTTATTTCCAGTCCTTCCTCAAACTGGTGGGTGCCCTTTCCGCTCTCTCTGCGAAGGGCACTGTCCCAGGGAGCGATATATGGTGGAAAAGAGTTTTTTTTTAATATATAGACTCTGCACTTCTTGGGAAAATCTTCAGGTCCTGATAGAAATTATTTGAAAAAAAAATCTTCTAGGTCATTTGTCCTTGGTGGCAGGAGTCCCCGTCACTGTCCTGGGGACAGGCGTTAATCCCGGCAGGGGAAACGCTCCCTCCAGCTGCACCATCCGGCGGCTTTAAGGCAAAGGACAGCTGTCCGTGCAGCTCCGGCAGCACACGCTGCACATCCGTCTCCAAGACCTCCTTCCTCCCATCTAGATGTCCTCCCCGCTTCCTCCTTCGCTCCCGGGTAAGGGACATTCACTCCCTGTCAACCAAGTAACTTGGGGATTTTCCCTGTCCCTTCCTCCGCTGCACCCCAGAGCTCCGGCACTGACGGGCACATACAGCGTTGCCACAAGCAATTCTTTGTACAAACTCCCCTTGCCAAACACGTGTATTTTCACATCTTGCCCTGGGGCAGATTCCCTGTGAAATCGTGCCTGGTAGTACAAGAAGCCCACGATCCCTGTTTTATGGTGGTTTTTTCCCTGTGCTAGTGCTCCGACTGTTAACAGGGACGTAGCTCCTGCCTTCGGTTTCTTTTCTTCTTAGTCGGAGTACGAGAGCTGCCCACTCTGGGTATCGGTGATGCACCGGCACGTTGTGGGTGTGTGGGATGCTGCTGGGAATGCACCAGCTCTGGCCCTTGGCTCCCCTTGGCATCACGTCCATCTGTATGTACACCCGGAGCTGCCAAGAAATGGCCAACAGAGAACCAACAGCGAGGTGGTGTTGGAAAGTTTCACGGGGTAATGTGGCAGATTGTTGGGGTAATGATGGCCTAAAGCTGTACGGAGGGGGAAGACCATTTATAACTGTAGAATGGTTTAGGTTGGAAGAGACCTTAAAACCCACCCAGTGCCACCCCCTGCCCTGGGCAGGGACACCTCCCACCAGCCCAGGTTGCTCCAAGCCCCCTCCAACCTGGCCTTGAACCCCTCCAGGGATGGGGCAGCCACAGCTTCTCTGGNAGCCTTCTTTTCTCCGGGCTGAACCCCCCAACTCTCTCAGCCTGTCCCCACAGCAGAGGGGCTCCAGCCCTCCCAGCATAAGAAGAAGTAATATCCGTGTGAGGCCGGGTGGCACATGGAGAAATGGGATCGGTTCAGGCACATTCGGGATTTTAGTTGGCACAGATGGATTCAACTGCAGAGCTGTTGAGGATGCTTTGTAGTCGTGTATAAATGAAACAGAACTTAATCTGACAGTCAATAGGAGGTCTCTTTCTGAGCAAGAAAAGTACTTTTCCCGTTTTTCAGGTCAGTGCTGTGAAATCGATGCATCCGCTGGAGACGCGGGGCTTTCACAGGCAGCTGGGCATTGGCAGGGACTCTGCCGGCGCGTGACACGCAGGCGATGGCTTGCCAAGGGAAGTAATAATAATCTTTTGTTATTCATCCAAGGGCATCACACGGCAAAGTAAAACCAAATCTGAGTGGTCAAGTCAAATCCCTCATATTTTATGGATGCACGAACGCGTGAACGAGGAGATGCAGTTTTGGAAGAGGTGGAAGGGGGACAGTCAAGTCTGGAGCTGGTCCTGGCCAGTTTACAAACAATTGGAGTTTACAATTCTCCAAGCAGGAAATGCATTACAGGACTAAACGCATCTTAACGAATCCACAGGACGTAGGCTCTCTCCAGGAAGCAGGTTGGATGGTGCAAGGTGTGTTCTTCAGTGAAACATCAGCATCAGCTGGTGATGGAGACACAGGGATGAGGTGGCAGCAAGTGCCCGGCACGAGAAGCAGGTGGCAGAAATAGCTGCCACCTAAAAGCCTTAAAAACAACGGGTTCCTCTGGCAGGGATGAAAATAGAATTATTTTCACTTAGAGCATCTTACGAGCAGAAGCAACGGCAAAGCAGGGGAAGAAGAATGTGGAGAGGAAGGCTCAATGAGCTGTTTTCTGCTCTTGGGTTGCACCAGCGCAGATCTGTCATTGAAGTCATTTACACCAGTATAACCCAGAACCTGTCTCAAAGCATTTCAGCAGCTGGAGGGGATTTATTTGGATGGAAAGAATGTGTTCAGCATAGCTTGGCCAAATGACACCTACGGCGGACTTGGCAGCTGTTAGCAAGTATTTATAGGATGTAAACAGCAAGGGGAAAGAGGACGGAAATAGAGCAAACCGTGAGGAACAGAAAAATGGGGTGGAAATGGGAAAAGGAGGATTTTACAGCTGTGGGGGTTGGACTGCAAAGCAGCCATCCAGGTGGAATGAACTAATACTTACTTGATATTAACTGGGCAAAGCATTGAAACTGGAGGTCACAGTGTTACCCTGTTCAGGAGGTGACCTGCTCTTATTTCTGAGTTTCTGTAATGGTTCTGTAGGACGGGGGGGGATCCCTCTCCCATCAGGGGATCGCTGTTTATAAGACCAGCTCAGGTGTTCCACCCCTGCTCTGATGGAAGGTGGTAACAATTGCTTCCGAAACGAGTATTTGCAACAATTAGCAGCTTCTGAACTTCCTGAACACAAGGTTTCACCTCCATTTTTCATGTTTAGTGGCCACTGACAGCCTGTCCCTTTGATTCTTCCAGCCCACAGTTAAAGCCGTTGTGACTTCACCTCTTCAGGGTGTGTAGCGGTGGGTTCCTCAATTTGTGTGTTACATACACGTGTCTGCGTCTAAATTCTTTCCTTTAAATTAAATTTTCTTCACGGTGATTTGGCTGGCCCTGTGTGTCTCCTGTCAGTTGTGATCTTCCCCAGTTGGAGACCTGAGTTTCTTCTCACATAAAGTCCTCTCCATATTATGGTCCTCTTTTTTGCTTCTCTCTGTCATTCTCTAGCTCTATTTATTATTTTTTTTCAGTGAGAAGTCTGAGCTTGCTTGCGGTTTTCAAAATGCTGGTGCATCCTGGGTGTATGTTCTTATGTTTTATTCTGGTTTCTTTGGTTTGCTTTTTGAGTTTCCCCTGAACACAAGGTTAATATTTTTCAGAGAATATCCACAGTGGTTCCCGCAGCTCTGGGAGGGTGGTGGTGAAGAGCTTCTTGCTGCAGGGGCATCGCTGCTTCTGTTTTTCTCTTGTCCCATCATCAGAGGTTCATCTGTTGTTTCTCACTGGGTTCCATCATTGCTCTGAGTTCCTTCTGCACTCCTTGAAATCAAAGAATGCATTTACTCTCCTGAAGGAACTGGCATCATCCTCAAATGTTGTCTCCTCATCTGCCCCTTTGCTGGGTCTATGTGCTGAATGAAACTCCAGCCTTCTCATTGCTCTTTGTCTCCTCTTGCTCTTTGTTTTCCATCTTCAAATTCATTATTAATCCATGTGGTGACCCATCCCCTGCTCCAAGGCTGGCTGAGTTTCTTTGAAAAATCACTGGAAAAGACTCTTGTGGAAGTGTCTCTGAAATCCTGCTGTTCTTGGCTGCTTTGGAAGGACCTCAGGAGATTTTTTGATGTGTTGCTCCCTTAAAGCCACGCTGAGTTTTTCTTCACGTATCCACCAGCTTGGTTCTGGGCTGTGGTTTTCCTGTCCCTGCCTTCCATACTGCAGTTGGGCCGGGTGGTCCGTATTTCCTAGGACTTTTGGAGGGTCTGTTAGAAGATTTCTTCATTCATAATGTTCCTTTCTGGCACTGAGGATTGTTTAGCAAGAGGTTGGCAGTTGAGCTAGCTCATGCTCAAGTTCCCGTAGAAGGTGGCCTTCATGTCTTTGTGCTCTTCCAGTGGCTCTTTGTCTGATAATGTCTTTTTTTTCCTCTTTTTTTTCTTGGCACAGGGGATGCTCCCAGGTGGGAGTTATCAGGGCGCTGATCGAAGCCGGCATCCCCGTGGACATGATCGGAGGAACGTCCATCGGCGCTTTCATGAGCGCCCTGTACGCCGAGGAGCGCAGCTACAACCAGATGCGGATCAAGGCCAGGCAGTGGGCCATGGTAAGGGCAGGGGACAGAGTGTGGGGGCTGAGCTGCCCCCCGAGGGAAGTCCCGCCGTCCGCACCGGGGTGTCTGTGTGGGGAAAAGGCTCTGAGAGAGCGGGGGAAGCTGTCACTGTCACCCACCTCCTTGGGCGCTTGTCTCGCCCTCTCCGGAGTCAGATGCTCGACTTTGCTCTGTGCAGATTCGAGTCACGCTCTGAGCGCAGAGTGACGTTGTTGGCCCGTGTTTATCTTTGTTTTATCTTCTCTTTTCGATGTGCTGGAACCTGTTTCCTTTCCAGCTCTCAACAAATGTGTTTCTCTTTTGTATAATTTTCTCTCTTTCGTTCTCACATGCTGTCATTTGTCAGTGGAACTGATTGACAGAGGTAATCCTTCTCTAAACTAAATACAAAATGTGTCATTCACGATGTAAGCCTGAGAACTCCACAGTGGTGGTACTCTGGTTCAGGAGAAAGTTTTAAATTTAAATATATACAAATACACCAAAACATATTTTCGTAATTAAACCAAGGTTTAGGAAGGTTGTTTTAAGTAGTGACTTCTGTGGGTGTATTTATTTATTGTATGAGATGTTGGGGGAAAATAGTACTAACACCAGATCACACGAGTTCAAATTGACCGGAGGTGAAGCTTAGTGTTACTTCTTAAATTTGCTGCTTTGCTTTGTCCTCGTGGCTTTCCACAGGGAATTTTCTAAATTAGATTAAGCTCTCAGTCTGCTTAGATCTTGAGTTTTAGGAAAATCGGAGTCTGTAGTTGGCACATGGACACGACTTTCCTTTCCCAACCGCCTTCTCACCTGCCTTGGCTCTGAGATGAAATCAGCTGTATGTTGGTGAGATACCAGTGACTTTGGAGGATAGATATTCTGGGGCATTAAAATACACATTGAGGCCCCGGTGTTTGTGCTCTCCTGGAGGGCAGAGGAGCGTGGGACTCTGCTTCACCTCTGTGTCGCTCTTTGCTAGAAGAATGGGGATTTTGTGCTTTTTATTTAAGAACTGCCTGTGCCTGGCTGGGCTGGGAAGCACCTGGAACATAAACTCTTTATGACACAGAGCAGTTTGCTGGAATCGCAAAGGTGGAGGAGGCTTGAGATTAGAGACATAAAAACCATGGTACGGAATGGTGTCAGATGCCTGTTTAACCTTGCACTCTTTATTTCCCACCTTGGTCGCTACCAAACGCTTATGGGATGGCATCGGGGCAGGGCGAGCACGAGGCCGTACCTCCCTGCGATGCTTTTCAGCGCCCTGGGACTCATCACAGATGATGAGGGGCCTGGAGCATCTCTCTTATGAGGAAAGGCTGAGGGACTGCGGTCTGGTTAGCCTGGAGAAGAGAAGACTGAGGGGGGATCTGATCAACGCCTATAAATACTTAAAGGGTGGGTGTCAGGAGGATGGGGGCAGGCTTTTTTCAGTGGTGCCCAGGGACAGGACAAGAGGGAACGGGCACAAACTTGACCATGGGAAGTTCCCTCTCAACATGAGGAGGAACTTCTTTGGTGTGAGGGTGGCAGAGCCCTGGAAGAGGCTGCCCAGAGAGGTGGTGGCTTCTCTGGAGACCTAAACCCTGCCTGGACATGTTCCTGTGCAACCTGCTCTGGGTGGACCTGCTCTGGCAGGGGCATGGACTGGGTGATCTCCAGAGGTCCCTTCCAACCCCATAGCATTCTGTGATTCTGTGATTCCCTTGCTCTCCCTTAGGCTGGAGTCATGGAATTTTCCTGCCGGCATTTGTCCAGAGGATTATCTCCTCTTCTTTGTTAACTTGTCAGATGTCTTCTGTGCAGGGGGTGATGCAGAGCTGGAAAAGCTGTGCTCTGGGCATCTCAGGGCTGCGGTCCCATTGGAGGAGCTTCATTCCCAGCATTGCAGCTCTCGGGTTTGCCAGCCCCATCTGGAATCACACTTGCTTTTACCAAGAATAGTTAAGAGACGAAAGGAAGAAATTTAATCTATTCAGTGACTATTGAACACAAACTGCAGAGCTCAGAGAACGTTTCACGAAGAAAAAGGCAGGTTTTGGCCCGGCTTCGGGCTGTTTCAGGTGTTGGTACCTTGAAATCTGGAAATAAGTAGCTGGAGGAAAGGTTAATGTTTGCTCTAAGAGAGGCCATTTCATCTTATTAATGAAGAATGGATTTTCTTGAGGTTTTTCATGAGTGTTTTGACAAGCTTGCCAGGTCCACATCCAAACCCAGAGGTTGTTCAAGGGTTTGAGAATGAAAACAGAAAAGGCCGCTCTGTTTGAAGCCCTTTTCACTGCTAACAGCCCCATCCAGCAAAACGGTTGCATTGGGAATTGAAACAAGCCATGAAAACCCTCTCTCCAGGTTCAGATCCCAGCTAATGTACAAAGTACCTCAAGGGATTATAAATCTTTTTAACGGTGGCTATTCTGAGTTATTTTCTCTTGTATTGTGTTGCAGCAACTGCAGACGGAGCACGGAGAGGGGCTCCTCTTGCTGAGCTCCCTGTGTAACAGTGGGGAGGGTTGGTGGGGGTCCACCTGAAGGTGTGAGCAAGGTGCCAAATCCACCAGATAAACCCCAAATTCCCAGTGTCCGGGACTGTTCCTACTGTGCCCAGGGCAGCACGGCTGCGGGAGGCGGCTGCTGGGCAAGGGATGCTCTGGGGACCGTCCTTGGTTAAACCAACGTTATTCAAAAAGGCCTGAGCACTCCCTGAAGCTCCTCCAGAAGCTGCTGATTCTGCTCCTCTGAAGCCTGGGAGCTTTTGCTGGTGAAGGTTATTGCTGAGTGCTCTTTGTGCAAAACCTTGCAGCCTGGCTTTTTTAGCCCGTGGGAGTTTTTGAAATGCCTTTGTTGTGATGGATGAGGTAACTCTGATGTTTTCTTTAATTTTTTTTTTTATCCGTCAACACAAATGCTGGTTTTGTCCTGCAGTTATTTCTTTTTTTGGTATTTTTAGAAATCAGCGTATCTCTAGTTGTACACTTGGGGCTGGGAGAAGGGATATTTTTAATGGGATGTGTTTTCTGGACCTAATGAAGCAGCAAAGAAACAAATGACTCTTTTTGTCGAAATGCAGAGGGGTATGGGTATTACCAGTCAGGCTAGTTACTGTGTGCTGCCTCCAAGTCCTCTCTACCTGTGTTTAACCAGCAAAACAAACAAAGAAAAGCTTTCACGTTTCCAGATTGTTGGGTTTTCTTGTTTTTGTTTTTGTTTTTTTTTTTCCATTGGAGAATTAATATTTCAAAGTATAAATATTTCACAAAGAAGGGAATATTCTGCTGTTGAAGGGAATATGGTTACAGGAATGTGCAGCTGAAAAGCTTCCCGTAATGAGAATGAGGAATTGCTGGGTGGGAGCTGCAGTCCTTTGCTGTCTGTGATTTGTACGACAGCTCAAATAAACGTGGGGGGTTTCTGAGGTCGCAGTCATGAGGTTCTGCCTCTCCCTGACGCTGCGCACTGGGAGATGCTGTGGTTTAATGAGCTGATCCAGCCAAAAATTCGTCACTTTTTTTCCCCCTCTCATGCCAGTTTGTGGCCAGCCCAGCTGCTGGAGCTGCCGAGGCGGCCGTGCCAGGGGGGCAGAACCATCAGCCCCAGTGTGTGACAGATGAAGCTGCTGTTGGGCTGGATCCCGATGTTTTTCTTGATCTGTTATATCTGGTGTTTTGAGGAAAGAAGGCTGTTCTGTGCCGTGCCGGGGTGATGCTGTACCTGTATCCCCTGAGGGACTGGGTGCAGGGATGGATGGATGGATGGATGGATGGATGGATGGATGGATGGATGGGAGTGCTGTGGAGGGGGAGCACAGTGTGGGGTTCCTCTGGGGAGGGGTGGGATGTCCACGCCATGGGGAGCGCAGAGGGGCCTTTCCCCATGGAATTCGGAGGGAGAGCTTCGTCAGTAGGTGCCGCGTTTGGTAAATCACAGCATCCTACACTGATTTTGTTCGTCTGCCAGATCCTCCTGTATCACAACAGCTCCGAGGACAGATCCCCGCAAACAAACACAAAACCCCAGCTGAGTAGGCAAACGGTGCCAAACTCGATTGGCACAAAGAGCGGGGCGGGATATTACGGGAAAGATACCTCCTGACCAGAGGAGACGGGCAAAATATGCACCGTCAGCAAGTTTGCAGACAACACCAAGCTGTGTGGTCTTGTCGACACACCAGAGGGACAGGATCTCATCCAGAGGGACCTGGACAGGCTGGAGAGGTGGGACCAGGTAAACCTCAGGAGGTTCAAGAAGAGCAAGTGCAGGGTTCTGTGCAGGAATAATCCTCACTATTAATACAGACTGGGGGATGAGGTATTAGAAAGCAGCCCTGAGGAGAGGGACTTGGGGGTGCTGGTGGATGAGAAGCTCCACGTGAGCCGGCAATGTGCACTGGCAGCCCAGAAAGCCAACCTCATTCTGGGCTGCATCAAGAGAAGCGTGGCCAGCAGGGCAAGAGAGGTGATTCTGCCCCTCTGCTCTGCGCTCGTGAGACCCCACCTGGAGCTCTGTGTCCAGCTCTGGAGTCCTCCACACAGGAAGGACATGGACCTGTTGGAACGGGTCCAGTGGAGGCCACGAAGATGATCAGAGGGTTGTAGCACCTCCCCTGTGAAGACAGGCNGTAATGGTTTTAAATTGGAAGAGGGGAGATTGAGATGAGATCTCAGGAAGAACTTCTTTCCTGTGAGGGTGGTGAGAGCCTGGCCCAGGTTGCCCAGAGAAGCTGTGGCTGCCCCATCCCTGGAGGGGTGCAAGGCCAGGTTGGAGGGGGCTTGGAGCAACCTGGTCTGGTGGGAGGTGTTCCTGCCCAGGGCAGGGGGGGTTGAACTTGATGATCTCTAAGGTCCCTTCCAACTCTAACTATTCTGTGATTCTGTGAAAATAAACTGGTCCCAGTCCCCTCGGTGCAGGGAGTCTCGGTTCCAGTGCCTTAGTGCTGGCTCTGGCACAGCAAAAGGTAAATATGGGCTAAACCAGCTGTAAAGTGCAGCACATCCTAAATAAATGTGGGGTTCATTACAGACTGCACACAAATGAGTGTGCAGGTATTGTCCCTTAATTTGGGTTGATGAGCCGAGAACCTGCTTTGGGTGTCCTCCCAGCCCTCCCAGCTGCCCAGGCCGCTCTGCTGTGGCTTTAATTACAGCTTTAAAACTTTATCAGCCAGTTTGGAAGGTTTTGTTCACTGGGTTTCTCGCAAGAATTAAAGCAGGGCAGATTGCTTTTCCCTTGTAAGCCAGCTGAAGTGTTACCTCTGGCTGCCTTTCAGATGGAATTCAGTAGTTGAGATTACTCACAATAGCAGAAAAAAATACTGGGTGTCTTTTTAAAAATTAGATCATAAAAAATTGTTATATCTTGAGGTGCAGAAAAAGTCTATTTTCATGTAGCGATAACGCCTGATGGTTCATATTTACCATTTCAATTGTATTACGTGGGATGTTGAAATTAACCCAAAATCAAGCATTATAATTTGAGAAATTCGCATAAAAGGTTGCACACAAAATCCAAACGTGCATGTTGCTTTGAAATACCCAAATAAGGCACCAAAGCATCCTATTTCTGCCCTGTAGCGATCACCTCGACTAAAGATCCCGCAGATGGCATGGGAGTGTTCCAGAATCAGGACATCTGAATCTGATTTTAAACATAATTTACTTCCCTTGCCTCTCCCCGTCTCCTTTCTCTGAGATGGCTTCTTGCATGGTTTCTTACATGGATTAATTTTCATTTTCTTCAACTCTTAGATTTCTTAATAGTTTACCTTTAAATCTGAGCTTCCATCATCAGTAATTCCTGCCTTTGGGATAAATGGATCCCTGAAGTGCTGTTTATCTGAAGCTGTTGGCCTAATTTTGTTTATATTTTGTCTTTAACATCTTTTTCTTTGTGAATTCCTTTGCTTCTTTCATTGAAACGTGAACACTGGAAAGGCACCGAAGGGAATTCTGGATGCTATCTCTAGTAGTTTTAAAAATATTTAATCTGTTCTGGTGTTTTAAAATTTTGATTTTGCAACAAGTTTTCCCCTACCCTTTTTTTTTTTATGCTCAGGAACATTGAAAAATCCTGGGATTATCCTGTTTTTTTACCATCACTCTGCAGCAAAGAACAAAATAGCCAGAGATTAAAATTCAGGGTTCTTTTTGCTCATCGTCATGTGCATTTGCTCTTGTTCTTCTGCTCCATGAGCAGAACCACCACCTCCTCCCTTCCTTGCTGAAGTTATACCACGGGGTAGCTTCTAAGAATAATTTTAGGATTGAAGGTCTTTTTAACGAGACAGCCTGTCTTGCAGCAGAGCGGTAGAGATGAAGGTTCATGAGAAGTTCATGAAGAACTGGAAAATACCCGCTGGCTCCCGGGGAACCGCTGGAGATGCCTTCAGGCTGGGCTTCCCATTGCTGTATGCAGGGACCCCGAGATGTGTCCTTCTCGGAGCCACCGGGGATGGTCCGGGAGCTCTTGGTTGGCAGAGGGAAGGGAGCGGGGCAGCATCAGAAGGCTCTGGCTGCCCTTCCAAACCCTGGTCTTTAACTTAATTTATCTGGAGAATGGTAGCAGCTATTCTTGGAAGGCAGAGGGAGGCTGTTGGCCATCAGCGTCAGCGGAAAGGGCATCTTCCGGTGATGAGAAATGAGAATATTAAGAAATAACCATTAATTAGAAGTATTTTGTTCATGTACAAGATTACCGCAAGCCTTAATTGTGGGGAAAATGTAAAGGCTCAGCATTATAAAGATCATTTGCCACAAGGATAGCCCGATGTTTGGTGCTGAGTTGGAGAGATTTTTCTTCGGTATTAAATAAAGGACTTTCTATAAATGCCTCTTTCCCTCATTTAATCATTCTAAGTAATGTCAGAGACCAAATCCCTATTTTAAGTACAAAACTAATTCCATTTAACTCTGAAGCTGTGGGTAGCGTGTCTATAGTCAGGTTGGCACACTGTCCTCACCCTCAGAACCTCAAATGGGGATGCGAATGAAGGTGACATAATTGCTTTTGTGCTCACGCTTTTACACTTGCCCACGGTTCTTGTTTATGTACTTGTTTTTAAGGACTTTTTTTTTCTTTTCTTTTTTTTTTTTTAATGCTTGGACATGTACCCTCTGGCAGATACCTAATGTATATTCAAAAGCAGCTGAACGTGACGATGTCAGCTAATCCTGCTCTCCTTTCGGTCGCTGCTGGAGTAAAGCGAGGGCCAGATGTTGATACTGGGTCCTTTAATATAGGGTGGTTTTGGAGGCTGCGGCTCTGCCGGGTACAGAGCCACGTTGCTGCTGTTTGTTAATCAGAGAGACCACGGAGAGAGAGAAGATCTTTCACCTAATGGAAATATTTCACCCAGGGAAACCCTATTTAATTGTGAATGAGTTAATTGGGCTTTCTCCTCTTCTATTGCATTTTAACTGAGTATTATGTAATATAGAATCATAGAATCATAGAATTGTCTAGGTTGGAAGAGACCCTTGGGATCATCGAGTCCAACCAATTACCCTACTCTACAAAGTCATCCCCTACACCATGTCCCTTAACACTGCATCTAAACGGCCCTTAAACACAGCCAGGGATGGTGACTCCACCACCTTCCCGGGCAGCCTGTTCCAATGCCCTATCACTCTTTCAGTGAAAAATTTTTCAGTGAAAATATATTAGATATTGAATTTTGTTATTAGGATTTGAGACCAATAGCATGGCTGTGGGACAAATACAGGGACCATAATGCCATAGAGCTTAGGTTCTTCGATCATTTTATCTTGTAGGTTAGTGCCCGGGTGTAATGCGCTCGAAAGGAAAATAAAAAAAGAATCCCTGAAAGCTTAATTACAGTTTGTGTGTGCGTTTAGAAGAGACATGTGTGACAGAGCCTGCTGCTCTTCTGTAATGGGATGGGTATCTATGGGCTTTGGGAAACCTCGTGGGGTTTGGATTATGGTGTTTGTGTAGAGCACCCACAGCAGTACCCAAGAGCTGGCTGCAGCAGGTGAGGAGCAGGATCCCTGGCTTTGGGAATGAAAAATAATGGACATTGATACATAGAAAGTGTGTTTAAAGCTCTTTAACATGTGACTTGTTGCCGTCCCAGAGAATCACATACAGGTTTCTGTAAGTGCTTACACTGAGGCGGATAAAAGATTTAAGACTGGAAGAAAAATGAGGTGTGATTCACAAATGAGAAGAGATGTATAAAGATATTCTGTGATTCTGTGTGGTACAGATTTCTATCGTGGAGATCTATGATTTCCTTTCCATGCCGGTGAACCACATGCACGCTGTGGAAAGGATGAGATAACTAATAATATGGTTTTTGTTATTAAAAAAAATTAAATCAAGAATTAAACTGTACAATTCCTATACATTTGTTAAGGCAGAACCCTGTGGCGTGCACACTGCTTTGGAGGGATATTTCGATTTATGGGTAGAAGGGAAGCCACGCAAATGTATATTATTCCATAGCCTTATTGCAAACTGGATACAAGGTTTGCTGCTTTTTGTTTTAAGTTTATGACACCAGGCAAGCAGTTACTGGTTGTAGTTTTTGTAATTGTATTTCTGTCCCCTTAACACCTTTTGTACTGACACTGGCAGCACTTCCAGCCTGCTGGCTGTAGAGTCTGGAATATGATGTCTCTGGAATTGCATACATTAATGCAGACATTCATACAGATCCTTGCATATATTTACCTTTGAAATGCCTTTTTTTTTTTTCCTTTTTAGGTTATGAACTCGGTGCTTAAGACTTTTCTAGACTTGACATATCCAATAACATCCATGTTTTCTGGAGCAGCTTTTAACAGCAGCATCAACAACATCTTCAAAGATAAGCAGATCGAGGTAGGTTGTTTAATGCCTTTATGTACAGACAGTGATGTCTCTGTGTCTGTTGTAGCAGAAATAGTTTTCTTCCGTGCTCATGTGAGATGTGGGGCTGGGGGAATGACTGAGAACATGTTAAAACTGAATGTGATGTTACGTGAATACAGGAAGGTGCCTATTCCATTTTGGTGGATTTAGAAAGCGCAAGGAGTAGGTTATTTGTAGCTGCTTCTGTTTGACAAAAGGATCCCGCTGTCTGAGAGCAGAAGTTAAAATTCTGTCCCTGAAGTAGAACTGCTGGGACTGTTTTATCATTATTTTTCTGCAAATCAGGTCTAAGGGGACACCAGAAGAAGGTCTCGAAGAGGATAGCAATGGGTTTGCCTTTTTTAAAAAAAATTATTTTTAAAGCTTGAGTTGAGTTTTTAGGAACATTGAAACCCACGATAAGGTCAGAGTGTGCTGTTTCCTGGTTTGCATGTGGTGACCTTTCGTAATTGCGAGGCGATGGATGCTCTGCCCGAGCCGGTGGCCGCGTTCCCAATCCCGCCCGTCCTCTGTCCCTCACAACAGCCGTTCACAAAGCACAATGTCAGGGGTTCTCTTCCTGGATCACCAAGCTTTGGGATCGTGTGGGTAGTCTTGCAATCTTACCTCCTTTGCAGTTTTAACCAAATTATTCCCGTGTTTGGAATCCTCGTGGTGAAAAACTATGTAGCAAATTAACGCTGTATATACTTTAAATATATTTACTTAAAAATCATCTAAAACATTCCCTACTTAAATGCGAGTATGAAAGTGATTAATCATCACGTGGCTTAAAATAGCGTTTTGCTGCGCAGAGGGGACGGTGCTGGGAGTTTTAGAGCGATAAGTCCTTCCGAGATGGGAATTATTTTTGTTTTGTTATTTCTCAGCACCAGCCATGCCCCCCTCTCAGTTCTTCAATCACACGTGTCCTCTCCCAGAGCACGCCAGCTCCTCTCTTTGGTTCCAGCTGAGTCCAACAGGAAATTCTGTGATTGTCCAGTGACTGCCCCGGCTCCTCTCTGCTTTGACGTAGCCAAGGAGCTGCTTGTGCAAAGGACCAGGACCTTCTCGGTGGTGGGAAGTGTGGTCTTCTCCCCGTTCACATGGTGTGAGCTGTGGATGGTGCGTGTCAGTGTGAGGCTGTAGGTGACACTGGGCACAGCTTCGAGGAAGAACATCTCTGAGCTTAGGTGGCCCCAGCTTTCCCTGGTCTGTCTGTCACTGTTTTTGATTTCAGCAGCCAAATTTATTGTACTTCCCTTTAAGATGCAGTCGATTCCTTCCTTACAATTTTTAACAGCTGTAGTTGTATGATCTGTTCTAACCTTGCGGTCACAGGAAGGTTCTGTCCGAGAGAAACCCAGTTCTGAGGCGTCCGACAGCATCATCTCTGCCCCCTGTGCTGAGGGTCACAGGCTGAAGCCTTCGGTCTGTGTCTGAGCTGTTTCTCATGCTGCAAGGCTTCTGTCAGATAAATAAGGAGAAATGGTGTGAGGTAAATAAGCAGAAATGTTGTGTGGCTTTGCAGGGGCAGGGGCAGTTACTCCTTCGCTGCTGTTGGTGTTATCGGCGCAGGTTAACCCATCGTGTCACTGGGCAGCTGGAGATTTAAAGCTGCTTAAAAGTGTAAAGGGCAGTTTATAAAGTAACAGAAGCTGAACTAAGATGCTTTAAGCCTCAAACAAATGTTTTCTTAAAGCGTTATTTCAGAGCGTCCAAACTGCAAACATCCGTCTTTTCTCCGTGACTGGGGGGGTTTTGGAGG
>VXAK01007776.1:55942-95367 GCA_013399435.1 Arenaria interpres | reverse complement strand
GGGCTTCCTCACCCAGAGGTGCGTAAGTTGGGGGGAGAACTTACTGTTGCCTTTCAGTACCTAAAGTAGGGTTATAAGAAAGATGGGGACAGACTTTTTTAGTAGGGCCTTTGGCGATAAGACAAAGGGTAGTGGTTTTAAACTAAAAGAGGGTAGATTTAGTCTGGATATAAGGAAGAAATATTTTACAACAAGGGCTGTGAAACACTGGCATAGGTTGCCCAGAGAGGTGGCAGATGCCCCATCCCTGGAGGTGTTCAAGACCAGGCTGGATGGGGCTTTGAGCAACCTGGTCTGGTGGGAGGTGTCCCTTTCCATGGCAGGGGCGTTGGACTAGATGATCTTTAAAGGTCCCTTCCAACCCAAGCCCTTCTATGATTCTACGTTTGGAAGTGCCACATTTCACACAGACGTGGGTTCCTCCCAGGAAACAGCAACTTGTACCCTGCTGGTTACAAGTTTGGGGACCTTGCAACGAAAAACTCCCAGCAAACCCCATGGTGACACAGTCAGGAGTAGATGTTTGCCCAGTGAGTAAATACGTTACTAATGTCAGACAGCTCATCTTCCAGCAATTCCACGCCTTTGCTTTGGAGCATTTGGTTCTTTGGAAATATCATTGCAAAAAAAACCCCAGGACATTTATCCTAGCCCACAACAGCACCTGGCTATTACAGAAATGTGCACAGGAATATTCATGTTCAAAGAAGGAGAAAAGTCAAAATTATGTCAGAAGCTCAAGACCGTTTACAGATTTAAGACCAAGGTTTAAAGAAGCCTAACGGAAGGAGTCCCTGCCCATGACAGGGGGAGCTGGAACTAGATGATCTTTAAGGTCCCTTCCACCTCGAACCATGCCATGATTCCGTGATTCTTTGCCTTTCTGATTTCAGCTGGCAACAAGGATACTCGGCTCTCCTGGGAGACCTTTACACCTCCTTTATAAATAAATCTATTGTTCAGCAGTTTTCTGCACAGCATGGCTTGTTACTAATCTTAATGAAGAATATGCAAGTAAAAGAAGATGTGTCTGGAAAAAAACCCCAATCAGTCTTTAGAAATGGGCGCTGTTAGTAAGAAAGTAATAAACTGATTATATGACTGCAGAGAAATGAACAGATGGGAGCAATACGGCTATATGAGGAGGAACAGAATGATTTCATAGGGGCTCAAATCACTTTTGATGCCACTTCATTAACATAAGGAAATAAGGAAGGGCTAGGGGCTTTTGCTTTCTCCTACTGAAAAATAGGAAGTCTTTTGGCCAACTCACAGGTTTTAATTTATGTCAGTTGTGCCTAATCAAGTTTCACTTCTTCATAAAGTTCAGTACTTTCCTACTGAAGTTAATTCTTATCTCAGCTTTATATTACCCTACAATTCCTTTTTTCTTCTTTCCAGATCAAGACATGGAAAAGGTGTGGCAGACTTCCTAAAACAGACATGGCTTTATGTTCATTATAGTTCTTAACACTATTCTGTCATTTTTAATTCTGATGTAGGAACACAGAACCAGAAATCACCTGCGGTCTGGCTGCCCTTATGTTCTCCTCAGTCGCCCCTCTGCTCGCCAGCATTTCCAAATGAGCACGTCACCATCTCATTCTCTTTGTAAGCTCTAGAAACATTAGCTTACCAGTCTAACACCACCTCTGTGAGACAGCTAAGTTCAGCTCCATCTGATTTGGAGATGATGGACTGAGGAACAGACAGTCCCCATGACTTCCTCAGTGTGACCGGAGAGTGAGTCCTCCTCTGTAGGGTTGAGAGGGCTGTGTGGTGACGGACCAGCTAGTTATGAGAGTCACTTCGTAGTGGATTTGGACACCTACTGTTGCATAAATGGTGTATGTAGCTGGATTTAAGATGCTTAAAATACTTGGCATGGGAAAGCATGCAGAAATGACCACTTCAAGTCAAAAAACATTGACTGTCTGTAGAAATAACTCTATGGGAAAAAACCACCAACACAAAATGAAGGTGTTTTCCACTGACTTCATTAAGGCTTGCGCAGCTAATGCGCTTCCTTACAACGGTAGCAAACCTGGTTGCTATAGTATCAGCTACAGAGAAGGAGCTGACCTCCATCAACACCTTTTGTATAGACATTTCAGGATGCTATAGCCGAGTCCAGGGGGGATGGCAGGGTTAAAGTTAAAGAGCTGTTCCACCTGTCTACCCCAAAACACCCTGGCCCTCAGAATACAGTGCAAATGGAGGTGTACCACTCTCTGTGATGATGCTCCAGCATCCAGGAGGTAAGAAAGCATGCTCTGAAGGGGAATGCTGTTAATTAGGTGCGTTGCTACAATCAGACTTTTCTCCTCTGTCTGCAAAGAGTGAGGACCAGAGGTAATGAGTTGTCAGGCTAGTGGCACGAGTCCATACGTTAAGCATAAAAGTAACTTAATCTGCTTTGCTATGACTTTAATTGCTTCAACTTTGTTTTTAAAATGAAGAAGGAAAACAGGAGGACGAGTAAAAGACCTTTCTCCTTTCACACATCTTTTTACCAAAATTTCCTTTTGATTCTTTGTCGACTTTCACTTCAGTGTATTTTCTTGAGAAGGTGAGTGCTCTTGTGATACTGTCAATTTGTCCACATGTCTATTTTGGCTGATGCAGCTGATGAATCATTCCTTCAGTCAGTCTTTTTATTGAAGGCAAAGAAATATTTTTTTTCATTGTCCCATCTTCTTTTTTATTTTGTGTGTGTGCCTAAGATATTTCTGGGTTTCCTCTCTTTTTGGTTATGCTTATATAATTGACAGTGATGTCCTCCACTGCTCTACAGTCATTTCCTCAGAAAAGAACAAGAGTCAGATGGGTCAGATTTGGGGGCCGGCCTTACTGGATCAGCTCAATATGTTATGCAAGTCTATGAATTGAAGCTCCCAGGGATTGAGAAATAATTGCATCTGCAGTCAGAGTGTGCCCGCACACCATAAAAGCTCCGTCAAAACCAGCTAATTTGGCTTTCGCCTCTCTTTACCTTAATTCACAGTGCCCTGGTCCAGATGGAAACTGTGCATAAAACCAGAGGGTTTAATCCTCGTTAACATTATTTGTGATTTTTATAGCGTTCTTCTTCTGCAAGACTTGAAGTGAGTCGGAGCAGCCGTTTCACAAGGGGCAAGTATCATTGTTCAGTGGTAAGCTTTATGGACGGGCTGACCACAGTGAAGTCAATATACTTCTGAGGAAGAGCTGGGATTAATCATCTTGGAAATGTGGATTTAGCAAGAGAAGACAGAGAAGAGAGAAAAATGGGGTAACACCCCCGCATCCCCCCACCAATAACATGCATGTGCTGCGTTAGTCAAAACTATTCCTCTCCTTTGTCTATGGGAATCATATCCTTTGCCGGGAAGTGCCCTATTAATTACACACAGCAAGTCACAAGAAAATACAGAAAAACTATAAATGGAAGTACATGAATTCTAAGCCATACTATTTTTGAGGAGCAAATCTCCCACTTCTGCTTCCTTATCCCCACAGTGTATGTAACATCGCTAAATGAACACATCAAAGATTGAACAAGCGCTGTTTTACCAATAGTTGTCAATGAAATGTTCCACTGCCTTTTCCACTACTTCTTTTTTTCACCTAAAATGAAATAATTAAAGTAATAACTACACAGGCACATGGGCACAGACCCCCACAGTCAGCCTGGGGAAAAATCTGCCGAGAAAATATTCTGATTACCTCACACCAGGCGAGACACACATAAATCTGCTCTTGTCCTGAAGAGAGAAAGTTCACTCGAGTAATTTTCATGCTGGTCGTTCCTCCTGTGCTCTGACTACTCAACAGCAAAACAAGCTGGGAGGATCCTGAAATGATGAGGTGTGTATTTAGTGCAGGTGTCCATGAGACAGGTGGTAGAATCACAGAATCACACAGAATCACAGAATCACATGGGGTTGGAAGGGACCTCTGGAGATCGTCCAGTCAAACCCCCCTGCCAAAGCAGGTCCACCCAGAGCAGGTTGCCCAGGAACGTGTCCAGGCAGGTTTTGAATGTCTCCAGAGAAGGAGACTCTACCACCTCTCTGGGCAGCCTGTTCCAAGGCTCTGCCACCCTCACAGGAAAGAAGTTCCTCCTCATGTTTAGGTGGAACTTCCTATGTTCAAGTTTGTGCCCATTTCTTCTTGTCCTATCCCTGAGCACCACTGAAAAAAGACTGGCCCCATCCTCTTGGCACCCACCCTTTAAGTATTTTATAAGCATTGATCAGATCCCCCCTCAGCCTGCTCCTCAAAGAGAGGGATCTAGATGCGGTTCATGGTGCTTGAAACATGGCTGCTGTGTGAGACAGCATTTGCTTTCACTGTCTAAACTAAAGCAGCTTTCAGCCAGCTGTGTGACTCTCATCCAGCTGCCCGAAGATCACTGGACAAGTACCCCATGGTGGTGAGAGGGCACTTACTGGGCATTCTAGCTGAATTTCCAAGTATTTAGCCTCCTCTGTAATTAAAAAAAAGATCAGATCAAGCAGCTGCTTTATGACTATATACGGTGGTGATGCCTAAAGACCATACCTAACACGGGCAGCTTCACCCTAGGCACCATGCCTTGCCCCCCAGAGCTTGCAAATGTAAAAGCAAAAGGTGGCAGAAGCCTGTAATGGAGAAAAGGATCAGAACCCGGGGCTGTTGGTGTCCGTACACACCTGGCAGGGGTGAGGGCAGCTCCGCTTTGCAGGGATGAGATGTACCGTGGTAATTGCTAGGCGCTGGCTCTCCAGTTCTGCTGCAGTTGGGAATAGCAGTCATGCACAGCATCTGCTTCCCTGTGCTGTAGGCTCAGCTCAGTACGGTAGGAGAATGATAGAAAGTTCAGTATTTCTTGCAAGAGCACAGGAAATACCACATTTTTCCAACCCTAGCAAATTCCAGGCATATTTTTTTCACTGTCTGAAGCTTATTATGGGAATATACTGAATGTGCTAACTCTTGACTGAGGTAGGCATGGAAATGGCTAATAGCACATTGATTTTTTTTTAAGCTGGTTTTACTTAACGTGTTTTATGAAAGTGATCTATTTCCCTTGTACAGTAGTTGCATCATACCAGCAGGGTAACTAAGAGAGAGCGGGTTAATACTGAAGAAAGACCAAAGGACTTTCTATGTTCCCTTGTCTCTGTTCAAGAGAACCAAAGTCCCTGTTACCTCTCCTTCAATCCTTGCAGGAATATCCAGCTATAGTAATACAGCACATCTGTCACGGTACATGGGATGCAACATCTCTCTGCTGTTTGTGGCAGCTGCCAGGAGAAGGAGGAGTTGGAGTCTCATCACTGTCTCAACAAATACATAAGGAGATGGGATTTGTATTGCCTGCCAGGCGTACAGCCCCACGCGATCTTCTGCATGTTTGTGAAAACCCAAGCCATATCAACACATTTCCATCCCTGTGATGACTTCTTAAAGTAATTCTTCTACTAAAGTATTTTTTCTACTAAAGCGATTCCACAGGGTAAGCCTGCCCCAGCACCCCTGACCAGGTCTGGTGAGTCACTCCTCGGGGGAAGCAAGTGACTCAGGAGGAGCAAAGGAAGGGAGTGAACATAAATGTCAAGGTGCATTAAAATCAGGGCCCTTCTGGTAAATGTAAGTACGTACTTCGACAATTTTGTATTCAGGGTGATCAATATCTTGCTGACACTGGCTCTAGTCCACTAAACCCTAGTGGACACCGGATTAAGTCCACCTCTGCAGGATAGAATAGAATTTCTCACAATAAAAGACAGTTATTTGCATGTACCTAAATTCCATTGCTTTCAAGTTAGGCGCTTGCTTAAAGCTGTTCTTGAAATAAAGTTGAAGTGTATCTGTGCTATAGCCGTAAAACACCTGCTCACTCTATTTGGGAGTTATTCTATTACGGTGTTTAATAAGGATACGTATGATGCTAAATGAGAAAAACAACTCTGCATGTCATAATATATACATTATCAATCATAAAAAAAATGGAGGAAAGGACTAGGCCCAGCTATAATAATGATCCATGGACAATTTTTGAGGCAACAAATCAGTCTTCCGTAGACTGAAGTCACACAGCATATAATTTTGGTTCAAAGCTTAATTATTTTCATGTTATTAATGGTGGTTAGATGAATTGTGGGAAGCACAGGGACTGCTTACAGCACTCGAATACGGTTTCTGATTAGTTTTTGAGTATGAGTGAGATTCAGCGATGCTTGAATGCAGGGCTTTGAGCCAAGGCTTCTTACCTGAAAATACACCCACAAAGCCCTCGAATAGCTCAAAGAAAGTTTTCTCTCGCCAGGACATTTTAAATGCTCTTGTTGATATTTCTGATTTGACTCAGCAGGTGTATTGTGCAGTGAGTGCAGCAACATTTCTTACAGCTTGTTTGGTGATTGTTGTATGCTGAAAAAAGAAACCCCACACCAGTCCCCGAGCTGCCTGGAGTTACCCCTCAGTCAATTAGCACAGGGCTTTTTTCTCTCCTTTTTTTTTTTTTCTCAGGGTGAGGCAATTCTGAATTGCACCCTGGCTATTAGACAAAGAGGCTTACCTTAAAGATTGGAAGCTATGTGTGCTAGATCTTATCCTGGGATCATTCGCCCTTTGCTTGAGGCTTCACAAGCAGGGCTGGATGGATGGCAAAGCGGAGAGGGGATGCGAAAAGCTGCGCCCCGAGCGCAGGAGGAGGTGGGTCACAAACTGCATGGTAACTCTGCCCCTGGCCTGAACTGCTCCTTCAAATAAGGATTACTCATTCACATAAAGAGGACATGCAAGATTTATCCCTGAGCACACTTCAATGCGCAGATAGCTTGCAATTTTCCCGTGAAACTGGGTGTGAAGGATGTGATTCTGTTACAGTAGCATGGGAGAGAAATTGCTGCCTCCGGTACATTTCATTTCTCTTTGGTATAAAGTTATTGTTTTCTTTTTGCTCATATTTTAAAGGGAGTTTACATGTTTTGAAATATGTAAACATGTTTTTAAATATGTAAATATGTTTAAAATATGTTTACATCTTTTTAAATATTACATATTTTTAATATTTACATATTTTTAATATTTACATATTTTTAAATATGCAAACTTATTTTAAATAAGTAAAATATTTCATATTTTAAAGGGGGGCTGCCTGCCCCTCTTCTGCTTCATGCTATGCAAAATGCAGGGGAAGAAAACCCATCAGTAAGCCAGAGTGGCTATTTGGCTCGTTTGTATCCATCTGCTCCCGAATGGTGGTCGGGGGGGGTTCAGCATTAAATGTATTGCCTTTCCACGTGAGACATAGTGGCCTGAAAGGAACAACCTGCTGCTTGCGTTGGAAGGGAGCGCTCATCATCCATCACGCAGACAGGCAAAGGAGACGGCAGAGAGTCTCCAGGCTTGGGCACTTCTGAGCCTCCGGGAAGAAACCCAATTTTTTGTCAGGGAGAAGTCATGTTCCATCATTTTTATCTGTCGCTAAGTGAAATCATAACAAACCAGCTTAACAGCAGGAACATTCCTCAGCGCTTAAGGATTGGTTATTTATTGCACACTGTGTGTATCTGTTTGTTAGTTTATACAAACATCTCTGGTAGAGACCTACAAACTCTGATAACAAAAGACATAAATAGCATGTGTGGTAAACAACTTGTAGAATAGGATGCCTCTACCAAACAACATGTATGCCTACACGTATACTTAGCATCCACAGAGACAGCATGAGTCACGTAAGGAACTCCATGGAGAGAGCAGCGCTTCCCCATGGCTCTCATGCTGGCATGTATGCAAGGGGTCCTTTATAGATGGGAGCTATTGGCAATGTGCCTGCACTATTAGCTATTCTGGTAAAAACAATAAATTCAGAAAGGGCTTGAGACACCGAGGTTTCCTCCCTGACTTGCACAAGTGCCCTAACGCTCCCACGCCTTTGTAAAGGTCTATGGGAAGCGAATCAGGTGCCTACTGCATAATATTCTGCCTTTAAACGGGTTTTGTTAAGGACTGAAACGATCCAATTCACACAGACACCGATTGTGCCTGGCACTGACAGTCTTTCCATCACAGATTTATGAAGCGCCCAAGCAGGAAGGCTGCATCCCAGGATTTTTTGTTGTCACTCATGCCTGGTTCCATTCTGGCAAAAATATTTGCCATCTCAGGTGGACAAGGAAAAAATGGTCTAGGTCAGTGATTCAAGACGATTGTGGACTTTAAGGGTATTTTGTGGTGGTGTTCTAGGTGAAATTGCAGCACGTTGTCCAGGAAACTGAAGTTAGAAGTTCTTATTCCAGATACAAAACTGCTAAGACTTTCCTGGAAATGTTTGACGGGGAAGAAGGGAGCGTACGCTGAAGCTATTTTAAGTTATACAGAACGTATCAAAAAAGTGAGAGTCTGCCCAGCAGGATAATGTGAAGTGTTAATGTTGTGGGGTTTTTTGTTTGTTTGTTTGTTTGTTTTAACTGCAAAGTTTGTGGTTAGATCCCGTTGTCACCAAAGCCTGGGGGAGTTGAACGTGATGCTCCCGTGACGTTGCATTTAGACTTTGACGGTTCCAGCAGCTCCCGAGGTACCGATCTCTGCAGGCTACAGGGTGCTAGGCGAAGGAGCCGTCATCTAGATTGGAATTCAGTTTTCCAGCAATCCGTGGCGTGTAGGTCCAGCATCCTAACTGGGGTTTGCAGGAGCAAGGGGGATATTAAAAAGCCTGCTGGGGAATGGGAGCACAGCAGTCAGTCCTTACATTTGGCAGAAATCGGGCATCTGCCCCTCATTTCCCACCTCACTAGCCCAGCTTCACCAGGCTTCTCAGCAGGCAAGTTAACTAGGTGGAGAACTTACTGGGCTGTACTGGGTTTTGTGTTACCCTCTGTAGGTCCTGCTGTTTGAGCACTGTGTTGTGTTGTACAGATGTAGTTTTAGCCTTTCTGTGCCTGAGTTAACAAGGAAAAATAGCAACGCTTTTGTCATGAGCGCTGAAAAGGTTAAATGCATTCAAAATGGGAGGTGGTGGGGTGTTCTCTGATGCTGTGGCAAGGGGGACTTGAGTACGTGTGAGAAATTTTCCTTTCAGCTGAAGTTAGGGACTTTAGGTCTCTTGTTTTCAAAAGCAGCTGGAGAAGAGGCTGCTTTGCCCTCTGGGGAGAGGAGCCGGGTTTCAGAAGAGCTGAACCCTCCCACCAGAAGACAGATAGCCTGGATGCTGAAAAGGGCATGGAACAGCAGAAACTTTCTGTAGAACCTGCTAATACCAAGAACATACAGTCCTGGGGTGAGGTCTAGCTCTATTTTTGTGTCCACAGATCGTCTGCTGCTCTTTTGGGCTTTAACTCTGTAATACATGTTGCTGTACTTCTGCCACAGAGATGATACATTCACACACCCCCGGGCTTGTACCTTAAAGACCAAAACTCAGACGAAAGGCACGGTAGTGGTCATGACTAGAAAATCAGCGTTTCTCAGAAGATAATTGCCACACATTGCCTATGGTGATTATACAAATACCGTGGGATCTGCAAATCAGAATGCATTTACCTGGGCACAGATGCCGGCTTTTCCAAGAGCAAATAATGTTTCCAGTAAAGAGAACTTCTCCCTTTGGAGTTTAGAGCTGGACTTCAGAAAACACTACTTTATACTAGAAAGACTTATCAAAT
This sequence comes from Arenaria interpres, assembly GCA_013399435.1. Classification (NCBI taxonomy): domain Eukaryota; kingdom Metazoa; phylum Chordata; class Aves; order Charadriiformes; family Scolopacidae; genus Arenaria; species Arenaria interpres. The sequence continues at coordinate 85,732 of VXAK01007776.1, read as the reverse complement.
CCCTAGGAGAAACACAGTCTGGGTGAAAAATTACTTTACGAATACCCAATTTATTGGACAAGGAGAAGGTGCTGGTGACGGCAGGCAATGTAAGATCCTTCTGCCTGGAGAGGCTCAACATCTTTTTCTTTCCTGATGATTGTCTGTGCATTCAAGCTCAGCAGAGGGCACCGAGCCCTCTCAAATGAGCCCTTACAGACTGAGCCTGCTACCTTCTTCCTAACAAAGCTGTACACAAAACAGGAGGGAGAACGTATTTTCTAGGACGCTACATCTGTACCAGGAATTAATTGTAAAAATCAGTTGGTTCTTGCTCCACATTTAGCAAAACATGGATTCACATCTTCCATCTCAGAGAAATGCTTTGAGAAAAGCAGGTGCAGAATGTCTCCATTTAATTCTGTAACAGGACATAGCATATGCCCTTGGTGTATGCTCTAAACTATATTCTTTTCCTTGCTTGATTTTATTTGACTTTTCCTCTGTGCTGACAAATAATCCTGCTGTTCCACACAGGTAGAGTCAGCTGAATGCAGACATCACCGCTGCTGGGAGATCATGCACAAACTTACCTCCTGATGGAATCTCAAGCTCTCTGACAGCTTTTTTACATCGGGGAATGACACGTTCATGGAATGTATGTAAGTACAGATCTTGGCAAGATATCTATACCTGTCCCCTGCTTAGGTGCTTAAACTTGAGTCTCAACATCAAATTTTGCACATTTGATTCTGCAACAGATCCAAAATAGAGGTGACAGCAAACGTCCTGCAGAGCTAAGGAGACTAATATGCACTAGATTCTGTAGAAAGAGCAGCACAAGCAGGTGTTGCAGCCTTGTGTCCCCAGAGCGAACAACGGGGTTGAGGAGAGGCCTTTGGTGCAGGTTTGTGGGAAGGAACAAACAAGGAGATGAAACACCTTTGCCGTTCTCTCCTTCCTGGCAGTATGCAGCAAATGTAAAAAAACTCACTGGGTTTAGAGCTGAGATGCAAACTCAGCTAAAAATCCTAGTGAGTGTTTCTAAAGCTTAGCCACTTGGGACCATTCGGTACACAGATGCTAATTGCCCTCTTAAGTATTCTGGAATATCTTTGTGCTGTCAGATGGCTTTTTTGTGAGCTGCACAAGATGTCGAAGCTTACAGCATCCTTTTGTGTCAGCCGTACCTCCTGATCATGCAGTGATCCCTTAGACACTGTCCCTGGGAAATTGGTGAGGCCAGCAGGTTTCCTGGAAGGGAACAGAGACTGTTGGGGTGACTCAGACTGACTGCTCTGTCGAATGCCACGTTCACTGTGTGGAGGCTGAATGCCCCTCAGGTTATTTCAGCAGAGGAATAACTTACATAAAATGATGGCTAGTTCATTTTGGAGGGAGACTATGTCCAATGGAAAGCTAGTTTCCCATTTCTCACCACACAACAGCTGTGAGTAGAAAAAAACATTAGTGCCCAACTGTTCACCGGGACATAATGTTCCTTTGCAGAAGTCAAAAGTCTTATACAGGTATACTAATAAACTAATGTTGGATCTGCCAAGGGTATACTTCTTGCACGGTGGAGTAGTGCTTCTTTAATAAAAGTCCCTGATGAGTATCTGAAGATATAACTGTACAGCAAGGAAATCATCATTATCGTCGTCATCACCACCATCATCCAAGGAAACAGCTCTTTACCATAGGAGCTACCCATAATATCACATGTGGTATTTAATGGGTTATATGATATTCACCCATTAGAGACTGGGAATGGCACCTCTGGTTAAGATCATCTGATGCTTGCCTCTCTAAAATGGTTTTTGATTGTTTGTAAGCTTATCATACTCTCCGTGCTGAATTTTTTCATGCCTACTCTCTGCTTGAATTCCTTGAGTACATTCTAGCCAAATTGATTTAACTGCTTCAATAAACTCACCATTTTGTTATCTATAAAAAAATATGGTGAGCTTTTTTTTTTCCCAAGAAGCTCTGCTGTTCACATGCTTTGGAGCAAGAACCAGAAATAGTGTAGGGGCAGTATGTCTGTCCAGGCTTTTCCAAGATTTCCAGCGGTCTGAAAGGTCCTTGGCTTCTGTTGCTGCTGCCACTTAGTGAAATTAATGTCCTTACTGGTTTTGTTGCTGATACCAGAAAGCCATTAGAAGGCTGCTGGTTACTTTGTACAGCTGCTTCATGTTCCCAGGACAGTGACCGAGCAGAGCCCAGGAGCTCACATTTTCCATGGCCTTTTGGTTGCAGGCAGGCTGATGCAGTTCCTTCAAATCCCTATTTTGTCCTCAGCAGCAGGACACCAGGCCTGAGGACCTAGTTTCACAGTCAGCTCAGTAATCCAACTGAAAATTAACCCTTCAAAAACAGGAAAAAAAAATAAAATCAGTTTTTCGGGTATCCCACTTTGCCGAGCCAACAAGCTTATGGCAGCAAGGTCTAGAGGTGACATGAGAAAGGGAGCAAGGGAGGAGATGGGGCGGCACTGTCGTAAGTCAAGGTAAGATGTTTCTAACAGTCTCCCAGGCTAAAGCAGCAGCAGCACAAACACTCTGGATAAAAGTTTGTCTTACCTGAAAATTTCATCCAGCCAGATCCCAAAGCAAATACCAGAGGAAGCCCAGGAGGAAATCTGCAGCTCTATCGTCAAAACAATGCCTGGTGAAGAAGGCACACAGCTTTGTCCATCCTGGTGGGGAGAAGGGGAGGAGGATCAACTGGCACTTACATGAACACCATCCCTGCTGCCCTCTGCATCCAACACCTGCTCCAGGAAAGAGGTCTCAGAGTCTCAGGGACCACTGCTGCTTACCAGCAGCTATCAAAAGCTGCAGGCTACACGTTGAGAAGCAGAATGATCTTAATTTATTTTTACTTCACATTCTTGGATCCCCAAAGCACACAATGTTTCTACTTGCACATCACTGAGGATCAAAATGGCTCACCAGGCTGCTGCAAGTTGTATTTGCAGCCACACACACAGGTACCTTCTGTAGAGACTGTATTTGCCATTTATCACCTAACCTTTCCATGGATCAAAGCTTACTTTATTTCGCGTCATTCTTCCTCCAACCAACGTTTTAATCAGTCAAGTTTTCAAAAACTGTGTCTGTTAGGAAGGCTCACTGGTGCTGTGTAGAAGGGTAGAAAGAAGACAGAGAGAAGAAAGGGCAATGAACATGAAATCTCCCCAATGCTCCCAGACTTCTCAGTTCGTTCCCCAGTTTTGTTTACTTTGCCACTGTAACGAGAATAAGCAAAATTTGTTTGTCATCGTTCTTCCTTCCCTGAGACAGAATGTTATCAATACTTACTGCAGCCGAGCAAATAATTAAAAATGAATAATTTATACAATTAATGCAGCCTTTCTCCCATTTATATAACTTCCAGAGGATAACACATTTCTTTTGAATTTATTCCTCAGTTAAGTTTATTTGATACATCTTAATGATCCTACTGCTCTTTAGATTGAATGTTAATTTTAAGTAATTATGCCCATTCATTAATATGCACATTGTTTTCTAGTGGCTGGTCAAATAAATCAAGTTATGTCATTTTTATTCCCTGGCTGAATAGATCTGCAGTCACTTCCAGTACAAACATTCATAAACGTGAATGCAGTGCTTATTTTTTTGAATAGTTAGGCATACGAACTTTGAAAATTCTCTTCCAAGTTTATCTGAACTCAGAAACCATGATTTCCTCCATATCTGCAAGCAAACAAACACAAAAGGCATGACAGCACATCTAGAGTGTATTTAAAATTCAAATGGATATTGACTTGTGGTTTGTTTATTTGTACATCTTTTCCCAGTCCTTCCAGTGCAGCTGATGCATGGAGGCCTATGCATCAGACTGCTGTATAAAAGACATTATTCCCTCCAAATTCTAGCATCTTCCTTTCTCTAACACATTCCCAGCAGATAAACACCATCCTTTTGCACTGCTGATAGGCATTTAAGAGCTTCTTTCACCAGTCTCCAGCAGCAAAAAAAGTATGTAATGAGAAATAAAAATTACTTTCTTGATATTGTGTGGCCAGATCACAACGACCTGCTTTAATGCAAGCTCTTCTTTTGACTTCGATGGCAGGTGGATCTAGTCTTGGCTCCTTTTAGCAGATGGTTACTTTCCCAGAAAATCAGCATTTCTTTAGCTGCCGCGTGCAGCCTTTATCGGAGGGAGAAGGGTACCCACCTTCCCAAGGTCTCTGCTGTCTTTAGGAGGCAGTAGCTTTTCAGTGTTGTATCAGTCTTCAGTAAAATCCCTTTTCATTGGGACAAAGCTTCTGGGAACCTCATAGCAGGAACAGTGACTCAAAACCTAAGGGGTAGGGTTTCCTAGAAGCTGAAGCACCATTATTACCATTATCCCTTGTTCTCTGTGAGAATTTCAAGTCATCTTGATGGTACTAAAAAACAAAAAGTATAAACCCCAATATAATACAATAATAATACAGGCAATATTTCAAAACCCACCTGGACATGTTCCTGTGCAACCTGCTCTAGGGGGACCTACTTTGGCAGGGAGGTTGGACTAGATGATCTCCAGAGGTCCCTTCCAACCCTATACGATTCTACAATTCTGTGAATATAATTAAATCAAAAAACTATACCACCAAAAAACTATCTTGCTGTGAAATCTACAGGTACTGTGGATGGGGAAAACCCTCCCTCTGCGTGCCAAAAAGCTCTTTGTTCAAGGAGCATCCCCTCAAAAGCACGCCCACAGCAATGCCACATATCACCCTGTTGTGAACGCTGGGTATTACTGATGTGGTGGGAGGCTTTGCTACTCCGAAAGAGCTAGGACAGCTACAAAATCATTTCAATTTCATTGATTTACAGTTGTAGGCTTGAGGACAGCTGGAATAGGTTCTAGCAGAGGGGCAATACACCAGGAGGTGCTGCACTGGCAGGCAGACGTGATGATTTTAGTACAGGAGTGATGATTTTAGCCCCAGTCCGTAGGTTGCCATGGTTAGTGCAATCTGCTGCCCAAAACGACCGGTTTAGTGGCATGCAGGCACTTTGTGTTCCAGCCAGGATTTCAAGCAAGGGCCGCAGGGTGCTGAGCTCTCGCCCTGACTTCAGCTCCTCCTTCCCCACCACTGCAGAGCTCCCTCCTGGCTTTGTCCCTATCTTTCGTTCTCCATGGATTTTTCCTTTGCCACAGATATTACTCACCTGCCCAGCCTTTGTTTTCCCTTCTATTTCTAACACACCCAAATATCCGCTTGATAAAGCGTTTCCCCTCTGATTCCGCCTCCTCCAACTACTATTCACTGTGTGCTGCCTTTCCAGGGGCACCCAGTTTAACTGAGGTGCCTGCTGGGATTAAGCACGGGAGACAAGCGGGACAGCCTTGCGAGGCTCTTCGTCATCTCCTTTGCAAGTCTGAGTGTCCTGCTTTTATTTGTCTTTTTTTTTTATTTTTTTTTTGCATTTTGGCTCCTTATTGTTTTCGCGTTTGTCCTCGTGAGTGCCAAAGCTCTGTCAAGGAAGGCTTAATGCTTGTTTAAGTAGGTAAACCAAAGGAGGTTTCTGTGTTAATATTTAGGTATCGATTGTTTTAACAGCCCACTTGGCGGCCGAGACAGACTAGGAGTGACCTCTGTGGTAACCCAGGCAGGCAGGAGCCTCAGGCCAACGCAGGATCTCCAACCAGCTGGAGACAAAGCTCAGTCCTTCCCTTTCTCACACCTAGGCTGAACAACGGGTCTGTTTTACCATGCACGTGACAACAGCCATAGCCATGAGTTTGTGAAGAAGTTCGAGGATAAAGTGGGCTGGTACAAATTATTCTCTAAATATCAAGATTAGTCAGTCGAATAAAAAAAATTCTAAACAGTACGAAAGTCGGGATTACGGGGGAATCATTTGAGGAGCTCAGGAAAAAGCCACTTGAAGTAATATAGATACTTCTTGTCTGCATATAAAATGAGTAAACATCCTCGAAAAGAAAGCAAGCAACTTTTTTTCAAGCAATTTTATGAAAATATCGCAGTAAATATTCCACTTTGTACAAACAGATACCCCTGATTTATACACAGAACTCAGTCTCTCAGTCCAGATCCTTCTGCAAAGCCTTTCTACCCTCAAGCAGGTCGACATTCCCCACCCAACTTGGTGTCATCTGCAAAGTTACTGAGAGTGCAGTCAATCCCCTCGTCCAGATCATTGATAAAGATGTTAAAGAGAACCGAGCGCCCAAGACGGCCTCCAACCTTCACATCCCCCACAAGTCCTTCTCTGTTTACAAACAGCAGGTCCAGAAGAGCTCCTTCCCTAGCTGGCTTCCTCACCAGCTGTGTCAGGAAGTTATCCCAAACACACTCCAGGAACCTCCTGGACTGCTCGCTCTCAGATGTGTTGTGTTCCCAGCTGATATCTGGCAGGTTGAGGTCTCCCACAAGGACAAGTGGGAAACTACGGTCTTTATTTTTTTTCTGAAGAGGGTGCTTGTGCTGAGGGAACAATTACAGGGTTAGCAGATCTCTAGATAATTATCGTGAAGGAAGCTTTTAGCAGAATAGTTTTCCCGTTATTGTAACGCACCTATTCCACCGTTATAATTGTTCCGGATAGATCCTGGTGCTTTCCATTATGCATCGCTCCGATTGCGTTGATAAACAAAGCATTTGCTCATGTTGATTGTAAAGTGAGAAGGAAGCTCACACCCTAATCCAATTTAAAATATAGCCAGGAGGTGGATGTTGATTACAGTGTGAATGTAGCCACCGTCACAGCGGTGTAAGCCCAGTGGCCGGGTTAGAGAACAGGCAGTTTGGTACCTGCAGTGCTGGGGGAGAGAAGCCGTACCCACTCCCAGCAACCCCAGGAGTCTCAGGGCTGTTGATTTTCCTTAATCTCCCTTCCTTACAAATTGGAAATGTGTTTCCTCAGTGTGCTGATGAATTCAGCTTATTTCAACCACCTAGAGGTGGGATGGGAAAATTACATTTGGGTTATGTGAGCACAGAGCAGGAGTCACAATTTGTGGAAAAAAAGGGTTGTGATTTTACCCGTTAGCCTTACTGTGAAAAAACTCAGTGAACTGAAGGATGGAAGAAAAGAAAAGCAGGAGAGTGGAAGAGAAATAGGGAATTGAGGGGAAAGGGGTGGAAAGCAGACAAGCAAAGAACAAGGGAAGGCATTATTGGGGAGCAGCATGAACATTAATGGGAAGTCACAGTCCAAACCCCCACATAGAAACAGGATTCCTGTTCACAGATCAAACCTGCTAGAAATAAACAGGCTTTACTCTTTGTCCAGTTGCTTTCGTTAAGACAAAGAAGCAGGTGGTCTCAGTTCATTTCAGGTCGCGTTGCAGTTTCCACATCAAAAAGCCACCTACACCAGTGGCCTTTTTGTTACCAGTGTAGGCACAGATGTCAGGAGCTGCAAGATGAGAGAGCCTCCCCCTTGCTACAGCCTCTTGCCCGGCCCCCATCCCTGTAAATGCCTGAGCGGAGCAATAATCCCATCTGGCAGATGGGGAACGCAAGCAAAGCGATGCTCAACTTCAACCACATGAGAGCGGGGATTGAATCCCCCCAGCCTAAGTCCAGTCTTCCTTTCAGCCATCCCTTCTTGGCCAGTTATACGCAAACTCTGTGCCTTCTGAAGAAAGAAGGGCTGGTCCTTCTCATAGAGCAGCAAGGCACCAGGAAAAGAGTCTTGTTTGCTGCCTTTCTAAAGGAGTTTTACTTGCAGCAGGGGGGGGAGTTGTTTTTGGGTAGCTGGAATACTGAAAACATTATGAACTTCAGATTAAGGGAACTGCCTTTGTTTTCCTTAAGAAATAGGTTTTAAAAAACAGTAGATAAGATCCCATGAGACCTGCTGGCTTGACTGCTGGCCAGATTCAACTCTGAGCTGGTATAAATGGAGAGTAACCCAACTGCTGTCCATAATGTCACTGCAAACTCCCTCTCAGGCAGCCGAGATCAAAATCTGCTTGTCTGGTTTTGCCTCAAAGTAAAATCAGGAGGAAAATGCTCCCAAGGAACGTGCAATTCCCCCTGAAATCTTACAGCTGGCTACTCCAGATTTGAGCTAGACATGTCTGAAAAGCGTGTTTCTATAAGAGGCTTGGACTAACAAACCAGTAATAAGATTACATGATTTTTTTTGCAGGGAAATGTCAGCTTGCCTTGGTAGTGCTCTAAACTGGGTAGAAATAATACAGCCAGGTTAGGGCAGTGTTGGACCTGTGCTAGCTACAGCCCCTTGTAGGATGGTGCTGTGGTATTGGACTCAGCTCCATGCAGATTGCGGCTCTCCATCTTCCACCTCAGGGCTGACTCTCAGAGAATGGGCTGAGCTCAGTCACATGAGGCTGCAAAAGCCCATGGAGATGCATTCCTGGACAAAAGCACAGGAAAGAAAAGCAGAAGAAGCTGGGAAACTTTTCCTGCACACCAGAGATCGAGAGGTGTACAGCAGTCTCTGCCTTCTCCCTTTCAGTTTGATACCAAAACCAAAGCACTGCTCCACCAAGAGAACATTGATTGAACGAGTGCAGACCAGAAGACTGTTAACCTTCTGGTAGCTTCACACAGATCAGGATATAGCCACAGAGCAAGACAGTGGAGACTCAGGGTTTTGTTTTTGCCCCATAGGATTATTCTGATCTGACACACCACAAAAAATCCCCAAAACAACTGCTGGGGCTTAATAAGGCCCCACTGACCAAGACCAGACAAGTTGAGTGAGCCATGACTCCTCAACAGACAGGGCCGGTTTGCATCATGCCTCCCTGTTCTTGGAGATAGTGGCTTCAACACTGAAGCAGATACCCAGCGCGGTTATTTTGCTGGTGCAACACTACAGGCATGAATGGTGCTTGACTAACAACATGAAGCAAGTCTTGGCCCCAAGACATTTACGGTCTAAGACTTCAATTGCAGCAGGGAAGAAACGGGCAGATTCCTGGCCTAAACAGATTTTGTGACAAGGCACAAGCTGGAAAAGAGTGACAGAGGCTAACAGAGTCCAAGTGAGATACTTCAGTGCTTGGTTTTACCTCTGGTTTTTACCTCTCTGGTTTTACCTCTCTATGTCAAAATAATCCTCTTTTCCCATCTTTAGTCCACTCCAAAAGATCAAGTCAGTCCTTGTAGATGAGGATCTGCATCACCTCCTCTCCAGCAGCAGCAGCTAGCAAGGCTTGGCTCTATCACCTGGCATCCTCTTGTGCGGCTGTTGGTGCTGATGCTCAGGGGAAGAGGAGGAGAGAGGAGGACTAGGAGTACAACCGTAACTCTCAGATCTGCTTCTCATCTCTCGTTACAGTGTCAGGCACCATGACTGGTTAGAGGATTTACAAGAAAAGCAATGGTTAGAGGATTTACAAGAAAAGCAATGGATTTAGGGGAAGAAACTGCAGAAGGGAGATTAGGCTGCAAAGTCCATCAGAATGGTATATGAGCTATATGCACATACAGACACAAAGACACACATATATAACACAAAAATCCACAGCAGTCAAAAATGACTACTACATAAAGGACTACTGAAAATTAACTGAAGGACATTTCTGAAAGCAGGGAGACAAATGTAGGGAATGCTTAGTTATTAGAACGCACAGACTCTTTGTAGCACAGTTCTCCACAAATCCAAAAAAAACCCAAAACCCTGTGCATGGAATGGGGATAAATGGAAATATTGACTCTTCTCTTGTATTCTCGTTGTCAGCTTCATTTCCCCAAATGCTCTATATTTAAAAGACAAAGGACTTGACCCCAACATTGGCTTAGTGGGATGAAGACCTTGTCTGTTAGCTGGCCTTGGAAATTCTCTCTTTTGTTAGAAACTGAAGATGCACAGAAAGGCTCTCTGTCAAAATTATTTGGATACACTTCATTTGAGTGTCAGCCCTCTTTTTTTCGTTTGTATTTTGCTTTGGTTGGTCTGTCACTTACACATCATAGGATAAAATGAACCTTGGCCTGGTAACGGTTGCTTATTTACCAAAGAGGCACAGTTCTGGTTACCACCTGAGGTTTCAAGCTTCCATGTACTGGATATCTGCAAGATATTTGGAGGAAAGTAGCCAGCCTGACCTCCAGGCTGTCTGTACGAAGCTGAAAACCACAACACCTGTACCACATCCCTCAGAGAGCCGAGGAGCCCCATCAGCAGCTTACTGCCGGAGGATATCTACCTTATCCTTCCACGTATCCTTGCAGCTTGCAGGACAGAGCAGGGCTGGGCCATGCCATTAGATCTGGAGGCAACCCCTTGATGTTTGCAGCAACCATCTTGGACAGAGCCAGCAACGCAGCCCTGCACGGGGACCGTCCTGCTGCTAGGGCCGGGGAGCAAAATGCAAGAGCTCATGACTGACCAGCCAGCAGCCCTGGTCTAAGGTTGCATCAGGGGAGCCAGCTTGCACTGATGGCTCACTTTGGGGCTGCTCAGAAGCCACAACTGCTGCACAACAGCATTCTCCAGTTTCTAAATCCCAGCAGTTATTAAAGCTCCCCTACCTGGTGGTTGTTGCTAGGCAAGAGGCATCCTGGAAATGCTCCATCACTCAGGTCAATTAAATGCTATCCTCAAGCAAGCTGTTTTGAACTGAAGCCTGTGTGAAAACAGAGAGACAAGATCCTTGTTCTCTTCATTAAAGAATGATTTGAGATGTTGATAGAGACGAGCCTTAGTCACAGCTTTTAATTTCCTCAAAGTAAAAAGGAGGTTTGGACAGTAATTTTTAGGACTAAGCAAGGACATTGAATCTTTAAAGAGAAAGAAAATTCATCCAACATCATGTACATCATTTGAAATAGCAACGCAGAAAGGTCTGCCCACCCCCTCCTCCTTTGCATCAGTTTTTCACCTAAAATGAGTGTCAGTGTTGAATGACAGGGTAGTTCATGCCCATGTAAATGGCAGAATTGCTAGTTGTACCAACAGAATGAGGCATATTTCCGTTCAGACTTGGGATTTACTGCAAGAGAAGGAGAAAGATAGGAGGGTTGCTAAGGTTTGAAAGAGAGAGTGAAGCAGAAAAAGCAAAAAAGGGAGGGAAAAGATTCATAGATTCATAGATTCATAGATTCATAGATTGGTCCAGGCCGGAAGGGACCTCCAAAGGTCATCTAGTCCGACCTCCCCGCAGTCAGCAGGGACACCCCCAACTAGACCAGGTTGCCCAGGGCTTCGTCGAGCTTCACCTTGAATATCTCAAGGGAAGGGGCCTCAACCACCTCCCTGGGCAACCTGTTCCAGTGCTCCACCACCCTCATGGTAAAGAATTTTTTCCTAATATCCAATCTAAATCTCCCCTTCTCATGGGTCATGGGTAAGCTTAAAGGTAAGGATGCTTTCTCACTGATAATAAATGTCCCAGGAAGGCTGAATTCATTTTAAAAGGTCATTGGAAAAAAGTCAGATGAAAAATGTTTTGATAATTGAAATCAAAAGTTTTGTGCGTATTATTTCATCCTGGTTTTCTATCAGCATAACCAACCAGCTTCTGGGCAAGCAGCGTTGCAGCCTGTAAAGGAGCCTGTCTCAGAGCCAGGACCCCTGCTGCATGCAGCTCCATCAGGCAGACACAGCCAGGGAAGGAGCCTTGGACTGCCCAAAACAGTGCTATAACCAGGGAACTGCTTGCCCTGGGGTTGGGGGAATACCCAGGGCTCAGCTAGAAAAGCTGGAAGTGGGATTGTGTTTGAGGTTTCCCTCATTTCAAATCCCCTGGATCTCCTTTCAACCCTGCAGGTAGAATTTTATTTTTCAAAATTAACATGTAATGCTAAATATTTATTTTTTTTGAGAAATTCCAATTCCAGAATGATAAGGTAACAGACTTTTCATGCCTTCTTCAACGTTAGGGGGCACATAAATTAATTTCTGTCACAAATGATTTTTTTGTCAGTGAGAGACATTTTAGGAGCCACTCTGCTTATTCAAGTTTCGTGTTGAAGTTAATAGTTCGGGCAGAAACAGATATTTAGAAAATGTCAGATCATTTGACTTTGAGGTTTTGGTGTTTCATTCTGCTGTAGCATTGTAAAGCTAAAGAAAGCAGAGGAAAACACTTGGTGGTGTCAATTCCTTCACTAGATTGGGCAGTGGTGTGGAAAAACCCACATCTTACTGCCCAGTGAATTAGAAACTGGAACCCATCTGCCCTTCACCCACCGAGCCTGTCAGCATCAGGTTACGGAGCTGCTGGCTCGGTGTAATTTCAAGTATTTAAATGTGCTTTTAAAGAAAATGTATTTTGGAACTACAGCGTTCACCTCAGAGATGAGGAAGTCCAACTTTGTTCTCCCACATCTAGGGTGCATCCCCCAAACGCTAGGCTTCTGTGGGAAGGGGGGAAGAAGTATCATGACCACCTCAGTCTTCAGTATCCAGAACAAAAAGAGTGATGCTGTGCCTGGCTATAAACAATTTTGGAAATTTTTAGAGAAGCAGGAATGTCACCTTTCCTCTTGCTCCCTCCCAGCCGTGTTCCACCTCCTCCTGCTCAGGCTGCAGCAGAAGCTGCTGAAGGCCTCTGCGATATGCTCTATCAATTATTTTATTTAACCTGAAACACAGTTTCACAGCTTCTTCTTTTGGTGTGAAAAACAATGTTTGATTTTGGGGCAGTCCAAAATTGATATCTCTTTATTGTATTACAAACCTATAGTAATACAGTGCATAATTTGACTCCCCTCTCAAACCGGTTTCCACCAGGAAAAAATGAAACCCTTATCCTTCCTTTGATTTCTGCGGAGGCATCCTGTGGGCAGTAGTAGGCAATTTGCTATTTGTCATAGGATGGTAGCATATTGAATACGTATCTCAGCTGGTGAACCATTTATCTTTTGAAATCTATGTTCTGTACCCTCTGGGGATTGCTGACACCCCAACCTAGCACACTGGAGTAACGGGCTACCTGCAGTCATATCTGCCTTTCCAAAAATGCAAAATATTTTGATTTGTGGGTTTGGTTCTGATCCAAAAAAGCACAGACATTTTTGTCTTGGTCCTCCTCCCTTTCTGAAGAACCCATCCCAGCTGGCTGCAGCTGTGTGAAGTAGAGGAGAAGACACTCACAAATTCTTTCAGCCAGGCCCAGTGCCGGGAAAACCACAGCAGCACGGCCAGAGGGTGGTTCTTATTGACTTCCTTTCTCAGCAGTAGTTGTCAAGGCTTTTTCCTCAATGCTGTGGAAGTCCCTACAGCTGACATGCCATAGGAGACCTTTAGGCTGCTGGAAAAGCCTTACATAAAAGCCAGTGTGATTTTAGAGCCAGATTCAAGACATGGTTTGCTCCTATTTCTAGGGCTGCAATCCTGCCCCAGCAGGAGAAGTGACAAACGTTGCCCATGAGAGGAGACTGTAGTACATGAAACATTCTTGGGTAAGAAAATAAATGTTAATTACGTAAGCTAAAAAAAACCCCACCCCACTGCACAGAGGAAATCACAGGCAACTGCCGAGATTTCCTGCTACTGCATCTCACTCCCTTTTACTGCTACAGCTTCCCGTAAGAAGAGCTGAGCTACTCACGTAGGTCAAGATTTGACAGGGTTTTCATCTCTTCTGCTGTGCCAGGGAGGCCAGTGGCAAAGCAAGCTGACAGCAGTTTTATCCAGCTTTAACATGAAATGGAACAATAGCGTTCTGGCAAGGATGCTAAATGGGGGAGTCAAGTCATCACAGCATATAATTTCTCACTCAGCTTCCTCATGCCTCCTTTTTTTTCCCTCTCTGGACAAGCTACTTAACTGCAGTCATCTTTAGTTGCCTTATTTTTGTGTTAGAGACAGAAATATCTGTGCCACGTTTCCATGCCTACTCATATTTACAGAAATTGTTCTGAAATCCTGAGCTGAAAAATCAAAGGAACGGGTTGCTAATAACACGACAGCAAAGCAGCCCACCTCCTGCATCCCTTGTTTTGCCCAGAGTCTTATCTCCCAGGAGAACAGTTATTCAGAAAGGGAGGTCAATAAAACCCTAAGGACAAGATAACTGAAAAGTTCTTACAGTCTTTAATGATGTTGAATGACATGAAATTGTTACCATGGAAACTAGTTTAACAAAGGTGTTATATGTGCTATTTCCAAGGTTCAGACGAGGCTTCTGCCTCTACCAGTGAAGTTTGTTAGAGGAGGGGATGACTTTTCAATGTCTTCATGGGTCAAAAACAGCTATCTGAAAATCTCCAGGCCAGTAATTAGATGCTTGCCTGATTTCACTCAGAGAGGACATCCATTGTTCCCAGCTCCTTCCTTTTCAAGTATTCAGTATAAATTTAAGATACTATTAGTCGAAGACTCTTCAGGAAATGCTGGAATTGAATATAGCATGAAACTGGACCTACCAAATCAATTACTTTCTACTGCTTTCCTGCAGGCTCTTTTAGAACAGAAAAGATACGATTTGGACATTCAAGATGGAATTCATCACTTTCATTGGATGTTCGCAAAACAGAACACTCAGCATCTTTAGGGGTTTGATGATGAAACTACTCTCATCGTCAAAAAACATCTTCTGAATTCCACCCAGAGTTTATAGCAGGCGATTTACTCTTCACAGAATATAATTTCTGTTATATTCTATTCCTATTCTATTCTTCATAGAATTATACTAAATAGCATGGAGAGAGAGGAGGCCTTTAGCAGTCAAGATTGAGAGATTTGCTTGTGTATTCCAATGCCATGCAGGATTCTTCAGCTAAAGAAGATAGCATGGAGGAGGGATGTAGGAAGGGTCTTCAAATACTTCAAGAGTAGCTATAAACAGGATGGGATTATTTGTTTGGGGAGGGGCGGGAACCGGGGGGTGTCAGAAGAACAAGGAATAACGTGTTTAGATTACACATGGCAAAATTTAAATTTGGCTTTAGGGGTGGGATTCATCTAAGCATATGTGGACGTCTACCATGTAAATATCCCATCTAGGCTTCATCCGTAACAGTGGAAAGAAATAGTCACAGAGCACAGATCATTTCATCCTAAAATAGACATCTAAAATAGTGCTTTTGCAACATCTCGTGCTTTTCATCCAAAGTAATGCCAACCTGCTTCTTGCACCCAGCGCGTCCAAACTGGTTCCTGCTCTCGCAGCCCTAAACCTTCGAGTTTGCAACTCCGCCAGGAATGCAGGATGAGATGCCAGGGGCTGCTAACCCCGCTTAATCCTAGTTTGCCAAGATAAAGAGCAGAGCCAGGAGCAGGCTGAACTGCTACGTCCAATTAGCGCTGTGACGACAAGCCCATATTTAGCAGTTGTAGCACATCACCGCGAGCGCTAATGGCCACGTTAGAAAGACCGCACGTTTATGCAGAACATAAATGTCCCTGTTTCCAGTTGTCATGTGCTGGGAACTGGCTCTGGGTCGTGCTTCCTATTCATCCTTTCAGGAGGACAAAGGAAAGAAAGGAAGAGGGAACGTCACCTTGGTGAAAGACAGGTTTTTGCTTGCAGTCCAAGCTGACTGCCTGGCACAAATGTCTGTGCGGGATTGTGGTTTTTGGAGATGTGAGAATTAGCGTGTGATGACCAGGTTTTATATAATCGAAGCACAATTACAGCTTAGGCTTTCAGAGGGTAATAAATTAAATGACTCCATCACTCAAAATAATGCCTTCCCTTCACCATATTGAGTTCTGTGCCAGAGACACTCCTTTTCCTTTTTATGTAATTCTTTATTCCAATATTACCCATGCAAAAGGCCGGCAGGAAAATGTTCTTCCTTGCAGTGAGCTGACGCACACACAGACACCATATCTGCTCCTTGTTTCTTTTCCTTTGATAGTGCCTGGAACAAAAATATGGGGATGCTTGTAAGGGCTAATGGCAAACAGTAATAAGAGTGCACATTGGTACATTATTACTGTCTTTAAAGAAAAAAGCAAATTGCAACAGCTGTATCATGAGGAAAGAAAAAAACCTCTCCAGACAGAGCAAATGGAAATGACTGCACCGTGCCCATCTCTCTTCTAAACCACAGAACTCAAAAGGGCTAAAGGTTGGTTTTAATGATCTCTTGATGAAGTGTAATGAAGGATACTTTTGCTGCCCAGAAAGTCCAATCCCACAGTACATTTTACTTACAGAAACGCTCTGAACGTTGAGCCGTGGATAAGCTACCTTGCCTTTGAGACTCTGGCCAGCTTCTGTGTATTTTATCAGATACAATAAATAAACACCAACCAGAGGAACAATGAAACAGGCAGGGTCAGTACACAGAAATCAGGTCAGCACACTGGTGCTTGTAAAACACAGTAAACATATGTTACACCACCAGCATAGGCATTAAATCAATACATGAGAAGATGAGGGGTTATCAGGAGGCAAGCAGCTATAGATATCTTCTAGTTTAATTGTATTTCTGCCCTTCTGTAAGCTATTAGAAGCGAGTAAATATGCCAGCAGAAAGGCTTAATGATGACTTAGTCTAGAGCTTCTGTAAGACTTTCCATCTTCAGAATGCCACCCGTCTGAGACATGTAGGTAAATATTAATCCCACTCTGTAGCCAATTTATTTATAAGCTATCAGCAGGCAGGTTATGCTGGCAGGCTGCAGAGACTAATTTATAGCTCAGCCATGGGGAGTCACTTGGTTTGTCTGCACCTCGGAATAATTTCATACTGTCACTAGTCCTTCTTCAGCCTGTGGATGGAGATTTCCTTGTCCACCAGCTCCTGTGGTGGGAGGATAACAGATAGCTGGCTGCAGAAGGTCTCACCAGCCTCCTCTCCTCTGGATTTCATGGCCAGACTTGGGCTGCTTAGGTCCAGTCTGCCCGGCCAGTTTGTCCCCTGGCTTCTTAGCAACAGCTAAGGATAGCCAGGGGCACTTTATTGTTACCTTTGAAAGAGCCTTCTCCTACTTGCCAGAGAAAAAAAAATGGTCCTGACCTCCTATTCCCATGTGTAAATCCGGAGAAACGATGCTGAAACCGCTGGGGTTGCAGCATGAGGCCCAGAGAGGTTACAAGGGAATCGATTCCTTACTATTTATTGATCACGCAGAGGATCTGATTCTTGCTGTGTTGCAAAGAGTCAACCAGAGAAGAAAGGGCATTTCATTACGGAAATAAATGTTTGGTGTGGATCGTTCTAGAGGCTAGGAGACTGCATAACAAATGATTTATGGCCACTTTTAACATCTTCCCTGGTGGGCTAATAGCAATGTAACACCCTTACATCTATCATTTCCTCACTTACCATAACCGGTTAAAAAGCAGGCCTTTAAAGACAAATAGGTGATAACTTTCTGGATGCTGGCTTCTTGGCATAGGTGTTCCCGCTGCCTTGGAAACGGGATGCCACTGGTGATCAGGGATAGGTGTGCAGGGTCTGTGGGGTGGATGGCACACAGCACAGCCGGAGCTGTGGAGCGGGAAGCAGTCGGAAGAGCACAGCAAGGCACAGCTCTGCTCCCAGTGGGGAAAGAGCCAGCAGCGTGCCGTGGTTTTGCAGGCTAAAGCATGCACATACTGAGGTAATAAAACCGATTTGGGTAAGTCTATTTAGCCTGTATGTACTGAGATGTTAATGGCACTTTATGGCACTCTGCGCTAATGGGATGGCTGGTGAATGCACATTTTCATTCCCCTTCTGCTATTTAACTTGCCAGTGAGTCATTTCTGCTCATCGCACAGGCCAGTATCTGGTAGCATCATTAGACAGTGTGATTACCTCATCAATCACACTGCTGTTAAAGCAAATCCCCAACTCCGCAGAACAGACGTAGATGCGCTTTATGAATACCTGTACGTCTGTGAGTCTCTGTCTTCCCTGAAAGTACAGGTTACATTTGGTCCCATTCTTCTCTGATATACTTTACCCTAAGGGAAATCCCTCATTCTAGTTGCAGTGGCTACCTAAACTTTTTGTTTGCTCTTTTTAACTTTGTGAATTACTTAGATGGAAAATGAATCACTATGACGAGTCATGATGAGGTGGAGAAAAGCTCTCTGCACTACAGGAGCAAGCCCTCCCCTCTTCCAAGTTTCCCATCTGAAAAACTTACTCCAGTCCCAAGAGTTAGGTCACGGCATGGCCAGGAAGCCAGTGGGGAAGGATGTAGTCAGAGATCGAGCAAGATCAGGCGAAGTGATCAGGGGCAGAGAAGCAGGTCGAAGCTAAGGAGTTCAGAGGCAGGAGCAGCATGCAGAAGGGGAGACTGAACCAAAGACCAGGAGCACAAATCCAGAGCATAACGGCAGCCCAGAGTCATGCCAAGCAAAGTCAGGGCATCCCAGCAGCCCCCCAAGGACAGACCGTAGCTATACTGCCTGGGACCCACAGGTCAGGCTCAGAAAACCTCCAGTATTTTGGCTGGTCAAAAGTCTTTGGGGCAAGAGGAGAAGTGAGCCAGTCAGAGACCTCTAGCACAGCACACAGAGCGGGCTTGCTGAAGTTTCTACAAAGAAGCGCGCACACGAGCGTTCGCAAAGCCTGGGATAAAGCTGTGCAGTGCCTACACCCTCTCACGGCCACGGCCAAGATATGTTCAGACACTGTGGGGTTCATCACAGGGGCTTTCATTAATACTGCCTCAAATTACTATTCAAACACATGCTTTTACTATCCATCTCATACATTTTTACATTATTTTTTTTGCTTTCCTTAATATGCAGAAGGTAATCTGGAAACAACTTTGACCTTTAAGACAAGGCATAGCTTGTTTTTTAAATGCCATTTTCCGTGTAATGTACACAAGACTGTAACCTTATTAGATACAATTTCTGGTTATTAATGACACTAAGCATAAATATCCATACTATCAGCACACTATCCGAGAGAAAATATCTGAGACCATTAGCGAATGCCCTGCTGAATTCAACTACCAGTCAGGTAGCTAATCACTTTGGCCTTTGGGCACAAGCAAAGTTCATAAAACAGCGCTACGGCCCCAACCAACTTGCAGCATTGGCCAGGAATGGCCTTCCTTCGTGAGAACAACAGTGCTAATTAGTTTATTTTGCCTTCATCTTCCAACAGGAGCTCGGAGAAAAGAAAATCCAGGATATGCAATGAAATACACAATGGAAATATACTCTTATTCAAAACCATTGTGCATGGAGTATTCTGATATGTTAGTCAGTGGAAAGAGGAAAGCATCAAAGTTGTGGTGGGGTCTAGAAGCCAAAGTGCCAATGGAGGAAAATAACTTAGGGGAGGAAGTGTGAAGTCTTGAAAATGCAAGAAGCCTGGAGTACTGGAACAGGCAATGTCCACACAAATACCCTTCAGCCGTGACATTTGGATTCCATTTGCACAGCACCTTGAGGTGCAAACAACTGCAGGAAACCTTACTTGATCGAAACGCTTTTCAAAAATTCTGTCTGCCGCTGGTACCTAACAAAATGAAGACTTTGTCTGAGTGACTGATATTTGTTAAACACCCGAGGTACTCCCTGGGCAGCTACCTTCAACCGTGGAGAAGAGCAAAAGTCAAGAAAGCATGACGGAGGACACTGAAACTGGAGTCAGTCAGTGCAGCTTCAAGTGACTCTTTAGACCAGCTCATATACGTGGGGATTTTGCTTTTTCTGAACACATGGTAACTCTCACCGAGCAGCCACCAAGAGGAAAGCAGCTTCTCAGATTTGCTCCAGCAGATTAGTGACTGCCGCCCTCGGCCCTTGGCCTGCCATCTCTCAGGGGTTTCACCCTCCTGCCCACCACGGGGAAGGCTCAGTTGTTCCAGCGCAGTGGGGTTAACTGGTAAGCACTGCAGTGCTGTGGGGTGAGCCGAGACGTGGTACTTATGCCAAGCTGTGCTGATGTCCATTACTGTGCACCAGAAGGGCTCTTCACATGGCCTATCCTTTCAGCATATATATTTTCTGTTCTCTGAATTGACCAGACCCCTACATTCCATTTCTCTGAACTAACTCAAAAATCCTACAGTAATATAGAAACTTATACCCTGCAATACATTTATTTACTGAATTTATCGAATTCTAACAACCGCCAAAGCTTAAATTAAAAACAGAGGAGCTGATACATCCTCCTTTCCTTATGCTTTATCTAGAGTGACTGCTCAGTACTTTGAACTGATGAATAAAGATCAATTTCTCAAAATCACCGCCGCGAGCATTGATTTCGCCCTTTCCTGAAGTCATGCTCGGCACTTTACAGCCAGCAGGGCAAGGGACCTCCAGCACTCTCCCTTCCTGTGCCAACTACAAGCCTGGAAGGATTAGCATTGCTGGTAGCAAGCCTTTTGCTGAATTGCTCACATATTACATCGCTTCCTAAACAACCACAACTCTACGCACGCTAAGCAATGACAGACAGTACAGCAGCTCGAGGAAACAAAGGCAAGAAAATGAAGATGGTCAATGGGAAAGAACATCTTGGACTTCTTAAACCCTAACATTCAAGACAGGCTTATTGGCAGATGAAGTATGCTGGTATCATTGAGGAACTCAGAGCAGTAGTTTGAAAATATTTTATGCCCATTGTCACGAGTAATTGTTTTTACCATGAATGTGGGATTGGAAGATATTAGGAAGTAGCTGAGCATAACTATTATTTGCCAAGTAATAGCAGACAACACATACTTGGGAACTTGCTGTGAACGCTTTCTGTTGCTATAGTCAACCTGTAGCCCTCACACTGCGGATTTTGATATTTTAAATACATTACAGAAATGTATTAACTCTTTGATGTTTCCCAGCTTACAAACTCTCTGAATACCAGTGTTGGAAGGATTGAACTGGCATTTAAAGAAGTTATGTGGTCAGAAATGTCATGAACATTATTCATCATTATAGGTTTCTCATTATCTTTTTATATGTAACAGAAGAAAGATAGCAACTTGGTAGCCGTGAAAATAGTAAAGATAGTGCAGGTATCCGCTGAATCACACGTAACTTGATGAAACTAATTGGGAAATTTTCAAAAAGTGATCCTATTCCTGGCACTATGGTAAAAGACCTTCTGATCACACGGCCTCGCCGGGGCTGTTCTCGCAGTGATCAGCAGGAGTTACAGGCACAAAATACGGTTCTTGGTTTTGTTTTTTGAAGAACTGGTTCATTCAGAGCCTGCTTCAGGGGGGGGGAGCTGTTTTTCTTACACGGGTAAACCCACTGATTTCACTGTGCCCTGCGCATGGAGGAAAACAGATTAGCCAATGTTGTTTTCTTTCTGTACTTTGTGTGTGGGAGGAGAGTAAATCTCTCTGACCCATTCCACCCACAACACTTTAGTTAGCGTTGGGCAGCACCATTATCAATCTCGCCGGCTGAATTCAGGGAACTCAAAATTGTCACAGGCATGAAACATTCCAGATGTAGGAGGAAAATAAGAGCTGTCTTCTTAACCAGAAAGCTGTCTTAACCCAGCATGGGCTGGTGCCAGTAAGTGTTATGATGGCAATCTCATGGGGAGAGAATAGGAGTCTCTGTTTCAGAACTGAAGAGAAGTAAGTGATGTTTTGGAGGATGAGTTTTGTCACAGGCAATCCACTCTCACATCAGGGTAGCTAGAGCAAAGCCCATGGAATTACATTTCGTATGCATAGGAAAGGGGTGTTCCCAAGGCAGTACCTCCAGCAATTCCTAGTCAAAGTCTGAAAAAAACCAAAACCAAACAACAAAGCAAACCAAAAAGGCCTGCAAAACTCTCAGTACGCATTAAAGGCATCAGTACACGGCTCGTATAGTGCACAGACACTCCCAGACAGCTCAGAGAAAGATCTCTTCTGCTCAGAATGGCTGGCAGGCTAAAACCTCATTCACTTCCTCAACTGTGAATGTGGTTTCCCTGAGCTGCCCCACAAGGATCTATGAGGAAGCGGTAGCTGCGGAGTGCTCCTCTGGCACGGACTGCCGTCAGCTGAGGGCGAGGGGAATGAGAGGTCTGCTGACAATGGTCATCTCCAGAAACTGTTACCGGTACAGCTGTATTAATTTTTGTGAGAAACTGCCGCTTGCTGTAAATTTATTCCCACCATAATTGTGTTTCCAGGACAGAGGGAAAGGTGATATATGGCTGGGGTGGAGCGCACAGGCATAAAGCCTCTGTCTTCATGGTCCTAGCCCTGAAATGATCCTACAACTACACAGTGGGTGTTGGGGGACCATGGCAAACTCCATCTCGGGGAAGGGATGGGGCATTGCAGGGCTGCATTGGACACACTGTGAGGTAAACACCATGCCTCAAAAGTGGATTTCTCCAGGTTAAGAAAATGATGTGACCCTGCATTGTTAAGTGCTTTACATGTCCTGGAGGAAATGAAAACATCTCAAGAATTCATAGTAAGTATTGCCTGAAGAAAGTAGTTTCCAGTTTCCATTTAGGAGCAACTACATTGCCAGCGTAATTAGGCACAGCTCACATTCCCCAGAGAAAAAGTGATGAAACACGCAGTGCAAGAAAAGAAATGAAATAGCCCCATGATTAAATCTCCACCAGCTACCTCCACACCAATTTTTTTCATATATTCACCTCCTAGAAAGTATTTCTAACACCTTGGGGGATTCTTTCATATACTTTTGGATTAATGAGAATCTCTTCCAGTAACATTCATCACTTAGTAATGATTTGTTTTTAATATAGCAGCTCACAGCAGCACCTTTCAATGGGAAAAGCATTTCCAGAGTACAGTCATTGCCTGGCTAAACTGTGGACAAAATAGTGCAGAATACCTTAATTTAACAACGTAAGGCTTAAACCATGCCCTTAAGTGCAAAAGAAAAAAAAAAAGAAGAGAGAAGGAACAAAATCATGTTAACGTTTTGCATTTCTATTGTGCTTCACATGCTGAAAACACCATTCGGGATTGAGCTCATTAATCCTTTCACTACCAGTAAGAGAAGTGTGAGTATTATTCCCTCCCCAGCTAGAGAGAGACACGGACGGTCATGTTGCTTCTCAGAAGGCTTGAGCACCCACAGGCTCCAGTGTGAGCTGTACGTTGACCATTTTCCAGAAGCAGGGCTGCAGCCAGTTGTCCTGGCCACTAGTGACACCCGAACGCTACTAGATCAGCCCTTGAAAAGTCTGCCAGGACCCTCTGCTTGTACCACTGCTCTATCCAGGGGAGGGACATCAATTTCTGCAGAATCCAAGGTTTTTAATTAAAAAGTAATAGTTTCCACCCTATAGTTGCATAGCTGAGCCGAGTGTAGCTTTAAACACTGATCCATTCCTAAGTGAGATCACATCTTCTCTGGCTGTGCAGAGCTTTGCCAAGGTGTGAGACACCTACCTTCGGTTAGAGGAGAAGGCAGGGTGAGGCGCATCCTGACATCGCAGTGGAGGATACTTGGGAAGGGTGGCATGCAAGAGCTCCCACGATTCATGAGATATGGTTTTGGGGAGGTGCATGACTACAGGCTTATTCAGAGAAAGGACTTTGAGGAATAAAGGTGGAAGGAAGCTCTTCAAATGGGTCCACTTCTCATTTACTAGAGGAGGACACAGTAACTTAGGGCCCCTGCTCACTGTCTGGGGCAGAAGTGTGGACAAAGTCCTGTGACCACAGGACTGGTGGGAGAGACAACTTTGCCCTTGGGTTTTTGCCCTCAACACACGGTTTCCTGCTCATCTTTGGCTTTTAGGTGTCCCAGACCAAAGGCGTGAGAGGTACGGTCTGAGCGGGTGAGAAGCAGAGTGGAAAAGCAAAAGAAACCGATAGCAGAGTTTCCTGGAGTACGTCTTATAGCTTGATAATACCAGACGTGCTTGTGGGAAAGACAGGTGAGAAATCTGACGACAGAAAATGTCAAGATAAAAACACGCTAAGGAAAAAACTGTTTTTCAATGACAGAAGAAAAAATGGAGTGAAGCCTGGGAGACAATGGAGATAGGGACAGGACAGGAATATTAACTAGGTAGTCTTCAAAATATATGAGTGATAAAGCGTTGGCAATATAGATCAGAATGCTGTAAATACCATACCAGAACGTAGTCTTGTCCACAGCAGTGGTCCAGCCTGGGAAATACAGTCACACCAGCACCACTTCAATTCAGGTGAAAAGCTTTAATACCATTCTGATTAACATTCTTGTGCTGGACAATGAGAAACGTCTATTTTACATGGATCAAAATAAGATATGACGGAAGAACCATACCCATTCCATAAATAAAACTTCTAGTATGTTTTCCTTTCAGCCTCAGAGAACATCTGAACAAAATTAGAGTAGATGGTATATGCAAGAGAGTGCCTTGCCATCTTGTTGTTTGACTCCTAGCAATATGGAGAGCAATTTATTTTCTCTTTTTATTTATGGTATGGTGATTCCACTCCTAATTTTTCTTGAGCCTCCCATTTCTTCCCAGGCTTTTATTCTCTTTTGCCATTACTTTCACCGTTTGGGGCCAAACCTGCAATCAATTATTCAAGCAAAGCACTGGAAAATGTGATTGATTATGAAGTACGGAGTCAAGTTCCTAATCCATCTTATGTCAGCTTTCTTTTTTTCCCTATGATCTTAATGGCTTTTTCCCAGTTGATACCTTGCAACTTCTTTGCAGAATGTGCTGGCACACTTATTCTCTTTTATGCTTTTTCGATGTCTTTTGTTTCCTTTATTCTTCTGTGCTCTTCTTCTGTATCTCCACTCTAACCACTTCATGTTGCTTAGCAACCCCCAGAATCACACCAACAAGGTAAGGTCCCACTGCTGCTAGCAAGTTTCACCTTACAAGGAACAAAAACATAATTTAACTTCTCACTCCTGGTGAATTCACTTCCTCAGAACAGCATTGATCTCAAATTCATGCCTCATTAATACGATGTTTTTCTGCGAAAGCAAAGAACAAGTCTAGCACAAAGAAACGCACAGCGTTTCATAGGCTATTTGGATCTCCTGGTTTTACTCTGATTTCAGTAACCTGTTGAGGTAACACAAAAGCTAAAATAAGAGCTAAGGCTTTAGACCCTGGCTTTCCCAACAGGCAGAGCCAGAGACTCCTCTGTCACGTCGATGACTGAACTGCTACGCTCAGTTATGAATCCAAACTTTGTATGTTTGAGTTGGGAGACTTAGTCTGGCCACAAATCTAATTAAACGCCATCCAGACATTTCCAGTAAACATCTTTAACATCCCAATTTTTATACCAGGCTACCTTCTCCCTTGGCATAATAGAATAGAAACAAAACCAACGGGCTAAGCTATTTTTTTCCCCAATTATTTTGAACTACTTATTTAACCAGAACTATTATGAAGGAGGGACAGGAAATGTAGTTCCTTATCTGCCACAAGCTGCGATTAATTCCAAATCACAGACGAGCACACTATGACTAGACCATGGCTGTGTATCACACAAAAAACAGGAGTAAAAAAAATAAATATTTCCCCACAAAAGCACTTTTGCGATGCAGGACATTCATCTGCACTTCTGATCTTCATAGAAATGTTCTGCTTCCGAGGGAAAAAATGGAAACTGATGTTTTTGTTTAAAATTTGCTTTTAAAAATCAGTTACTGGTTAAAAAGACGCTTTATGTTTTCAAATCTGAATGCATTTTGGATTTTATATTTAAGCATTTTTCCAGAAACATGAAAAATGTTTTTTGAAAAAAACAAGGCCTTTCCCTGAAATATGTTGGAAAAAATTACTTTTATTCAGTAAAATTCCTTGAAAAATAACCGACATTTTCACACTAGCTTCAGAAAGAAGTTTATTTCCAAACTAGCAAGGCCCTACATCAGACTGAAGACTGTGTATAAAAACCAGAGAGGATCAAGAATGCAATACCTACTCTTATATCCAGATATGTATCTTTAAAATAGATTCTTCAATCTTTAGTCATACAAAACTTCCATTAACTATTTGATTTAATCGGGCTTTTGTTCAGCCCCTGGAATCATGTAATGTCAGCCCTGGAGATACTTTTATCCAGCAAGCGGAGGTCACGATGAATAACACTTACTCAGACAAGTGAGGCTTTTAATTAGTATTTTCAGGGCCTGGTTCGGTAGCCCTTACTCATATTGAGTAATATTCACTGCACAAATAGTACTGCTGTTGCAGTCATATTAATCATCAAAAGCACGGGTGAACTAAGCCCTGAATAAGTCACAACTCTCACATTTATCCAAGTATGGCAATTTTGCCCCAAATACCCACGTACCTCCTGACATGTAAAACTGCCCTTGATTACTGATAGCCTATTGAATAACAGTATGCTTACACGATATATAATTATTATACTGTACTACATTTTTATATTTTCATGATGGCAATCAATATGGCACCAAATAACAGCAAGACCGCATCCATGCTGAAACTGCGTACTGATCTGTACGCTTCTGCTTCTAATATATCTATAAAACATAAGTAAACAAGTAGGTGAAGGAGACAGATCCAGTTCTGAGGTCTGAATACACAGCAAAAAAATGCACCAGACTCACACTAGCACACAAGCCTAGTGCCTTCTAACGGTGAATGTCTCTCTAGAGAGACCTCCTGGTTCTTGGGAAAAAAAATCTTCAACACACTTGAGTTACATAAAAAAGGAAATGGAGAATTGCCTCTGTTTCTTGCTATCCCTTGCTTTCCAACAAAGGCACATAGATAAATAAAGTCAGGATAATTTACCAGGAAACATGATCTAACAAATAGTGAAGGAAAACCAATATTACTTGTTTGGTACTATTTGCTTCTCACCATCCTTTTTCTCCCTTTTGACTTTCTGTTGTACACAGTAAGTCCTCATGTATAGATGTATGTGTATATATGCATATATATACCTGCCCTGAGTATATGAAGGATTATATATAGCGACTAATCCCACTCTTGCACTGACCCTGCTACCAACTGGTCTTAAAAATAAATCCAAATGAATAAAAATGGCTTAGAATCATCCCCAGTAAAGAGACCATAAAGCTCCACTGCTGGCGAAAATAAAATAAATAGACACTTTGGTGTCTCAAGTTAAAATCTAAAACTAGCTGGTGTGGAGATGTATCACCTCCCGTCGCTCTGGGCTTGAATCTTCTGGGTTTAATTCCCATGGACGCGGGGGAAAGCTGTGTGTGCCTTTTGTTACTCAAAATTATGGGCTACTTAAGAGTCATAGGAGCAGCCACAGCTACAGGAGCAGGGTTACCGGTGTTGGATGTGTTAGTGACTGCAGAAAGCTCACGGTCTGCATAATGCACTTCCATTCTCTGTCCCTTACAGGAGAAACCCTGCTGCCACCTCACCCGAGGGTTCCAGGAGTTAGGTCCAGGCTAAACCCTGTGCATCAGGTAATCCCTGTGCCCTCCACCGTGCCTAAATGACTCCTTCAGGCACAGAAAGGCAGACTGTCCTCTCTCTACCAAGGAGAAACGTGCTTGCCCCAAGGGTTACTGCGATCTCAAGAAATACCCTCCCTAACTCCAAAGTGCTCTTTGCACTTTGTAGCTGAGATCAGCACCCCCTGAAAATGTTGTTTGTTTGTTTGTTTGTTTGTTTGTTTTTATATTCTGGACAAGATTTGCCTTTTGGGGGTTTGTTTCGGGGGTTTTTTAATGCCATCCCTGTGTTTTAAACATTTCACATCTTAGCAGATTTTTAATAGCAGCTCCACTTACAAGCATATTTATAGAAGCAAATCCTTCTCTTCTATCACACCGTTAGAGCGAAGCAGCAAAATATTCTGAGCGTGGCACTGTCTGCTCACAAGGTTTGTATTCAAGCTGATACTGGCAGAAGTTAGAAGACACACGCCAAAACTATTCCAAACCAGATTTACTGTTCTTGGTAGTTGTCTGTAAGAACCGCAGATAAAAAACCCTGAATAACTGAAGCTGCCCGTTTCAGACAGTAACGCCATTATCTTGCTTATGCTGATGCAATTCAAGGAAAAAAAAAACCAACGGTGTGTCACTGGTGAAACCAGGATAAGCAAAAAAATAAAGATTCCAACCTTGACTTAAAGCACGGGCTCCCTGGATCACAGTGAGAACCACGCACCGTACACTGCAAAGCCAGCACAACTTCCAACAGGAGTTCTTAAAGCTCTGACTAAATGCATCTTCATTTAAAAGAAGAAATTATTTTTTGGCACGGCAACTTTTCTGAGGTTTATTCCATACGTAGAGCTTTGCTTTTTCAGGAGGGTGTTAAGATTAGCTTCGTGTTCTCTCGCTAGCCTTGCCTTTCAGGACAGATGCTCCTCTCTCACACGGGGCATTACAGGCAAACACCCGCTCCCCAGCACGTGGCGTTTCTGTGCAAAAGAATTTGCACGAGGTGGAAATGACACTGTGTTTTTCACACCAAGGAAAGAAAAGGGGAGCTGTGTAAACAGGGGAAGGTGCCCTTCAGGTCGAACGAACATCTCTCACAGCGACTGGACCCTCTGCTTTCTGAAAACAACACTACTGCAATTGCTTACTCAAGCGACGTGCCCATTAAGATCAACAGGAGAGAGTGTAGAAGTAGCCCAGTAACATGGAATACTTTAAAATCTTGATTTATTTCTGCTGTTTGTCAATCTTTTCCTCTCTGCATCTTTTTTTTTTTCCAGACAGCATACACATAAAGCATGCATTTATTTTGTTCTCCATTAAAAAAATAGGAACCCTAAGAATTTAATCCTCTCAGACTTTTCATCCAGTCATTTCCACCAAACATAGGGAAGAATAAAACATTACAAATACAGCAAATTACCCCCAAGTGAGTTCATGTGTCACTAACAAATTAAAGACATTCCTGTTGACAAAGGAATGAGAATTCCTACTGCAAATCTTTCTCACGCAGTTCGCATTTTGGTTTTGGATACTTCAGCTGGACTATTCACATCTAAGGCAAAGGAAAACAACTTCTTATAAGGCTAAACAGTTGGAAGTATTCGACAAAGAGTATTTTGGGCTACGCAACTGTCTGCTTTAACAATAAAATCTTGCAAATCTTTCTTCCTCGCATGCTTGCACTGTGGCAGCTGTCACCTAGCTCTGGACCTTCTCTCCACCCCACGGGCTTTCTATGAGCAACCCTGGGAGATGAAGAGGAGGTAGGATATTACCGTGCCTTCAACAAATGCACTGCGCCTGAGTTGTTTTTTGAGGAATGTGCTTCGGGGAAATCACAGACTTGCCTCCGGGCTGCTTTTAATACATCCCACAGAGGGTGCCTTCTCTTCCCAGGACCGAAACCACCCAACCCAACACCAAGGAGAAAGCCGTCGCCTGCAGAGCAGCGTGAAGTAAATCGCCTGGGAGGATGCTTCCCGTCCCACCCTGATGTAGGCATATAAACCTAAACCTACTGTATGGATAGGACAAACCACCCTTCAGAAAGGGCATAGGATTCCCCTTTTTTTTTCCGCCAACAACCCCAGTAATACCATCCCATGGGGAAAGGAGCTTGGCCACCCGTTTGCAGACGGGGAGATCGGGCAACCCCTCCATTCCACCCCGGCGCAAACAGACCGACAAAAGGCTACGGCGGCTCCAGAAAGAAAACCTCTGTATTAAAAGCCAAGTAACGCGGAGCTACAATATGAAGTACACACTATCTCAACTGGGAAATACAGTGTAAAAGGTTCGTTAAAGTTCAGCTTCAGCAATAACAATATATATATATACCGCTTCAGTTCTTCATCCTGCCAAAAAGTCTTCCCTTTCTGTAAATAAAGAAAAAAACCAACGGTATTCATTACAAATAAAAAAAAAGCTACTCCAACTACAACAAACGCGGTTGAATGGGAGGGTCTTTTATTTCTTGCGTTGATTTGGGGGCTTTGTTTTTTTGTTTGTTTGGTTTTTTTTCCTTTCTTTTTTTCCTTCTTTTTTACTAAAAGGTTCGTTTAAAACGGGTATTAAAGATATAAAACGAGGATCCGGTCGTTCCCGGCGGCGGCGGGGCTGCTCCCCTCAGGGCCG
>VXAK01007776.1:14085-54329 GCA_013399435.1 Arenaria interpres | reverse complement strand
AAAGGGGCTGGGGTGGGGGAAAAGCATCCCGGAACGGAGCGCACAGACTTCTATTTCGACTTCATAGGAAAAGGGATCGGCGGAGGGAGGGATGGCGGGCTGTCGGGGGGGTGCAGCGGCTGGGCTCTGCCGGCGATGCTCCGCCAGCCCGGGCTGAGCCCCGGGAGCTGCTCCCGCAGCCGGGCATCCGCAGCCCGGGCTGGGCTTGAGGCGCCGAGGGGCGTCCCACCGACGGGCGAGGAGGGTCCCCCTCGCAAAGAGTTGAACGCGGGAGCTTGTTAGAAGGAGCACAAAGCCGCCCAGTGCGGTGGCTGTGAGACTTGGCTGCGTTTTTCCAAAGGCTGCTTTGTAAGCGTGATAGTTTACAGCCGGAGCGAGGTACTCCAGCTTGTCTCACGACCTTGTGGTGGCCAGGGTATCGCTGGCGGTGCAGGCTGAGGCTTGCTGTGTGGCAGTTTGACACTTTGGAGCCTCGGGGAGAGACAGAACTGGATGACACAAATGATGAACGTTTCTTACCCTTTGCTTTGGGCAGACAGCTAGACAGAGTTACATCTTTCCTGGCAGGCGCCCAGAACTGAGACTGGCTTCTTTGACTTTGCATCCCTTTTTGATGCAAAAGGGAGACACAAATACAAAAAAAAAAAAACCAAACCTAGGCTTTCCCAAGAATATATGAGACAATTTGTGTAAACGATAGAACTGAACTCCGTAAGGCACTCCTCTGAGGGTGGCATTGGTCCTGTGTGAAACACGGTCCCACGTCAGAGCGACACACTGACGCATTCTCACTTGGAGAGTGAGTTCCTGTAATACCCCATCAAGTTGTTTAGACAGGTGAGGGTAAAGAGTAAATTTTGGATTTGCTATAGTTCACCATGAATGAAGGTAGTGAATCGGTTTTCTTTCAAAACCCCTGCCTAAACATATGATGACAAAACCCAGAGTTGCTTGCCTTCTATTCAAAAGAGACCTGAGCATCAAAATGGACTTGTGTTCAGTCCCAAATTAGTCCAAAGGGTATTGTCTACCAGATGTCTGTAGTTTGGCTACGTTTTTAGTTTGGCTTATTACAGAGAAACATGCCTGATGAAGCATTCAAAGCAAGCTGTGTGGTTCCAGTTCTGGGTTTTTGCTCAGATGTTATGCTACAGTTAATACAATTTTCAGCACTATTTCAGTGACTCTTATTTAAGACTCCTCTGATAGTTTTTGTTGTCCCTACATGTGTCTCTGCGTGCATCTTCTGATGTCCTTTGTCATAGCTACAGTCCCATTTGTGTGGCTGTGTTTCTGTGGTAGTATGTCTGCAGACCCAAAACCAGATTAAGAGAGGGCTAGCGTGCCGCAAATAATGACAGAACTGCGACCGCTCATGTGCACAAATTACATTGCATTGGGATTTTGGCACAAAGGACTGGAAATGAAACTAAGCCTCATAAATAAGATTTAGCTCCCGAACACTGTTGCAGTATGTGGGTGGCAAATGTTCTCAGGCAGAGCTTCAGTTCTTTTGGTCTCAGCTCCCAGCGCCCAGCTGAATGCCGTCAGGGGTATTTGTGAAGAAGTTTGGTGAGGCAGAGTCGAGCTAAGTTTCTTTTCCTGCAAGAAAAGATAACGTGCCACAGGGTGGTTAAATGCATTTAGCATCATTTAGACTGCTGTAGCAAAGATCTAAAAGAGGGCAATTCATTTCAGGTTGGAGATGCATGGGTGCCTCATATCTATTCCTCTTCATCAAGGAATAATTGAGCAAGTGGGCAGAAGAAGCAGAAAGTATGTTAGATCATGGGGTGATAGCCACTGTACAACAGGGCCCTTTACAGAGATTTCATTTATAGGTCTATCAGATATAATTAATCTCGACATGGATTCAGTCATTCAAAAGAGGTTGCAGTACACTTGAAAACTCTCTAGAAGTAATACTAATATCTAGCTCTGTTCTGCATTTTTCAGCCATAAATCTCAAAGAGCAAGGCAGTTTTATGGCTGGGGAGGCTGAAGCATAAAGAAATCAGGGGCCAGCCAAAGGTGACCCACAAGTCACAGGCAGATCAGGATGTAGATTTTGCAGGTTTGATTCTATAGATATAACTAGAACTATAATATGCAGCATAGGTCACAGTAGCATTTGTCAGTGTGGTAGAGGAGGTGTGAAGTGGGCTATAATGATAAAATTTTAGAAGGGAATAATGAGGTAACAAGACAGTAGGAGTTTCATGAGACAGACTGCAGAGCTGTTGGGAGGATAAAAACTAATGGTAAAGGACAATCAGGATCTTTAGTAAAGGACAGTCAGAATCTTTGAGAAATGTTCTACTGACGTTTAAACTAAACTTTTTTTGTTTTTTAAAGTATCGCTTGTGAAATACTTCTAGTATGATGAAATCAAGAATATGTATGTCTGCCCAAGTGCCATTAAAGGTGCATCTCATGAGGATGCTGGTTTAGAGCCTGAAGTCTCATTGCAGCTGGTGGAAACTGACCCTAAGCAGGTACAGATTCCAGAAGGAAATCCATAATTGGATTCAGGTCAAGTCTTGTGGCCCTCAGGCAGCATTCCTCAATTCGGCACACTTACGCCGGTCTGCACCGAGGAAAGGGAATAACTGGAACTTTCCTTGACAGATGAGGCGCTTTTGAGGTTGTCATTTCTGAAAGGCATTGCGTGTGAGAGAGAAGATGGGAAAGTAGCAGAGCAAAGGGCTGGATACCCAGCTGTGTAACATCACAGAGGTATTTTTCTGTGGAAAGACACCTGCTGTCAATTACAGGAAAAAAGATGCTAGGAGCAAGTAAGTATAGTGATGTGTTACTGATCTCTGTAAAAGTGCAAGATAAATAAGGGCAATTTCACAGTCAACAGCTGAAGAGGGAGGTGAGGTCAGGAGAAAGAAGTTGGTACTTGACTCCTTTCAGAAAAGAGCAGTTCCAGTTCTTTTAAAGGAGTAGGATCCAATCATCCTGGGGATTGTTCTGAGAGAGGTACTTATTCCCAGCTGAGGAAAAATGTTTCTGTGCTACAATTTAGAAGGCTTAGTTGGCTCATGGTTTCACAGCTGATGTGGAGGGAGAATCTCAGAGTAACGTAAGGACGTGAGCTGATCTTATGGTGGCTGTGGAATGTGCTCTTTGAAGACTCATTGATCATCAGTGGTTTGCTCGTTGAGGAAGGAGCTAAGGGATGTTTCATACTTCCCACCAACATGTTGCTTTGATTGTGAGCACAGTGATCAGAACCTTCACCCTCCTCCTCCTTGCTTGGTATTCTTGTGGATTTGTCAGAAAATGTTTGCGATGAAACAGTTAAAGAAAGGCCACTGAAGCTTCTGAAATGGATAGTAGGAGCTGGTTGGACTAAGCGGCTCGCTGCTGCTACATCATGTCAGAAAGATTTATCTGCAGAAAACAGAGATCACGTGCTGCACAGAACAAGCCAGGGTTTTGTGCCACTCTTTGTATGAATATCAGGAGCCCAGACGAAGGGAACAGCCAGTTGGCAAGCAGGCTGAGAAACAAGGGCATAATCTCTCCAGAGAAGTCAACACACCTATCTCAGCAAAGGCATCGTTTGACCTGCATTTCTGTCAGCAGCAGAAAGGGCTACTTAGCCACTGCGTGTCAAGATGGGCTCTCGATTGCTAGATATTGCGAAACCATTGTTCAAAGCATCAGGTGGTATCAGTAAGATTGAGGTCTCCGTGAGCTTTGAGGAGTACGTAGGGCCTCATGTCCAGAACTCCGTTAGGCTCTGTGCTGTACTAGCACAGACTAAAAAGACTGCTTCAAATCTAAAGATAAGTGTGAAATATATGCAGAGAATCCTAAAGGGAATGTATTAATAGACTTTCAGAGCTTTTTTTACAGCATACTTTATATAGGTTGAGGCTTTTAGACAAACATCAAAAAGAAATGACAGGAAAGGAAAACTTAGTGGAAGTGGATGTAAGAAAGAAATGGTCCAAAGAACAAACTTTGCACCTCCACAGCTGAAGGTGATCTTAAAACAAGATCAGACTGGCTTGAGGTAATTGAAAAATAGAAAAAAACCCAAACAAACCAAAAAAACAACCTGTGGCATAGGTTGGTTAGATCCAGTTGCCCTACAAAGAGTGATAAATGCAGGTAATTCAGGTATTCCATTTATATAGTGAAGTTTTTAAGATGTGTTTCGACCTGAAGCAGTGTTCTAGGAAGACTGGATTCACATTCTTGCCTAGTTTCCCACTTGCAGGTTGAAAAAGACCCTCACTCGTGAGACTTCTTCACAGCTGAACTTCTAAAGCTTAGGCAAGATTTAGCCCTGGACTATATTTATTTTGTCTTGTAACTACCACACTTGCTTATTTTAAATTTTATTGGCCGGGATGCTGACTGTAACTATAACCTATTTTACCTCATCTTTATTTCACCAGTAAACCTATCCAGTGCTGGAGCTTGGCTGAAACTGACGATTTTCGGATCTGATATGTCGTTAAAGGTAATGAATCCAAATGACATGGTCTGTGCAGGCAGAATTGAGGGACTGGCAATCTGAGTAATTTTTAAGAAACCTCCGATAGGGTGAAAGGGCAATGTAACACCTTGGTTCCCAACAGAGTGTACTTGGGACCGCTTTCTGCCAGGTTGCTAAAGGCTGTTGTAGGGTGGGTTTGACCAGATGTTGGGCTTTGTGTGTTCATGAAGCACAGCTGTTCTCAACATCTGAATGATTCCCAGCGTTCTGGGCAAAACCTGACATTGTCGCAGCCGTTCTTGAAGGAAAAGAGACGTCAGCTAAAACAATAGTTTGATGCTGTGGAGGTACTAGGAATGCAAAAACATTTTGTGTGATTACATATTAAATTGTTCTGCAAAATATTTGTACACAAAATAGCATTCCTTAACGACTGTTTTATGTGTTTGTCTTTGGAAAATCTAAACATTTACTACAACAATACATTGAAAAATAGCTCCCTGGAAAGCATTTAGTTCTGCAAATACCTTGAGTGTTTCCCAGACTGTTCTGAACATGGCCCTAGGGCTTGCCTTTACTGTTATTTATCTCTGTATAGAAAAGGGAGACAGGTGCTGAAGTCTGGTATTAGTCTGCAGTAAGCAGACGTGGGTTTGGCACTCCTGTGAGCTTCCCATGTGGCCTCAGTCTCTCTGTGGCTTTGAAATCCAGCTATAAAATACAGAATCCCGAGAAGCTGCAAGACACTTGGACTGTGAAGCAATCCTGTTCCGCAGGAGAGGAAGACAAGCTAGTTCACAGGTTTTGTGTCACAGAGTTGTTGTGCTGTGCTGCACAGAAGACACGCAAACACAAGACATTGTTGATGACGGTCTGTATCCTAAAAAAAGTCTCCAGAAAACAAGTGGATGAGAATCAGAGTTCAAAGGAGAGGTTATGATACAGCATCTGTGTGCGACTCCTTAGCCAGCCTACAGCCCTGATCATCCTCTGCCTTGCTGTTACTAGCTGGTGCTTCAGCACTATGCGATACATGACAGAGACGTTGTCTGCAGCAGGGACTTTTCTGGTTTCACTGCAGGTTTTTGTGCCCAGCTGTAAAGGGAAGTGTACAATCAAGAAGCAGGAATGGAGCTGGCAATCGACAAAGCGAGGGTTGGTGGAAGAATAGCAAATGCCAGGATTGGTGCGAGGCAGGATTGAATTGTGAAGGGCTTCGAAAGTGAGAACAAGGAGTTTGTATTTGGAGCAGTGGAAGAGGAGAAATGACAGAGAACTGTGGAAAACTCTGTGATGTGCCCAAATGAATAAACTTGAGACAGTTCCAGGTGCTCTAGCCAGAGAGGAGATTACAATGGGGAAGATGCACAGGCCTTGGCTAGGGCTTTTGGCAGAGCAAGCCGAGACGGATTGTGATACTTTGGAGATGCTGCATGAGACAAATCAGTGACATTTAAAGCGCACAGCAGTATCAACATCATCAGTAAAATTAGCAGTAAAAAATAAACTCCTCCCTGCCTCCAGACTGTGCATCAACACCTTCAGTTGGGGCTCCCGGAGCTGCCGTAGCTGTTGGCCTGCAGAAGCGGTGACCCTTGAGTTCTCAAGCAGCACTTGGGTACCACTCGTGGTGGTCTGCGTACTGGACATGGGCATGCCCTGTTTGGGAACCCTTTCCTGCTGTCCCTTCTCCGGTGAGACACACTTGCTATCTATCAAAATGGGAAAAGAGATTCGTCTGCATCTGTGAGTCAGTAGAACCACGTTAACTCTTTCCAGAAGTGTCAGTGCCGGTGAGTGGGGCTGAGTCATCCAAGCAGACACAACTAGCCTGGTGCCCACCCATTCCTCGAGCTGGGAAGCAGTCCTAAGGTGTCAGGGAGAAGGTGGTTGCATTTCCTGTTCCACTCATCGGTCCAGCATCATAATTATTTGCACAGCAACAGACAGCCTGGGCTTCAACTAGCAGATTCAAGAAAACTGTCAGCTGTTTCTGGGTTAGGTAGGAACCAGATTTAAAAGGAAACAAAATGTTCTTCGTTTCTAGGGAACTTGCTAGTTCACACTACTTATTTTCCCAGCAATGGCCACAATCAGCATGACGTTGCAACAATTGTCTGTGCCATAATTAGGCACTCAAAACCGAAGACATGTCTGTTATACCTTTGCTGAGCTGGAATAGCTTCATGCAAGTCAAAAGGAGTCAGAGCTTCAATTCCTCATTTCCAAAGCACTCTTGTCCGAATCCAGCAAAGTCAGTACATGAACAAAGTGACTGATTGCTTTCAGCAGGACCATGGCACTCACAAATGCCATTCTGTATGATACAAAGGACTGAGTCCTTAATGCAGGGGTACACAAGTAAGAACAAATGCAGGTTTCAGCCTTTAAACCTGATGCATTGAACAGGCAGCAGAGGAACACAGGCTCTTCAAAAACACAAAGACTTTTTCCTTTTCATGCAAATACTCTCAATGTTCTGAATCAGAGGGAGATGCTTAGAAAATTCGGTACGAACAGCTTGCTCTCTGAAAGATCAATATTCACTCAGCTTTGTCTACTCTTTCATGAACTAATAATTGCAAAACAAGTAGGGAATATAGCCTCTGATGTTATGTGCCTGGTTCTTCACTGACCTGACCAGATTTAAAAGGTGTGCTTGATTCTGCAAATTAAAGAGGGACATGTATGAACCCTAAGATGTGCAACTTAAATAAATTAGTCTGGGGGATCTCTTGCTCAAGCCATCACGTCAAATTCTACACTTTCTAATATTATATGTGAATCCATCACCCACATCATTGCATTTGCCCTTCTTACTCTGTCACTGTAGAGCTCCCAGAGCTTACAATTGCCTTTTTATCTTCCCAGAAAGACTGGTAGGTGGTAATCTGTCATAACCATATTCAGGCTCCTCTTCTTGAGTTCTAGCTATAAATGAAGCCATTGTTTCTTTTCTCACCTGTGCCCATATGCTATGGTTTATCCAGACTAATCCTGCTGCAGCTGACAAACTGCTGGTAGAAATGCCGTGGTTCCCTGGTTTCCAGGTTCTGGTACACACTTCCCAAGCCCTAGAGGAAGACACAGTACAAGAAGATGACATAGGCATGTTTGTGCTTCTGGTCACATCTTATTCATACAGGTAAAAAATGGATTAAAAAATAATCCCCTGTATTCTTATTACAAGCCAGGGAAATTTAATTAGTCACTATGGGATTGCCATGTGCAGTGACAGTGAGGGATGCTGACACCAGTGGACCACTAAAATAAAGAGGATAATCTGATAGAGAGTTTATAACACTTTAATTAGCTTAATGCCTGATGAGAATATTATTTCTACTGTATTGTCTGTGTATCTGAATATTGAATTAGCTTTCATCCCTGCCATAAAATATTCACTGGCTACATTTTCTTCCCCATGCCAGATCAATAGTGTCTGTAAGCAGCAGATTAGATCAAAATCCATTTTCCCAGCTTTGCCGAATACATACAAGTACAATGCCAGAAGAGAAAGGAGCATCTTCCTCTCTCAGCACAGGGAAGCAGTTTGCTCAGAAATCTGTAGAATTACCTGAATATCTTGTTTTAGAAGTTCCTACATTTCCTTTCCTTTAACTTTTGTTCATACCTTTGCCGTTTGATTTTGGTTTGTATCTCTCCTCACTGATGTCTGCTGATACACGTATTCCTGCCTGCCGTTAATCAAACAGATGGCTTCTCTGTGCTACCAGCTGAGAGCAGCTAACCCACTGATCGTGGCTTCTTGTGTGGTGTCTTTGAACGGATATCAGAGCCTTAAGTTTTATGTACAGTGCCATGTAATACATACAATATAACACTACAACTTTTTTTAAAAACATCATTAATCTCGGACTTGCATCTCTGTTTTCTACTTCAGTCTGGTATCATCTCTCTACAGCTTTTGTTTTCTGCTATGCTGATGTCAAGTCCTTGCGCAGAAGGCTGGACTTTTATTCACATGCTTAGAGGTTACAGAACTTTCCCCAGGGAAAAAATAACCCCAAAACGAACCAGCATGGGTTTTCTGTCTGCAGTATCTGAGCTGGTTCGCCCAGTCCTTCTCTTCAATGTGCCCACCAGTTCTGAAATGGTGTAACTGGGACTCCAAGTTAGATGGAGTATGAATGACCAGTATAGCTTATTTTCACTTTCTGCCAGCAAATCTGCTTAAGTGGACATACTGGATGGCTGGTCTTGGGGGACGAGGAGCACAGTTTCAGCTTAGGGATGTATTTATCTCACTTCTGTTCTCCCTGCTTCTAGCCTGCAAGTAGGAAGACAGATTTGGTATGTTGGCAGGGATAAGAAGGAAGCCGCAGAAAGGTTGAGTGAAGGTAGCTGCTGCTTAAACTGGTAATTGCATAAAAGGAAAGGCAGAGCGTAGTGCCGCATGTTAAAAAAAAAATTTAAAAAATCAAGATATTTGTGTTTTATGGAGAAAATCACGTTATAGGGACAGAATTAGGAAGAAGTATGGAGCATAAGCTTTGGTCAGTCTGCCAGAATCTTTGTTTTTTATGTGGTCGGAGGAGGTGGGTATTAGACTTTCCAGCTGTTCTCCCTGTTGTCAAGTATGCCAGTAGCTGGTTTTCTCTAGAGATTTTACAAATGCTGATGCTATTTTTGTTCTGTAATTTTATACTCTTGAGCGCACACATAAGGAACAAAAATGAGTTTAATAAACAGGACTCACTGAGGCTCTGCTGATTAGTGAAGATGAATATGGTTAATTATTTAGCATTATTTTCTTATTCAAAATAGTCTTTAGCATCAAACATTGATGTGATGCGTTATAAAGATTTCCCCAGTGGTAAAAGCAAATTATATCTTTTAAGCAGTATTGTCCACATAGCTTGAATCTGAGGCTTAACTGACACAGAAGACCTTGTGACAGTCCTTTGTACTGGAAGGAGATTTGACACAAGAGCAGAACTGTGATTTCTTGTGTCACTATTGAAAAGAGGAGTTTGAGGTATGGTTGAAAATGGCACCTTCAAAGGCAAAGTTCAAAAACCGTTTCAAGGCAGTGGAGCTGCTCTCGTGAAAATTCTTGTTTATTATAATGAGAACTGGTTTGGACTAAGGCCTCTTCCACGGGCAATTCTAACACTAATATGAAAACATTCTGAAGTAGAACTGGAAAGTGAAATTCCTCAGGAAATTAAAATTCTAAAGAAGTTTGTTTCCAAGTTGTTATTGTATGGATTTAAAAGAGTTGGCTTACTACTGTCATGGCAATAACAAAAACCACTTCGTGCCAACTGTACTATCTTGATTAATTTTGCTTGGACTTTGCATCAAATTAATGTCTCAAATGTCACATATCTGCAATACTATGTTTATGCATTATCTAATATGACTTAATACAAAATACAGAAGACAATACGTATGAGAGCCAATATCAAGCAATAACATCAAAAGCGGTGGTATTTTATTAAACTAAGCAGAACAAAACTAAAAGCTTGAGAGGGTTACATCATTGAAAACTGAACTGGGAGGTGGCGGGTTGTCACAGAATGGTTTGTTCTGGACAAAGCTACATTTTGTGCCAACTTTGCAGACCAGGCCTTGGCTCATTTGCACACCTAACACTTCCCTGATTATTAGCATTGTTTTTAGGAGATCTTTCGTAGAGATTTTACTCTTGGTCACTCACAGATGGGCAGATTCTTCTATCCCTCCTAATATACTGTTTCCAATGTGCCAGGGCTACGAAGAGGTATGGATATGAATACTAAACAATTCATTCAAAAGGCCAGATTTTCCTCTGAACGCAGGGTTTACATCAACATTCTCCTGTTGATTTTGACAGAGTGATTTCTGGTTAAGACACATAAGAGTGGAGAGGTTTGAGGCCATAAATTTGATTGCAATATGGCCAGGCACCTGCTGAAATAATGGTGTTCTCTGTGATTTCGGTAGTAATTTTTTGGGTCAGGTTTTTCAGCTACTAGAAACTGCTTTTGAAGTCAAATCCATTGAAAAAGTATTTGCTTCACGGAAAGTATTTGCTCGGGAGTCCCACAGGGACTGTCAGCATTGAGCCAACAGCTCCAGGAGCTCCGCACTGAAGATGATCATTGTTTGTATAAATGCTGTCTATACCTGTAGTGTTACGGCACCTGGATCCATTCAGCTCACTGCAAAGAAGTTACAAAAGGCACTAGAAAAACTTATGGATGATAACTCTGGCAGTGCTCTTATATATAGGTAGTCCACAAAAACTATTCCAAGAATTGAAGGCCTATACTTGAGGCAGGATGACCCCATATATACAGATACACACCTCTATCTACGTATTTTATATAAATAATACTATGTTCACGTGAAGACTTCTCTTTAGATGTCCACTGAGCAGTGTTGAAGCCCATTGTAACAACCGAGCTCTGAATGGGAGGCAGTTCCTCGCCCTCCATACTCTGTCCCCAGGATGGACTGGTAGAGGGGCCATCAGAATAGGCCCTGGAGTGAATCCTAAGTCTTTGGTTAACCTGTCTGGTGACTGTGGACAGAACAAGGTGCTTCGCTCTCCCACTGCTCCTTCCAACTTTTACCTGTGACTGCAAGCACCTGGAGCTATGTTCTGCATTTTGCTTTATGTGAGCGTACAGAAGTACAGAATAGCTTGAGTTAGAAGGGACCATCTTTGTCCAACCTTCCTGCTCTAATCTGGGTCAACTGCAGCAGGTTGTTCAGGATCATGTCTGGTCAGGTTTTGAGTATCTCCAAGGTCGGTGGCTCCACAACCTTTCTGGGAAACGTGCCAGTCTTTGAAAAAACATATTTAAATGGAATTTTCTGTTGTATTTCAATGTGTGCCTATTGCCTCTTTGTCCTTTAACCAGACAACACTGAGGTACAACTGAGTGGATATCACTTCAGCACCTAGCACAATGAGAACTAGTCTTGGTGGTGCCTGTAGGTGCACCTGTAGTCCAAAAAAAGACCCATAGAGAAAGAACAGTAACAGTTATGCAGGATTTCTCTCCTCAGCATTCCCAGAGGCTTCCAGTACTTAATTAAATTGAATGAATAATTCATTTAACATCATAGATATTGCTTAAGATGAGCTCCATGCTGATGGAGTGGGA
Organism: Arenaria interpres; assembly: GCA_013399435.1. Taxonomy (NCBI): domain Eukaryota; kingdom Metazoa; phylum Chordata; class Aves; order Charadriiformes; family Scolopacidae; genus Arenaria; species Arenaria interpres. The sequence goes on along the minus strand of VXAK01007776.1, from coordinate 42,758 downwards.
ACTGGAAGCGTCACAACACAGTATCAGTGGGAACCTCCTTGGTTTCTGGAGCTCCTTCTGCACAGCCAGAGGGAAGGCAGGGAGAGAAGGACAAAGCGAGCCTCAGGCACTGGAGTAACAATACCTGCGTGGGACAGGAGACCTGCTGGACTCTAGCAGAGCTCTGCAGGAGTGGGTTGGCTCAGCGTTCCCCTCTCCTCATCCTTTGCCTGAAGTTTGCCATAAAGGTGCAGCTGAGCCTCGCTTGTCAGGAAAGAATGAAATGATCCCTGAGGTTAGCAAAGCACTCAGAGACCCTTTGGGAAGAGAAGTGCTACGTAAATAGAAGCTGATTCCTACAGGTTATTAATAGATGTATCTGCAAAAGTAATGTGCAAACTACAAAGGAAAGATCATTCTGAATTATATTACCATAATTTTTTTCATTGCTGTCTCTTTTCAGGAGACCTGGATAATACTGCTAACAGTGACAGGTTGAATAAGAGACAGGGTTTGTGTGGGCCAGAGGTGGGAACAGAGAAGGGGACTAATTATATCTTTTTTAACCTTTGCATGCAGCTGGGCAGGATAAAAATGAGTTACACAACCAGCAACTGAGCTGTTATCCCAGTGGAGTCTGCAAAATGGTGCCCAGGTTATCCAGAAACACGATCTAAGCCGTCCCATTCCTTCTGGATATAACCACTTCACAAATTGATAAAGAAAAAGGATACTTTCTGCACGCTTCACTTAAGGCTCAGGTAATTATCCTGTGAACAAACCAAAAGAGATTTCTCTCTCTTGCTCTTATCTCACCAGTGCAGAGGACGAAGGGCAAGCAGTGGTGCAGTGGGGCAGAGCCAGGAGCAGCCTTCTTCAGTGTACCTTTTGAAAAGTCCTGGGTTTAATAGGTTAAAGGTGATGACGCTGCTTTTACAGTCAGTCAGATGTATCATTGGAATGCTTTATCATGTGGTATTTATTCCACTTTTAATGTGTGTTGTGACATGAAGCTTTGTCGGGGCTGAATGGGAAGGTGTGGAGGGGCCTTTAATACCTGTATTGCTCAGCAAAGTAGCAGTTGTCTGACCAAAAATGGAAAGAGCTTTGTTGAAGGCGGCAATTGTGGGGAAATGGAGGAATAAGTTCCCATGAAATAAGAACTTTTTTTCTCTTTGTTCCTTGACTTTCTTCCCCAAGATTAAATTCAAATTACAATTTAAGCTATGTGTGCTATTGCTGATGTCCTATAGCTCTACCACTTCAAAGGGGTTTTGGCATAAATTGGGGTCGTATCCCAAGCAAAGAATTTGACCCTTCAGTCTTGCATTTTTTTGAACCTTATTCTCACCATTTTGCAGTGTCATCTGTGCCCTACACCAAATGAAAGCTGTCTGTATCATACAAAGAGCTTGTTATGAACAGAGTTTTTTCTGTTGCTCCATAATGCTTCAGCCAGTTAGACCTTTCCTGGCTGAGCTTATTGGAATTGAACTCTAGAGGCTGAATGAAGTGTCTTTGAGAATCTGAACCCGAGCTTTGCTCGGTTTTGTATTAGTTCCCTATCTCTAATTTGGTCCAGTACAGTATTTATTAACTGAGGGACCCAGGACACTAAAAGGTATTAAGAATTGCAGCCTGAGCCAATTCAAGTATTTCAAGAATTTTGTCTTCTTCTTTTTATTTTGACTTTTTGTTGTCTCAAGGAAATAGTATCAATTATGCCTGTGCTTTGAAAAGAAGGTAGAGAATATGTTGTATTTGGTTGCTCTTGACTTAGGGAATGGAAAGGAGCAATATTTCACTGCCCTAGCTGTGCCTGATGGAGTATAAAAAACTCTGTTAGGTTAAATCTTCTTCTGGATTATCTGATACCTCAAAGATGAGTACATGCTATTTCTTTATCTTAAATCGTGCAAAAAGCCAAAAAAATGAAGTGGAAATACTATACTAAGATGCAAGACAAATACTGTTCCTGGAAGGCCATATTTTACTGAATTGATATTTTCCCCCCATTTATATTCTTCTGTTTTATAATCTGTGGTACCTTCAGTGTTTACAGTCAAGAATTTGTGATTTTCTAATTGTTTAAGCACTAACTACTAGATAAGCTGCTGCTACCTGATTGTCTTAATGCACCCTCACTGAACTGCTAATAACATCCCAATTAAGCAGTAGCCTGCGCCAGTATCCGTAAGAAGGCTGAATCAGTTTTTGCAAGACATCCCAGTATAGCAGATCTGTTGATAATTTGGGTATAGTGTATAACATTAATGCTTGTGTTAGGAATTTACCAGTCCTAATATCACCATTGCATCTCTAGAGGTATCTGTCATCCACTTGTCATTCCTCTTCTGACATGGCCTTCAGAAGACAGCCCTTCCTGGAGCCCTCATCAGTACACATTGTGACAGTGGGGAGCAGTCTCCAGTACCCATGTCTCCTGGATTTGGCCTTAGGCCACGTAGTTTGTGTCCACCTAGCATGTTTAGTACAGTGAGTTGAGTGTGACTGGAACTCCTGAGTTTGTGAAGATCCGGCAGATTAAATATTTATAGCTTACTTGTCAGACCAAGCAAGCGAATATAATCCAATGCCACACTCATTTCTGATATCTCATGAGAAGTGAGCTCAACATTTTCGTTTCTATTTTTTTAAACCTCCATTGGACTAGTCTTGCTTCGTAAACAACCTTGGGACCTTCTGTGAAAGCAGTGTCCTGCTGGAGGTGGAACCAGTAAGCCTCAAGGAATGGGAGGGCTGGTGACTAGAAGGGATTTGCCGGTATGCGTTGCGTGTCGATGGCCACTAACACATACATTCCTAGGCAAAGGCAGAACCAATGCAATAAGCATTCTTATCATCAACATAATCACTACTGCCTGCAGGGAGCAAATATTGTGTATATAAGCAGAGGGAATCAGTCTAGGAATCAGCGTTACATCCTGAGGGCCCTGGAAGGTTACCAGCAATCCTGCCCCAGTAGAGAGGAGTTGTGCCCATTCGCATTATCCATGGAGGAACAGGTGATAGCAGCAAAGCAGATTTAGAACAGAAATCACTGAAACACTACAAGGGACTAAGAAATCAGAAATGCATTTGGCATTCTTGAAAGAAAAAAAATAGCAATTGTTGCCACGTATATGTTACTTAATTTCTTCAGGGGTCTTTTGGGTGACAGCACTGTTGGTTCTATTAAAACAGCACTCGAGGTGAGCAGGACTGTGCTGCCCATTCTCCCTTCCCAGCTGGATGCTTGTACTACCCAGAAAATGATCCCCAAATCAACACAAATTAACACAATACATCTATTGCACATGACAAATGGTTTGTTTATCCCGGAGCCTGGTGTTTGGTTTCTTTGCAGAAGCCAATCTCTCTTGAAAGGAGGATAGTGTAGACTGTGCGGGAAGACAGGTTCTTCACTCCAGCTGCAAATGGCACTGCAGAGCAGAAGAAGGGGGAGAAGGGCAGAGCCTCATCTTGTGGCCTTGCCAAGAGCCGCTTGGCGATGTAGGGGCTGCTGGTGGACCAGTGCTGCTTCTTCCAGCACCTGGAAGAAGCACCCACCATGGCCAATAGAGCAGGTTGTGAGCTCATTGGATTGTTAGCAGTGGTTTTGGGTTTGGTTTTTTTCTGAATGCGAGGCACAATCCTGAATTTATCCTTAAAAGTTAACAAAATAAATATATATCTCCAGTTTACTGTTCCATATACAGTTCTATACTGTTATGTATAGACTACGTGTGCATAGCCCTCCTTCAAGGAGACTTTTCCATTCTGGGCACCAACAGAGCCTGTGCACATCAGCCATCTTGCCAGGCAGCATTTTTAATTAAAGCTGTAACTTATTCCAAGGAAGAATCCAGAAAATATCTGGATCTTTTCTTCCTTTCGTCAATCCTCTGCCCTAGGCAAGGAGATAATGAACTACTCACTTCAAAACAGTACTCTCTGTGAGCTAATTTATTTTGTTATATTTTGGAGCTTGGGGGTTAGTACAGACTGGGGATTTCTCCCAGAAATGACAGAAAATTTTGAGCTGACTGGAAAGGCAAGCTTGTTTTCTCCAATTATTTAGTTCTTAAGCAGAAGGAAAGGCATCAGGAGCATTGTAGCATTAAGTAAATACATGGATGGAAATGCAGAGGTGCAGTTGTGTGTGGAGTGAACATGGTGCGTGCTCCCTCCTTTCGGCAAGAGGACCTCCTTGTCAAAATAGCAATGAGTTGTAGCATGTGTGTGCTCTGGAGGAGCAGCAGAAAAGGCTTCCCTTGCAAGCACCTCACAGGAGATGTGGGAAGCAGAAATACGTGTGGCTGTGCTGGACCTTCTCTCCTTGCTTGGCTACTTCCCCACTATTCAGTAGCAATTATCACCCCCACACAGCCCATTGTGGTGCAGAATTTTAAATCCAATCAAACTGTTCCCCCATCAAATTATTTTTCACTCCTAAATTTCCTAAGCTCTCATGATCTAAATCAGTTCCTGTTGCCTCATTTTCTTTGATGGCTTTGCTGGTGCAGAGGGATCAGATGAAAAAATCTGGGGAAAGGGTGGGCGAGCTGAAGACCCTCCTGTATCTTTGCCCACCCAGAAAGGTATTCAGGGCCGGAGACTTGCAGACTTTCAGTGGGCATGAAGCTGTAGCTGAAGCTGCTTCCCCTTTCTAGGAAATCATGAAGGGGAAAACTGAAGGGGCTGAGGTGGTAAGAAGTAAACCAGCTCACGCTGTTGCCAGTTACTATATGTGTTTGGACTACATCTTCTCCACTTCTGAGTCAGGTGTGGCACCAGTAGGCATCCTCGTGTCACAGTGCTGGCATGAGAGGAGGAAGAAGATAACAGCATATAATTCTCTCCCTGAAAATAAAAGACCTGGTAGCTGATTTCCAAGGGCTTTTTAAATACTTATGGTCTTCTGCTCAGCTTTTCACTTGTTGAGCCAACAGTTGCAGTTTAGACCTGCCCTGCCTTTGCCATGGTCTGGCATGGAGCATCAGGAGGACATGCAGGGCTAGAGATGCCCCTGCTGCCACAGGGCAAGGCACTCCAGCTGTGCAGGGCACTGAGTCAGTGGTGGCTTCCTGAGCACATATCGGGGCCAGAAATGGTCCAGGGTGGGGAAACAAGGCTCATGGTTGGAAGATTGTCTTGTCACCAGGGCAGGGAGAGATTCCCCTGAAGAGCAAGGTTTATTTCCAGTTGATGACTCGGGAACTTCTGCTGCTGAAGTTAGGGGGTTCATAGCAGAGAGAGGGTTGGAATGTGAGACTGCCCAGGTACGTGACCTAAGCAGAAAGCAGACTGTGAAGCCTAAATTCTGGTTTAGGTTTAGGAACTTCTTCAAATTTCAGCACTTCTGTGCCTGATCCTTTTTCAGGTGACTGCCGTTTGTGGCTTTTACATGAAATTCAAGGGTATTAAACCCCCAGTTTAGCAAGGTAGATGAACACGTTTGCAGCATGACTTCCAGAGAGGACTGGTCAAGTGCTCAGAGTTACCTACCCAGTTAAGCCGTCATGCCGATTTGAGACCTCAGTGGCTTTAGTTTCCTGCCTGCTTGAAACCTTTCTTCCTCCTGGAAAACAAGTACAGTGAGTCACTGGCAAGGGCACTGCAGGGGTGTGTTGGTCCACAGGATGAGAAGAGTCGCAGCACTGCAGCTGGGATGTGTATGTTCTAGCAGGCACCCAGAGGCATGAAGCCCCACCAAAAAGCTCCCAGTGCATATGGGGCACTGTTAACGCCTTTCTCTCAGCCCAGGATGTCAGAGCAGATGTCCTGCCAAGCTCCAGAAAAGCCAGCCTGGGCATGCAGTACAGGGTATCACAAAGGTGGAGAAAGGCTGTGCAGCTGTGGTGATATCTGAGCCCTTGGCAGAGAAGGAGGAACACATTGCATGAGGATTGACAGGTCTGGAGCAAAGCAAAGGAGATGGAAATAATCTCTGGTAGGGTGAAGACTGTGACCTCATCCCAGATCTGTTTTGCTTGAAATTATTATTATAGATGAGGTAAATAGAAATCTGTTTTCCTCAGAAACTCATCTCAAGTTTAGCTTCAGATTTACAGACTTCTCTGCTAATCGCAGTCTAGCACCTGGTGTGACTGACAGAATTTCTATGCAGGATTTTTTAAGTAAAGCAGATCTCTTAAGGAAAACCTGTACTATATTTGTGCCATTTTTACTGGCTAAATTTTTTTGTGTGTTATTTGAAAGTATGTGAAACTCAGAGGGTGAGAGTAAACAGCAGGTGTCATCTGTGATCAATTCACTTCTATTTTTTAGACTTGGGCACTTCTGGAGCTGAAACTTCAAGGAAAGCTCACAATGGGATGCAGTCAAAGACATACAAATGCTTACAGAGATCTCATGAACAAAATGGCTTTATGAAGTCTCTGCTTTTGATCTTGGAATGTGGGGAGAGTTTGTGAAACCTAAGACAGTCTTCACTAATGCTCTAACACTGATGTCAAACCTCCTAATGAATTCAGGCTGTTCTTTCCATACATTGATCTTTTTCTTTAGACCCACTCCTAAACTTTAATCCCTTTCTTCACAGGAGGAAACAATATGAATGCTAAGCACAAATTTGCATTTGCCATTGGATACATTTGTTTGTATCACATCAGAACCAGATACGAAGAAATAATCTAATTCTATATTTAGTTTTATCTAACCTAATGCCTACATTTATGCATTTCTTGATGGGCTCATCTACATTTTCCTATATTGTGATTCTCCTGTTGTATATTTATATCACCCTGTAGAGTTCCCATTAACACCACCAAACATTCAACCTTGAGCAATTGCAGTAGCTGCACAGGACACAGCAAGGAAATCTCTCTATTTATAGTTTAGTGAATCGGAAACCTACATGGTAACACATGTTGTAATAAAAGTGGATTTTAAAAAATGCAAACAGCAAACCAGAGGAACTGAATCTAAAATTACATTGATTTTGGTTGAAGGGAAAATATGAAAGGATAGGGAAATCAATAAAAGCCTGTCTGTTCACTGTAGGTAGACCTTAGTTTTGAAAAAAACATGTCAATAATTATATGACGTGCTTTTTCTGAGTGGAGTATCATACTAGATATTGCCCCTTTTTATTCCGAACCAGTGGTGATGTGAACGCAAGTTCTTCATCTCTGTTTATTAAGAGATCAGCAGTTTGATTTAATAGATAAGTACAAATGCTCCGGGTTTCACTTTGAGAAGTTTTCCAAACACAGTCATTACTGTCAGGTGGTCAAGATGCTGCCAACTGTACGGGGAGGTCACAATCATCTTCTGTGTCAAGAGGACCAGTATCTGCCCACAGCTCTGGGCATATGTTCTCTCCTGGCTCTGGTGATGCCACCCGAGGACAATATTGATTCTGCTCATGGTTCTCCTGGGGCTCACAGCCACCCACCAGCTGGAGGCATCCATTTGCCCACCGCTCTGCTGTGTCAGCTCTGTTTGGTCTGCGCTGTGACTATTGGCTTATATTCATCCTTAAAAGCAAGATGACCCCACCAACATTTTTTTTTCAGGTGAGGGAGCATTCACAAGGTCCCTTCTGCTGGCAGAGCTGGAGCAGTTGGCAACCTCTAACACAGATGTGGTGACAGGCAGCTAGGAATGGTACAGCTGTTTGCCAGGTAAATGTCTGCGTGCATATATATATATGTATGTGTAGATATATATCTATATTTTATGGCCTTGGCATTTCTCCTGCAGAAGATAAATGACTTACAGTCTACAATGAGCAGAATCACCTCCATTACTTGGTAAAATGGCTGTTTCTGACACAGCTGAAGGAAAACAATGGCGCTTTTTCTACAGAAAACCTCTTTGAAGTCAGTCCTCCATGACTATGCAAAAGAGTTAAGGAGCTTATTCTGTTTTTCTAACACAAGACAAATACTTCCCTATATGAATGACACCCCCTCCCCAAAATGTCATTATTTAGGGACGCCTGAAGAATAAAAGGAGGATTGAGTTATTATTTTTAGCCTACCCGTTTCCTCTGGTTGTGCTATGAATTGAAAACCTTCCTTTGTGATCTTGGTGCTGTAGGGTACCTAGTTTCCTATAATTCTCCAAAAGAGAGAGATTTGCGATCATACCATATTACATCCTTATGACTATACTCAGGAAAACTTGCATGACCCAGAAATGTTTGCCAATATTTAAGGGGATTTGCTGAACATTGAATGGATCTCTACTACAATTTGTGATGATTTTCTGCAGTCCAGATGCTGCTTTTTATGCTGATTTGTGTAATAAGACATCTCTTCTTGCCTTCATCTTTTCTGTGGTATGCATAAACACTTATTTAATGTACATGTTGCCAATTACTTTATTTTTGCTCAGTGATTAAGTTGTTAAGTTGGATGGATTCAGTAATACCTCATTTTGCCATCAGATTAAGTCCTGCCTTTATTTTCATTCTCCATTCTAAGAGTACTTGGTATACTTATTTTTGGCAGTACACTGAAACCTAAGTCAGTGTTACTAAATTTATAACATATCCTTGGTATATTCTGGTCCATTAAACAAAGGAATGTCTTCACAACCTCTTCCGTAGACAAATTATAGCACTATTTGAGTGTCTGCATTTGAAACGTTCTTTAGCTCTAGCCCACGTAGGACATTCAGTTCCTCCGATCACATTCCCGTGTGGGATCTGGGTAGCTACGACACAGCGGTTCATCCTGTGCTTCCTTTATGGAACAAGCTTGATTTTGAACTTTAACAATGAAAGGTGCAAATCTGCACTTTTCCTGTGCTTACTATCATTATCTTTTGCTTGCAAAAGGAGAAACAACCAAGAAATGCCAAAGGTAGGGGAATTTGCTGGATGCCAAATGTATGGCTGCCAAGGAGGCAAATATGTAAAAAGCAGACAATTGAATAGTCAAGGACATCTTTTCATAGCTCACATAACATCAAATTTTTCCAAATGTCTTAATTTTCCTATTATTAGGAGTTTGCTTTGTGTGAAGTTGTGTAAGTGTTGAAAATGTTGTTGCTACCCAACAACTGTAGGACATATATAAAGATAAAAGAATCTTATTGTTTTTATAAGAATGTGTAATATTCATATCTATATACTGATATATATATATATATGTCCTTATTATCTATGGAAAGAAACTTATTTTTGACTAGCTGCTGGGGCATTTAATTCTATTTCCACTCCTTTTCTAACAAACATACATTTTCTTTTTAGTGCAGGCAAGTTGCATTGGCATCCTTGTCAGAGGTCCACTTCCTCAAAGGTATTTAGGCAGCTCTCACGTCAAAGGGAATTTCTTACCTAAAATATCACAGAGTAGCTGGGCATAGACGCCTCACAAACTATACAGGATGAGGCCATGTAGCCGTGCTTCAACTCCACTAGATTTGCTGTCATTCCTGCTTTTACAAACATCATAAGTTGGTCTGATAACTATTTGCCATAGTTGGCCAAAAAAAAGCAGAGAACAAGAGCAAAGAGTCGTAGAATTCCAGCGAAAAGGGGAATCAGTTCTGGAGGATTGGAGAAAGCTGAAGCAGGATTAGGAAGAAACCCCAGATGTGGTCAAAGAAAAGTCCCTACAAAACTAGAGCTGAAAAATAAAATTTCAAATGTTAGCAATTACTTTCAAGATGTTATCAGTCATTGCTAGTGTGTTGTCCTGGGGAGAAAACAGTGTTACAGCATCAAAGGAGAACAAGAAATATAATGAAGAATGAAAATAGAGGCATAATTTGCATCTATTTGATGGTACAATCTTCAGAGGCACTTTTGTTAATTAGCAGGTTTGGGCTGTAGATATTAGAGTTCTGAGAGTCTGGTGGAAGTTCTCCAGAGATGTTTTGAGGCAGTAGTTTGGATGGTCACAGAACAGTTCTAAAGCCTCACAATTTACCAGCAAAATGAGATATTTTTCCTTCATCCCTTGAAACTTGACAGTCAGAAGGGAAAAAGACCAACTTCTTGCAGGAGCCTGTTTCTGTGAGCAAACATAACACTGAATACTTATCTTTTCTTCCAGGACTTTTGATAAGATGATGGTAATGGCTCACTCCCTCTCTCCACTGGGCTGTGACTATATTTGAGTGTACCCTGTCTTTGTGGTGACCATTTGTTCTTCTCTTGTATTGTGGGTTTTATTCCTTTTTTTATTATACTTTTGTGAGTGTTCAGAGGTCTAGATATCTGTTCTGAAATAAGTAAATGAGTAAAAAAGCCATAAAGGGACAGAGAGAGTAATTCCCTGCTCCACTGAAGTCAATAGAGACAGAACAGTGAGCAAATTTAGCACACTTTCTGGTAGTGTTTATAACTTTAGATATTACTTAGCTGGATGTTTATTCATCATTAGCATCTAAAATTTCCAATGGCAAAAGCTGAGCACTTAAACCCATACATTTTATGAATCAAAAAAAGTCTTTGATTTTTAGAGACTTCTTGACATGTTATTAGTTCCTTGGAAGCTGCGTTTTAAGTGAAACCTAATTTTCTTTTCTATATACTTTTTTTTAAACCATAGACATAGAACTTGTCTTCCCTTGTACAGAGACTTCCCCAGTTTAAATGCTTTTTCCTTCCTTTCTACCTTTTATTTCCTTCATCTGGGACTTTCTCTGGCCTCCAAGTTCTCCTTTCCCCAGGTGTGTCTCCTGCTTCAGAACGTAGTGTGTCTCTGCCCCTTCCCTGTGTGCCCAGCTCCATTCCTTAGGTGGATAATTGCTTGCAGCTATTTCACCTGAAAATAATACTTTCTTCCAGTCCAATCTCTTTTCCCTGCTGGAGTCAAATTGAGTCACGGGGTCTAAAATTATCCCTGAGGACAATGCCACGGAGGTAAACACAGTGGATTTTACTCTGCGTTTTCTTTATATTTCAAAAATTATGTTTTAAAATTCCAGCCTAAATATTTATGTTTTCAAAACATGGGAAGAGCTTGTTTATTCCCTTCAACTAATACCTATTATTTTCACACAGCCGCTGAACCAAATGCAAAATCTCTTTTTTTAGATCAAAATAAGCAGGCTGCTTCCACAGCGTACTTGCTTTCCTCCTCATTACCGGTCTTTTTCTGTAACCACGGATCTGTCTGTAACGCCATGTTTTGTGTGTAGTAAACTTTGTGTTGCTGAAAAAGCTCTGGCCAGGCTTGCCTGGGAGTCTCGGCTGAAGATCGTTCAAAGGACGTGGCTGAAACAGAGGTGTTTCCACCATTCCATAAATAAGCCCTCCTAAGTGTAAATTGTGATCGTTCCTCTCTCCATCTGAACACTTCAGGCTTTTCAGAAAGCTGCTTTTATGTAAGATTAGAGAGCTGTCTCCATGACATGATGCTCTGCTTCTCTTCACCATTAGTTGGGCGTTAGTTGTTCTGGCTGTAAATAGACAGGCACAGATGGTACCACGACTCTCTGAGCCTCCACACATCTTGCACTGCAGGGATTTTTGTTATTCTCGTTATCTCTCTAGCAGCTCCTACTCTTTCCTAAGAGTTTGTTGAAAAGAAAAGGGGAAGGCTAAAGAACAATCAGTCCCTTTCCTCTCTGGGATTGCTGAAGGTTGTGTTGTAGCTTTTTTCTTTGCATGGGCTCCTCAGTGAAGCAGGATTTCTGCCAGCCTCACTAGGTGAAGCCAGTTCTCCCCAAAACAGCTGAGCAGAACTGGATGCCCCAACAGCATTAAACTGCAAGACTGGAATGACACGTCCTCCCTAAGTGCCCTGCAGCTCTGACCACCGCACTGGAAGAACCATGACAGATAAAAGAGAAGCTGGTATCTTGAAAGGCTTCCTTGGCACACAGGAACACCATTTGCCAGAAAACTGGCAACGCTGATCCTGGAGAGGGCATGGATTAGAAGGACGTGACAGAGTCGTATCCCCCCCCCTCCCCATGCACATCGTGGAGAAGGTTAAATGGGTGCTGCTCTCTAGTCTTTCATATAACACAAGAAAAAGATGTTAACAGAAAGGCAACAAATTGAAATCTGATAAAAGGAAGTAATTTTATAGAGACTACAGTTAACCTCCTACAATAACCATTGAAGCCAAAAACTTAGTGAAGCTATAAAAAGGATTAGATGTTTGTATAAATTATTAAAGTATTCGTTTAATATTTTCTCTATGCCATCTAATGTAGGATTATAAGCTTCTGTGCGTCTGGAGAAATCAAGTTACTAGCGTGAAGATAAGAAGTAGTCTCCCTTCCCTGCTAGCAGGCAAATCTCCTATTTGTTTTCTATTTGTTTTTTTCATCACCTTCATCACCTTCCTCTACAGTCTTGGGGAATAGAAGAATCAGTGACATGGTAACGGGTGGACCATTCACCTGCTCCTTGACAGCAGCTCCTGTATTTTCACCTATGAAGCTACTAACGAGAAGAAAACTGGTAAAGGTTAGCCAGTGTGTTCATGAATAACTCGCCTCACTCCTGGGCCTCCGACTGTCCATATAAACCTGTGTAACATTTCGGGGGTGGACACTAAGCTTTTTCAGATACGCTAATGCCAAAGCAATAGACAGAGTAACATCTGTAGATGTAGAGCAAATCCCTCTTGCCGACCAGAGCCCTGTAATAATGCAGCTTAGAAGTCCAGGTACTGCTGCAAAACGAAAAAGCCATCCTCTTACAGGGAGGTACACCCATGTAGGCCAGTCACTGGTAGTCTCCACAGACCTGTGAGCAAACAGGAGCAGTGTCCCCCCAGTGGGCCTGGACCCCCTTCCCCAGGGCTCCTCTTCCCTGCTGCTCTCCCCTGCTCTGGGGGGGTTTATCTACACCTGTGTTTATCACCCCATCACGGGCCCCATCTTAATCAAGACTGCAATATCCTGCAACAGAGGACAGGCTCGCAGGAGAGGAGAGTGTGATGAAAATACTGCCAGAAGGAACATCATGGCTCACCTCGCTTAATGAAAGGATTGACTGAGAACAGTCCATCAAAAGGGCTAGACACCTAAGTGATAGGTGCATTTCCTGGAATTGCAGTGTTTTAACAAGAAAAATGAAAAGCATCTTAACATCAAATAGAAGCTGTGACTGTCATCTAGAAATAAATGTATGACAATCTAACGAGGAAGCAGTTGAAGACTTGAAAAGCCTGATGAGATTATAAATAATATCATATATTGCGTTACACCATGCTCACACAATTCATGTTTCCTCAGCTAGTGAGTACAGACCGCTGTCAGTTCACCCCTTATCTGCTGCAGACTTTGCCTGTCTCTTAGCTCTCCCACAAATGAGACACTTGGGACACTGACACGTAGAAATGGGAGGCGTCTCATTTCTCTGCAGATGCCAAGGTATACGGCAAATCTGGGTGAAATCCTGACCGCGTGAATGGTTCGGGATATGCCAACGTGGGTTGGGAAAGGCAAGTAGAGATGCAGTTCTTCCTTGCACATGTGAAGACAAATAAATATATAATTCACATGACCAAGTCAGTGGCGATGGCTTTGAAGTCTGCGGAGCGGTTGTGCTGGTGGTGGGTTTGTTCAGGCTTTTTTGCACTGGTTTTTCCTGGAGACTGTGCAGCCGCTGCCGGGGAAGCCTGCAGACGCCCTGCTGCAGAACGCGGGAGATGGTCGATTTCCTCCGTGCTTGGAGTCTTCCAATTAAAACCAGCTGCCTTCCTAGAACGCGTGCATTAGCTGGGCACAGGCGATCAGGATCAATACAGAGCTGCAGAGGGGAATTTATGGATATCGGCATCCAGTGTCAACTAAAAGCAACCCTTGCAGATCCATCAGATGCTCACTGTATTCTCTGGCTTACCAGTTTGTCCCACCAGCATGTCCTAGCTTGCCTTTCGGAGTGGACTCTTGGAGGAAAAGCCTGTCATCTACCATACAGTACTACAACAGGGTGGGCCCCCAAAGAGGTTCGCTTTGGAGGCTGCAGTGGAGGTCTTTAATAATGTTCCCAGCTTTTCTTTCTTCTTTTTTTTTCTTCTTTTCTGATTTCTGCCACCCAACACCGGGTTCTGCTGATGAATAGAGCAGGGCTTTGCAGCCAGGTGCCCGGCTGCCACTTAAACCCTGATGCTTTGCCGCTGAAGCTTCAGCGAGCTGCTTGCAGGAGTTGCTAGGAAACCGTAACCTGCTCCCAGCCCGTGCCAGCCGGCGAGATGCTTCTGGTGATGTCATGTTCAGATTTGTATTTCATCTCTTAAAAGAGCTTTCTCTCCGTTTCTACAAGAACAGGTGCGTGGGGGAGTTCTTCACTGAGGCTGAACTTCCCTGCTCCGTCGTGCTTATGCAGCTTGATTTCACCCTTGCAAAGCACTGTAATAAAGCAAAATCGGTCAGGGCTTCTCAAAGTGTGATTTTGGGGGAGAACTTTTAGCTGTTCAGGCCTCTTATTTCTTTGAGACACTGATTCAAGGGCTAACTCCTTGGAAACCCAGACATCTTCATCGGCTGCTCCACTGCCTGTATCTGCACAAAATGATGGCTTACTCAGTAGAAAGATAATGGAAGTTTCGTGATTGTGCTTTTCAAGAACACAAAAATACAAATATTATGTGTCAGAAATGGACTGAAGCTGCAAGTTATGCCCCTTTTAATACTAACTATGTGCCAAACTTTATTATTTATTAGTGAGGATCTAGTTACACCATTGTGTAACATTACAAGTGTGCGTAGCACATCTTTGACAAGGCAGATGAGGAAAGATTCTCAAACAGGATGCTTTGAACATGCCGTGGTGAGTATGGGACAGATGAGTGGGAGATCACAGAGCTCTGGGAGATCAAGCAAGCCTGGTCTTGAGAGACTTCAGCCCTATAACTGGGCTGAACAAAGCCTGCAAGGAGCGTGCGCCCTCATTCCTGAGCCCAGAGGGGACGCACGCTCAAAGCATGGTGTGTCTGAAGGTTTTCTAGGTGGCTCATCTGCCTTCATTCATAGAATCATAGAATCGTATAGGTTGGAAGGGACCTTAAAGATCATCTACTCCACCCATCACCCCAACCCTAAAAAAAAAAAAAAAAAGAAATAAGCAATAAAAAAAATCACTAAACCACATTCCTGAGGACCATGTCAACCCGTCTTTTGAACACCTCCAGGGATGGTGCCTCAACCACTTCCCTGGGCAGCCCATTCCAATGCTGGATAACCCTTTCCATGAAGAAATGTTTCCTAATATCCAATCTAAACCTCCCCTGGCGCAACTTGAGGCCATTTCCCCTTGTCCTATCTCCTGTGACTTAGGAGACAAGACCGACCCCTGCTTCTCTACACTCCCCTTCAGGTAGTTATAGAACGCGATAAGGTCTCCCCTCAGCCTCCTTCAGACTGAACACCCCCAGCTCCCTCAGCCTCTCCTCATAAGACTTACTCTCCAGACACCTCACCATTTTTGTTCCCCTTCTCTGGACCCGCTCCAGCACCTCAATGTCTTTTTTGTGGTAAGGGGCCCAAAACTGGACACAGTACTCCAGGTGAGGCCTCACCAGTGCCGAGTACAGGGGGATGAAGGTTGGTGACTGGCCACAGGTGGGTGTGCGTGACTCCTACTGAGGCTCTGAAGATGTACTTGTGATTTTTCCTGGTTTCTTCCTGCAGCTTGGCCTTCACGCCTGACACTCCTAACTCTATCTACTGGTTGTTCTCTCCCTGTTTGCCTGTCTGATTGGATCTTCTTTTTCTTTATCGCTGCCTCTTGCTGTCCTTCTCCCCCGCGCGTGCGAATTCCTAATCCGCAGAGCGCAGGTCCCCGGCGTGTGCCGTGCCGGGCTGCCCCGGCAATTAGCAGCCGTTTGGGGAGTGCTGAGCAGCACCGTCTCCAGCGAGCTATTTTAAGATGCGCAGTCTTGATCACGTATATCGCTCTACCTGGCAGGAAAGGAGCTGAGGCAGAGCGTACAGCTGAGCTTCCCTAGGCTCCGGGTGAGCGCCGGTGGTTAAATGTGCTGTTTAGCACAGGGAAGAGCATTTTCTGCAGAGAGGGAGCGAGCAAGGACTCGTTAGGGCAGGCACAGTCCGGTGGGAAAGAGGATGTGCCCCACTGTCAGCAAGCGCCTCGGTATCATCACCATCTATCCTGGGTGATTAGACAAGAACCCCCCCTCCCTCCAAGACGAGCTGCAGGAAACCTTTCTGCTTTGTGTCGCTTCCCCAGAAATCATGGGGAACGATTTGCATAAATGTGCAAGCGCTAATCAGACCTGGGGAGTTCGCCTGGTTTATGCTACATGTTTCGGTACCCGCTGTGCATACAAAGCGGTGAGGTTTTCGCTCTGTTTAAACTGCACAAGGTGACTGAATTGAGCAGGGACCAAAGTAATGGAAAGCACATTTTCATCCCCAGCTTCTGGGTACGATACCTCTCCCTGGGTGTAATACAGTTACTGTCATGGCCAAAAAGTGCAGCAGATCTGCCGGTCCTCTAGTAACGGTCCTGTTCTTCTGCCGGCAATTTTCTAACTAGTTGAAAGCAGTAAGTAAAAGAGGATGATTACAATTGCTGATCCTGTCAGGAGACTTTCCTTTCATGTATATTTTACATACCCAGACACTCTGCTAAATCTAATTTACGAGCAAGAAAGAGACTATGAAGAATTAAGGGACTGAGATTCCTCACTCTCGACGTTTTCGTTTTGTTTTCTGCTTGTCCTGATGTTCAGACCAGAGATTAGCACACACTCCACAAAGCTTCCCGGTATTTTATAGAAAGTACTGGAAGGGGTTTTTTTTGTGTGTGAGTGTCCAACAATGGCAGAGCAGAGGGCTCCAGAGCTTTACAAAATGATCAGATATATAACTTCAGCCATGTCGGTGTGCGTACCATTAAAACTGGGAACTAAAGATCTGATGATTTTTCAGAAGAAGTGAAGTAAATGAAGACCAGAGTAAGAGCTGAACCAAAATGAGGATATAAGTATTATTCTCTTAATTACCTGACACACTCCTGCCATTTTTGTTTTAATAAATTACTTAAGCGCCAGCCAAAAGAAAGTCAATTACCTAGAAATCTGGTAATCATTTACTGAGTTGTCTAAAAAGCCAGCACTTCCCAGTTAACACAGTGAAAATCTTATGACTAGTGGTGATACGTTCTCACGGCAGATGATCAGATTGTACATAAAACAAATGAGTAAGGTGTCATTAAAGTCCACAGTTTCGAGGGGCTCTTAACTCTGATGCAATCGCTTTGGGGAATGAAATTTTTCCTTGTTTGGTCCTTTCCTGAAGATGATTCCTTTTAGATATTCATAATCTTTCTAGCTTCATATCTATGTTTGAAGAATGCATTTTATCAGCATATGATTCATATGATTAACAGGGGGATCTGCTGATGAAGAAGTATGGTGATGCAGGACAAGAGGGTACGTGTAGCCCAACTTTTCAAACATTAAGGGCCAAAGATAAATGCTTCGATGTGCAACTTGATGAGGGCGATCTGGTATATTCAGAGAGGGAAAACATTTTTCACAGAAGACAAATTTTCATGCTGTGTTGGTTTGAATAATCTGATTTTTCTAAACAAGTGGCGTGTTACTAAATATTTAATGAAATACTGCAGAAATTATAAGCAGTGTTTAAGAGTACCCTTTCTTGGGATTAAGGTTTTGAAATTTTTCTCCCAGATTTTGTATTCTGTTCTCATCTCCTCATACAGAGACGGCTTGTAGAAACAGTTCTGATTTATTATGCTCTAAAGAAAACAGCTCACCCGGACGCAGGCAAATTAGGTTTTTAATAGTTCAATTTCTGTGTGGTTTTTGTAGGGAAAGCCATGTCTGCTCTGGCCCATTCTGCCCAATTTTCAGCGTTTCCGTGGCGTGGTGGCTGTCCGCTGGTGTTGAGGACTCAGGCAAAATCACCTCGGGTGGGGGACGGTTTGCCCCAACTCTGTTCATCTCTGATGAGGAGGCTGGAAGCAAGACGAAAGATGCTTCTCCCCAACCTGCAAGTTACATGGATGCTTTTTACTACAGAGAAGCGACACCATGAAATTAAAACAAAAGCAAGCGCCCTTCATCTCAGCTCCAAATGTTGTTCGCGGCTGTTTATTCAATAGCAGAGCTCTTCCAAACAAAGGCTTTCCGTAGGGGTAGCTGTCCCCTCCCCACAGCACACATTCCTCCAGGGAGCTGCAAAGCAGTGGCAGCCAGAAGGTCCCCCTGAAGACACCAGCAGCCACCACACGGGGCTGAGGGACATCCCCCACAAAGGCAGCGTGGGCACACCATGATGCCACCACCGCTGCTTGAGGCAAGAGCTGCTGCTGAGGTTGGTTACGGCCTCCAAGGAGAGCGATGATCAGTTGCGTTTTATTTTTATACCCTGAGCTTTCATCTTTACACTGATAAAAGAACAGCTGCCTCTAATCTCGCTTCTAAATCCCGGGATCGGTATGGCGACCTCTCTGGCCTCGCGGATGCTATCCTGAACTGGCCAATGAGACTCAAATGCCAGCTATTATCCTTATGGCAACTATGTGCGGCATTACTCGCGGCTCTTTTGCGCTGCCTGTTTAATTTTCACAGTAGCAGTTGGGGCTGGGGAGTCAGAGAAAAACTCTGCAGTCGCTCCTCTTGCTCAACATTCGGATTCGCCCACCAGAGGCGTGCGGAGGGTTGTTCAGGGCCGCTTGGACACTAAAGGTTTCATTTCCAGAGATTGTCACGCGGTGATGCAAACCCAGGGGAATTTAAGCACGGATGATTAATGCGTGGTAAGGTAACCCGTGGACTAGCTGAGGTGCTACTGCTGCAGAAAGGGTGCCTTGGAATATCTCATTTATATAAGAGCAGCGAGACACTCTGACCTCAGAAGTGCCATGGCTTGGGTTCACCATTTCCATAAAAAACATGAGGGTTTTCGGCAGGAAGGCAAAATGCAGCCCTTCCTGCCATGAATGAGACTCGGCAGAGGCGGCGGAGGGGAGGCTGTGGGAAGGGGCTCTGCTCTGCCTGTACATAGACTTGGTCCAGCAAAGAGAATAGGCTCCGTACGCATCAGCCAGTTGCTGTTCTTCTGCCTTTTGGAAAGTAAAGAGGGGACCTTTATTTCAAATGACTGCAGGAATGTGGAAATGGATCTATCACGTGTGGATAGGGGAAGAGCTCAACGCAAGTCAAAGAAAATGATTTCTGTCTTCCCTGAGACTGGTAGGAATTAATATTTTAAAGCATAAATCTCTCTTCTCGATGTTTTCTGTGACCTCTCACATTTTAAGTATGAAAAGGCATCCCCCCTTCTTTTTGCTAACTGTTACGAAGAGTTAGGAATTCCTTCCTAAAACTTGCCCGCCACATAGTTCTGTGTGGGTCAGTGGAGGCAACGCTGAGTAAAGCCAGCTCCTTCAGAGGATGAATTAATGCCTGGGAAAGAGGTGGGTGGAAAGTACAGAAATCCGAGAGAGTGGAAAAAGGTAATTTGCTCTTTTTGTCACAAAGAGGAATTTTATTAAGGTTTTTTTTGCCTTGGATACTCGATACAAGTTGGTGCTTGTATCCAGATAAGATTTAATACATATTCTTTCTGATGGTGATGAATTGCATTGGTCAAAAGAGATCCTTCTCCTTATATGTAATCCAGAAGGCTTGGATGGAATATTTTCTGTTAAAGTGACTGGAGTAGTGCTAAAGGTGCAAGCTGACAGTGTCCCCTCAGAGCTGGTGGTTTGTTGACTTAATATTCTTCTTCCAGGAGAGCCGGCGTGCTGAACGAAGGCCAGGCATCCTTCATGTTCCTGTCTGCGGGCTGTGGTTTGCTCAGCCACCGAGGGATTATTCTCATAGAATCATAGAATTGCCTAGGTTGGAAGGGACATTTCAGATCATCTAGTCTGACCATCAACCTAACTCTGATAAAAACCATCACTAAACCGTGTCTCTAAGCACTATGTCAACCCGGCTTTTCAATACCTCCAGGGATGGTGGGTCAACCACTGCCCTGGGCAGCCCATTCCAATGCCTGATAACCCTTTCAGTGCAGAAATTTTTCCTAATATCCAACCTGAACCTCCCCTGGCGCATCTGGAGGCCATTTCCTCTTGTCCCATGGCCTGTTCCTTGGGAGAAGACACCAACTCCCATCTCTCTCCCCTCCTTTCAGGGAGTTGTAGGGAGCGAGAAGGTCTCCCCTCAGCCTCCTTTTCTCAAGGCTGAACAACCCTCATGTATTCTCTTGTCCAGCCTTCACCCCACAGAGAATACAGTATGCTAAATTGTGAGATATCCTTGTCATGGAAAACACGGAGAAGAGAGATTCATGCTTAAAAACATGAATTCTTCTCCTGTCTTAGATTCACCAGCCTTCTAGTCTGAGCCCACAGCCAAAGCTGCTGAACACCAGCAATTCATTTGAAGATGGTTCTTTTATATAAACTAATATATGCACAGATGTACGCAGGGAGACATCTACAAACGTTTGCAATTCACTGTAGCGACAGAGGACATAACTCAAACGGTATGAGGGATGCTGAAATCATTTTGCAGAGAAAGGTGCAATAACTTCAGCCTCATACAATTCCTACGTATTCCACGTGGCCTCAGTTGTTGTTTAGTAACTCGCAATAGGAATAATTTTAAAAGATTGTAAAAAAGCTGTTTGTCATCTCCTTTATCGGACTAGGTAACGGAAATGATAGCAGCGTCTATCCCGTGCCTAAGCAGGGCAGCACTGCATTCCTGGTGGTGTAGCCCCGAGATGTCTGGCTTTCCCCAGGGCCATGCCCCAGTGATTCATCCACCATGTTCAGTCCATCCAACCTCCCTTCTCTCCCAGAGTCACTTGCCTTTCTGCTCTATGGCAGGCACAGTGGAACCTTCCACCCACCTGCACTAAACACTCACAAAGCCAACAGAGTCTTTGGGTCATGTATTATCTGTGCTGAATATGCTGATTTGCATAAATATACATAAGTTTTATTTTCTCTGCTGGCAGATTGCGCTGCCAAAAGCTTTTAATATTTATCATGCATGTGCTGGGAGTGGTCCTGCTCTCCTGTGGTATCCCAAACACCTCTTGCTTTCCAGCATGGGAAAAGGATACAGCGCAGAGCAACTAAGGAAGAAATGTTTCAGGCCCCTTCCACTAAATGAAAGCTGGATTAAAAGGGCAGCTGCCCAATCTGCTGAAATGCAGACAGGAAAAGAAGTGAAGCTTTCCCTCCATCACCCTGTGTTAAGTTCTGTAAGGGAGAAGGTCTCAGTGCCTTCTGCCTGAGTTTTGGGGCTCCTGTCTTTACCTTCTTTTTATCAGTCTGTGCAGATTATTTCTCTTTTGACTTAAACAGTGAGGGAGGGTGGGAAGGGCAGATGGAGAGGAAAAAATGAAGAGAGGCAAAAAAAAATTAATTAATTTTTTTAATTCTTTGCTCATGGGCTTTGTCTACATTCTAGAATCACTTTAGGATTGAGTCTTTTTAGAGATATGAAGAATATCTACCTCAGACATAATTTAATCTTTTTTCCCTTTTTCTTATATTAGTAAATCCCCCCACTGAAAAGCAGATCACTTTGAAATACATCTCCTGGGCTAATACTTTATTTTCAACTGCACTGGTCATGCTTGGGTACTCTTAGTTCCTACTCTTCACAAGTTTGTAGTTATCAAGCAATGTTAAATATAAAAGCCTTTTACACCAGCGTTACAGTCCTGATCTCTCAGGACAGTCAAACCCTCAGTTCTATTTCTCTGCTACTTTCTTTTCTCAACTTGTTTGTACAATATTTTTTTTCCCAACAGTATCCTTACATAGCAAAGGCTAATCGGAAAGACTTTTGTTCATCAGGCATTGCCTTTCACTAATAATCGTGTCCTATTAGAGCTGTAGTGTTTCTCTCCAGTTGTTTGATTACCCATCTATGACAGCTTGTCCACCTGGTCCACTCAGCTTGAACAAGGAGAAAGTTGACAGGAAGCCTTTAAGACCCTGTTCTTCTGTTCACTGGCTTGCAAGCTACTTCTGCGCTAGTAATTCCCCAAAAAAGTAAATAGCTTTTATTTTGTCTCATTACTACAGTGGTTCAAAAAGGAAGAAAACCCGGAGGGTGTCTAGCTGTGCCAGGGAAAAAACATCTCTGTGATTAGTGAGCAACTTGTTCATTAATTCCCAGTTCAAAACCATGTTTTCATGACACGATTTTGCTTCTGCAGCCACAACTAGCTTGAGAAAGATTGAGCTGTTTACATGCAACTTGAAATGGATGTCCGAGACACTGCTTTTTTAAATAATTGTTTTGTATTGCTGACTGATTTTCTGCTAAACAGGCATGGTTACTTAAATGATGCTGTGATATTCACACTTTGTCTTCTGTTCAGTTCCAGGAAATTTGTCTCATGAGGATTAGACATCTGCATCTAGACATTGCTGCCATCTGCAATACAGACATTTCTATCAGCGGATATGACCAGGAAAACCTACTGTTTGTGAGTAATTTATTCTAAAAATAAGCACTGTCTCTTAAAAGAGAAACAGGAGAGTGACACGTAGATTTAAAACTATTCTTCTAGTTAGTAGCAGAAAATAACCCACATCTGTGACTATTTTGTAAGGCAAATACCATGGCCCTGGATTGGGCTGCTGATCCTCTCCCAGCCCAAAGGCAGCTTTTGAACTTCCATCCCACAACAGTGCTGGGACCATCAGCTGGGACCATTGTCTGGAGACCTTCAAACCCTTTGGAAGGATTTGAGGGTCTCCAGATGATGGGCCCAGCTCCATTCACCTCTGGGGGGGTGTGAACCTCCCTTTTGTTCACACGGTGGAGAGGAGCTGCAATAGCAAGGGGCAGGGGAATGGCACAGATACCCCAGCTACTGAGATGGAAAGGGAAAGCTAGTATGGGTCAGATTAAGGGGCAGGATCAGACTTCTCCTTATCCTGTAGGACCAGCCTGTGCAGGTACCAAAGCCTCCATAGGTCCTCAGAATGGCACAACAGACCTCCTTTTGCAAAACGCTGACCAAGGGAGTCAATCAGAGCTTATCATCAGTAAATAACATACAACAGCTCTTCTTGTCTCTCTCTTAGCACTTGGTCTTTTGTGCCACCAAGACACAACTGAATGGACACCAACTTCTTAATATACTTACTCTAACGACAGGACTTTTGTTACTTCTAGTTGTACCCCACTTTAGCTTCACACGGGGTTGTTGCCTTTGTAAATACTGCTCGGGCAGTAACGCATTAGGCACGAGGAGTAACTGCCAGTCATCATCCTTTCCCACAAGGGGAGGAGATTTTTGTCCCCTCTGTTAGAGACAAACCACAAAAAGATCGTCGATTCAGTCTCTGACACAACTGAGAGGACAGAGACCTGCGGCCAGGAGGCAGGGGGCAGAAATGGGGCAGGAACCTCTTAGAAAGGCAATAAAAAGGTCAATTAGTTATAGTTTGTGAAAATGATAACCAGTAAATAGTCCATCGTTAAACCCCCTACTTCTACTGTTGTACTTAGTCATTAAGTCTCATATAACAAATGAAGGAAAGATTTCACTTGGAGAAGTGCAGGGAAACAACTTGAGAGGTTTTTTTCAGGCTCCTGTTTGGTTTTAAGGCAGGGCCAAACCTGTCTCTAAAGTTTATGTGTAGAGACAGTAAAACAGGGGCACCAGAAATATCTGGTAACTTAGACTTCCAGATCAGAGAAATAACCAGTCCTGACAAGGAAAACGGAGAAAAAATCTTCCCATGCCCTAGGTCTCCCTGTCCCATTGGCAAGAGCTCAAGGACAGTCCATTCCTCACCCTTGTTTAGGAGTCAGCAGGGCATTTCTGTATTCTTGCATGTCACAAAGTCCATGGAAAAAAAAAATTATCATCTTGTATTCTTGGCTCCAGGACTCTGAGCAAAGCAGAGGCGAGTCTGCTGAGTGGAGGCAACCATGGAGCCAGCCAAGGGGCACTACTTGTGCCCTGCTCTGGGCACAGCATCTTCTGTCCATCAATTCCACTGATGCGTGGGCTTCAGGGGCACTTTTTGTTGGGTACGAGCATGATGGCAGAATCTGAGCTTTTAAATTAGTCTAGTTTCAGATAGTTTTGGTCTGGGTTGTTTTTTGTGACTGCCCCAAGCTACAAAAGGTGTGAAAGCAACAGAAACTTACTCCTGGCATAGTCTGGAGAGCACACGCATGCTGCAATATGGGAGAGAGTTGGGAGGAACTTGTGGAAATTTAGCAGAAGAACATTACAATCGGTTGTCAAAAAGAACTTCTTTACTGAGTGATGATCTAATCAAGGAAAGCGGTAAGAAATCCTGGCTGCTTGGACAACTCCAATTACTCTGGGCGGAGAGAGAAACAGTCTGTCCTTCCTCCCTCCAAAACCCAGAGCTCTGGGGGAGCTCTTTAATAAATATTTTTACAGCACAGCTCGCTGGGCAGCCTGCAGGCTGAGGCCAGTTGTGTGGTCATTTCTGTCCCTGATGGCCTGCTCCACTACAGCCCACGTAAATCAGCGAGAAATACTCTCGCAGGAAACTGGGGTCTTGAAAAAAGCCCTGAAATACAGCAGATAAATCAGCAGCGGTGCTGGCATTGCGTAAAGGGCAGGGTGAATAATAATAGCAACAAAGAACTCCCAGCATCCAGAAAGCGCGGCAGAGGTTAGGGCTCTGCCACCAAGACAGTTGTTCGGGAGAGATTTACATGTTTTGAAGGCAAGCTCAGCGGGGCGGTTGCGCAGGGAGCTACCAAAAGGCTCCGTTTCAGCCACAGCCCCCGGGGAGCTGGGTGCTGGCTGAGGATGCTGCCACGGAGCACGGCCTCTTCAGCATCTCTCCATGTGTTTTCAGCAGCGCACGTCCCACGGTCCACCGCCCTGCTGTGGGGGGTTCAGCCCAGACCGGCGGGTTGTGAAGACTGAAGCCTGCTCCTCAGCAGCCTGTTAAAAGGTGCCTCCAGCAACCTGAGCTCTGCCCACCTCTTGCTCCCTTCTCCGGCAGCCACCTCGGCCATTTTCAGCTCCTTTTCCTATGGAAATTCAAGCCCGGAGCTGGAAGCTGCCACCGTCCCACCTCACCCTCCATACTCCCCTCGCAGCACATCGCCAGAACTTCCGAAGTTCCACACCCTCCCTTGCAGACCCCAGCCATGTTCCCACCCAGGAAATTCTCCCTGCATCCCTTCAGGGAAGCCTTAGGGGGACACATCACCACGGCTGTCTTCACTGTGCACTGGCTCTTCGGAGGCTGGACGGACTGCAATATTCTCGAATGCGTCTGTTCTTCAATGGATTATTTTTGAATTCCTTCAACAATTAATTCTTGGTCTGTACCCTGACTCACTGAGTGCTGGACCTCTCTTAAGTCATGCATGCTAATGATCTTCTGCTCTGGATTTTAAGGCTAGTAGTGGTGAAAGATGAAAGCCTAATATTGCCTATTATACCTAGGCTACATTCAGATATTAAAAAAACCCCAAAACCTCCAGGATGACATCTGTTGTAGCCAAAGTTCATGTATTCCTTCATGAAAATTCAGCTACATTAAAAAAAAAAAAAAAAGAGGCTTTGCAATAGATGGAGGATGATTCATGCTTAAATATACAGCTGAATGCCACTCAAAATTCTCTCTTTTCCCTAGTCCTTGCTGTTTTGTGAGTCCACCCAGGGAGGAAATATGATCAGTGCTAACAAATCTCCGTTCTCTCACCTTGCTCTTCAACATTTCATCGGAGATAACAGTAAAAACTGGTGCTCTTTTGACATCAGGCAAATAAAATTCCCTGGCACTCCTCTCCTCTCCCCAGCCTGCTTTAGCTTTCACTGCTCAGCAAATTTCGCATGAAGCTAATGTTTAGCTGCAAAAATGAAGCGTATGGAGGAGATGCATGAATACAGAAAGTAGCAGGACTGTCACTGAGTGGCCCTTTTTCGGAGAAATTGGCCCCATTTCAGTGGTTAGTGAGCAGATGCATCCCAGCTGACATTTATCAGCTAAAGACAAGGTGATACAAAATCTAGCAAAAGTGATAGAGAGCTGGGAGGAGGGCTTCTTTCTGGCTGTGCTCTGGAAGTGCCCGAACCTGGGCATTTACATCCCAGTGGAGGATGCCGGGGTGTGTACGAGAAGCAGACCTGCTCCCAGCAGCTCCCACTGGGAAGAAACAGGCCCCTGCAGTGAAGGGATGATGCTGCTGGGTGCCAACTGGTAGAGAAAAGCAAAGCTGAAGCCCTGAGACGAGCGCCCAGATTGATGTCTGGCACAGTCTCCCGTGTCTCAGAGCTGCAGAAGTAGGTCAGAAACTTAAGAGAGAGATTGAAGTGTTTCTATCCGAGTAGCAAGTGCTTCCTTGGACGATCCCCGATTTACAGCTGCTCAGTGTCTTCCCATTTCTCGTGGTCACTTCAGTCTCATGATCGCTTTGGCTAACACTCAAAGCCAAACTGGGTCTCCTGCTCCACCCGTGCAATGACTCAGGCTGAGCTGGGAGCCGGAAAGATGTGCTGGACCACAGGAGGAGGGAGGGGTGCTGCTGCAGCCATTGCTACCTTCCTTTTTGAATGCCTGCAGCGGCAAAGTGAGGTGGGACCGTCCTTCCACGGACTTGCATCTCCATGTTGTGTTTCTGAAGGCTGCAGTTTGCTGTGATTCAGAATTGAGCTGCTGCAGTTTTGTGGGGAAAGATCAGCTTGCTAAGATGCCGGCACACCTCCAAGGCAGCCACGGCTGGACTGTCAATGAGTTGGTGGCACGTGAAACCAGGTTGCAGGAATGAGACGGGGAATGTGACACCCATGTATGTATCCTACAGAAACCGTGGAAGAAAAAATATGGGGCTGGGACCCCACAGACAGGAGAGCCGATGGAGAGAAGCACGCAGATGTGGAAACCATCCCTGGTTGCCCAGGGGAGTCTGGGGCTGAGCTGTGTTTTGTGCAAGACGAGCTTTTAACATCTCACTTATTATTACTGGTTGAGCTGGGAGGTTTTGTCTGCCAGAAGCAAAGCGGCGCTACCAAATGCCTAGTTTTTCCTTATTATTATATCATTCAGATTTCATGTACCCGTGACCTTCACAGCAGAGCCCAGTCCTCAGGGAGGATGCATGAGCAGGGTCCCACAAGGGTCCACCTCGGGACCACAGCGGGGAAGGAGGCCACGCCAAATGCCCCGCACCAGGCAGGGGAAGCAGGATGCCAGCCAGGCACTGTGCGTGTAGACTAGTTTGAAGTTAAGACCTGGGTGTTTTCTGGGTACTTCTTTCATGTCTCGGGATGTTCTGAGGTTTTTATGGTTGCTCTGGTAATGGAATGATTCTCTGCGGGAATGAAAATGTTATTTACAAAAATTCCTTGTGAAAAAGTGACAATTAACTGCCAGCAATTTTTATAATGTGCACTGCAATCACAGATACCAGAGCGCTGATTAAGACCAAGGGCCACTCCTGCAGATACATGGGGAAAATCACTCATGGTCTCTTGCA
This sequence comes from Arenaria interpres, assembly GCA_013399435.1. Taxonomy (NCBI): domain Eukaryota; kingdom Metazoa; phylum Chordata; class Aves; order Charadriiformes; family Scolopacidae; genus Arenaria; species Arenaria interpres. Next base: position 15,387 of record VXAK01007776.1, on the reverse strand, counting down.
AATTGCAATTTCTCATGCTGGCAACCCACCAAAGCGCCCTGGCTCACTCCTGGCCAATAAAAGCACGGGAACAGGGTGGTTTTTTTTCATGTGTTTCTGCACTAAGGTTTGGTGTTAATGGAACAGGATGTTCCCATAACCTTTTAAAAGGTTAGACTAATTCAGTTGTTTGGGTTTGCGAGAGCCGAGCTGCATTAGTCTGGCTATTGGGTGATACGCGAAGGGAGGCTGCATAGAGGGGAGCGGGGCAGTGTTTTAAGGTGTTTTCATGTGGCAGTTGACAGATGAGCTGACTGGCAGGGATTTCAGCTTTCTGACAAGGGACCAAGGGGACAGACGCCTGCAAGGTTGTTGTCTCTCTTGGCACCACCAGTCCCTGAGCCCGGCTGCACCTGCGCAGCCCCGGTACTATCATCCTGGGATGAGAGGAATACATGGGGATGAATAATTCAGCTGCAAATCAGCTCTCCGACTGCACAGCATTTTTTTTCTAGGTTGCTATTTTTAATTTAAATACTCCCACATGTGTGTTTGGTGGATTAGAGACATATGAGAAATGGGAGAAGGCGGCTGACGCAGGCAGGTAGGAGAAGCCTGGAGGGGGGCGGAGGTTGAACCAGTGCTGGCCTTGAGAAGGACCAGTGCCACCTTCCTGCCGAGGGCAGCCTGGGGCTGAGCACCCCTTGGGTCCTACTTGCTTTGGTGGGATCCAAAAACGCTCAGCACTGCTTGCCTGGATTCACATCCCTGTGCTGGCAATCACAGAGGAACAGCGGAGGTGTCTGTGTGGTTACAGCCGGGGCTGGGTGTCAGGGGATCCGGGTTCAGTTTTGAGGCCTGCGACTCATCTCCTCTGTGCAAACCTTCTAAGTCCTTTCTCTTGTAATTCCAGATTTGTTAGTGGGAAATACATTACCACTGCTTCCTTTGGTCTGCCTCAGTTATAATCTCCGGGGAAGAAACCATCGCGGCTTGTTTGTAGCTATTGAGGAGAACTCACGGGGAGCCTCTTCTGCTGCGAGGTGGCATCTTCACAGAATCACAGAATGGTTAGAGTTGGAAGGGACCTTAGAGATCATCGAGTTCCAACCCCCCTGCCCTCTAGTGCCCCCACCTCCACTAGAGCAGGTTGCTCAAAGCCCCATCCAGCCTGGCCTTAAACACTTCCAGGGATGGGGCAGCCACAACTTCCCTGGGCAACCTGTTCCAGTGCCTCACCACCCTTACAGTAAAGAACTTCTTCCTAATATCTAATCTAAATCTCCCCTCTTCCAATTTAAAACCATTACCCCTTGTCCTGTC
>VXAK01007776.1:0-14047 GCA_013399435.1 Arenaria interpres | reverse complement strand
GACCTGCTGGCCACACTTCTCTTCATGCAGCCCAGGATGTGGTTGGCTTTCTGGGGCTGCCAGTGCACATTGATGGTTCATGTTGAGCTTCTCATCCACCAACACCCCCAAGTCCCTTTCCTCAGGGCTGCTTTCTAATACCTCATCCCCTAGTCTGTATTGATGGCGAGGATTGTTCCGGCCCGAAGTGCGGAACCCTGCACTTGCTCTTGTTGAACATCTCTGTTGAACATGATCTTCCTATCTTATTTTTTAATCACGAACATCGGAAGGAGAGAGTCGACAAAATGGTTTAAGAGGTTTTAGCTGCAGCAGCTCAATGAGGAGGTGAGGGACTGTAGGAAACAATGGGACAGAAAAGCTGCCAATTTGGGCAAAAGCAAAACTATCATTACACGCTCATCTTTGTGAGCATCCAGATTTCCAGAAGAGACTGGCTGGCATTATTGATTTGTACACTAGTTCCTACAGTTTATAAAACCAAAGATCAAAGCATAAAGGAAATCCTCTCATGTCTGAGAATCTTTTCCCCTTCCTGTGTGTACAGTGTTTTCCAATAAATTACTTCAGATGAGACCTAATACTAATAATAACTGCTTTTACAAAGTCTAGACTGCTTTTGCAAACCCCTGGCTGGTGAAGGCATTCGTGTGCTCCTGCAGACTCCACGAAAGCTTTGAAATTTAGTGACTCTCTTCATGTTAAGTTATACAGAGTCTCAACTCTTCAGCTATAAGTCACTGGATACGGGGAGCTTCTTAAAAAGGAGATAAGAGAGAAGCAAGTATTTGAAACCCAAAAGCGAAATAACTAATATGAAATCACCCTGTAGACTACTGCCAGGGTTGGGGAAAGCATCCATGTTTCTGAGGCATGGTGTACTGGGCTCCATGTAATATCTCAACATCTAAATGAAGGGGTCTATGTAAGAAAAGCCCTTTACTTCTTTCTCTATCTCTTCATCTTTGTGATCAAGAAAATCCTGGAGTCTTCTTTAATTGCTCAATTCCAGATCAGGAAAATCTGCTGCTGCTCCCAGATTTTAGGGGGAAAGAAGGGAAATGGAGAAGGAATCTGCAGTGATGAAGAAGCCAACATCCTTCGCAACAGAAATTTGACAATTAATGTTTCACAAAGCCTGGTGGTCAGTTTTAACCATGTGATATCCAGGAGACTGGAACAAAAAGCAGTCTCGATTACAGTCAGTTCAGAAAGTAGGTCATTAGCCAGCCAGCTAAATGTCTAATAAGCTCTGTTCATCATGGACCTTTGGCCTCCTGACTTCTCCTGGGAAAACAATGAGCACCAACAAGTGCACACCACATGGTGGCTTCTCACACCAACATTTTACAAAGCGTAGCTACCGTTTTAAAACACAAAACAACATGCCAGACACAAGAAAGGTTTCTCTGTCTTTCCTAAAATGTGAATTTAATCTCAAAAAACTACACTCGCTGGAGCCCCCAAACAACTCTACAGCACTGAAACGGCATTTGGCTCGAGACAGGGACCCCTGGAGGCATTAATGCAGGAATGGATTGCTTTATATCATTAGAAAGCCAAAACTGTCTACTTTCCTAGGGGATATAAAGCATTCAGTTTTCAGCTGATATATCACAAGATACTGAGCCATAGCACTGCCCCAAAATTAGCTTTTGCATACACACTGCAGACCATTTTAGATTGTCTAAATTTCTATCAAAAAGTAAATTTTTTTCTTCCTGATGGCACGTCTAAAGGCACGATGCAGATTTCTTATGCACCTTTTTACCCACCCATTCCTCCGTCACGCCTTCCAGATTTTTGGAAAGTTTTTGGTATGTAAATTTTTCTTTCTAGTTGTTCTTCTCCAGTTTCGTCAAAGCTCAGATGGACTGAGGGGCAGCCATTAACCAGCTTTCAGCCTGTGAATAAGCTGTAGTACAGTCACTTGGTAGATTTCTGTCACGAAAGCACTGACACTTGATTTCCCACCAGCAATTTGGTAAGTCATAGACTTACAACAGGCTGTGGTAAGCATCTCCCCACACATCTGTTCAGCCAGTGTCTGTGCTGGCTCCTAGCTCCTGGCTCTTTCAGCACACAGAGAAGCTCCCTGAAACTCCACTGCATTAGGAAGATGTTTTGGAGACATCACTCAACACCCTTCATCAGCATCCCTCCAGGTCACGGAATGCTCTCAGTACACTAATGTACATTTGTGACACTGGATGTATGGGGGTCCCACCACTTGGGCGGGCAGTGTCACTGCTCCTCAGCATGCTGTGAGTCCCAGCTTGTCCTGCAAGACCAGAAACTGCTGCTGGATAATTGTCCACAGTGTCCTGCGGGGAGCGTCCTGTGTTGGATTAGCACCTCAGCTGCAGGTAGGCAAGCGTGGGAGAAGTCTTTGGTTTAGGATGAGGAGAAGTGAGGAGTGCTTCAAGGGAAGCCTGAAAGTGAGTGAGAGGTACTCCTCAATTTTTCTGTCCTTCTTTATACAAATGATGGGCCATTTTTTTCTCCACGTGCAGCAAAGCACTTAATAAAGAATTGGCACTAAAAATCCTGGGCAGGCCTTAAAGAAATCTTAGCTTTGCACTCAGGCAAAAGCAGTGCCAATGTGGGCTGGGGGTTATAGGTGTCAAGCTGCCTTCTAGTCTTAACTCCTCTAGCGAGCTTTTGAATGGCAAAGAGTAGAAAACAATATTTAAGTTAGCATAAGGTTAACCATATAAGTATTGGGCTTGCAGAACATACATAAAAATTGAAACATTTCATGCTATAATTAGATTTGGGAATGTTAACAGGAAGAAATACGTCCAAAAAAAAACCTTTAGAAGTAAGAATCAAAAAGTAGGAATCCGACTGTATGGGCTGTGTACACAGAGTACCTGAATGGCGTTTTGGTATTTCATTCACTTAATCCAAATTCTTTTTCGCAAGCTCAAGCTTAACTGAAAAAAAAAGTGGAATTTGGCTACTGAAGCAGCCCTGTACCTCTCACGTAGAACACGATGACAGGACACAGAGACAGGTCGCCTCAGCATCCCCGTGGGTCTGCTTAGCTAGAAGCAAAACCTGCCTTGAATTCCAGAATACAACTTGGCATTGCTGAGTTTATTTATGGCAACAGAATCTAAAATGAGCCACACTCTCCAAAGAGACAATCTCAATTCTTAAAAGAAGAGTTGCACTCGTATAAAAAGTCTTACATGGCTAAAATATAACTACTTAATGTTTAAAATTTATTTTCTTTTTTTAGCTATATCATATAAATCTCAAACTTCTATTAACAAGCAATATACTCCAGTTTCTTATACAGTTTTTGTGACATCTTTTCCTATAATTTCAACTACAAAGAAAAAAAGGGTGGCAGGTTTTATAACATCAAATCCCAAAAATGAGGGTTTAATTGGTATTTAGGAATCGCAGTCCAGAGCATTCAATCCTCCTATTTGTCATCTAATCATTGGGAAGCAAGAGGATTTCTATCCAGTACCAATGGACTGGAATAGCATATGCATTATAGCAAACAACCAAGGCTAGGTAATGGACTCAATATCTCCGTAGTCTATGTGGCATTAAATGTATCTATTTGACAGTCACATTAATAAATTAATTAAAATAGCAAAAAAAAAAAAAAAAAAACCACCAAAAAAAGGATGAAAGTTAAATCATAGTAGATGATCATTAGGACAGACGACCAGACTTCAAACAGCATCCGCAATCTTTTACCAATCCTGTTTTAATTCCTTTCCAAAGAAAATTAAATTAAAAATTCCTTTAACAGGACTCCGAGCTGCAAATGGTGCTAATGAAGACGATAAGGTAACTGCGATTGCGTGAGACCGCAGGGGGTCGTAATGGCATCATAACTCCCCCAGCTGCACCAGGTGCAATATCCTAAGGCAGCACAATAGCCTCTCTGCCCCGTGTGTACCCTCCCTGACAGAACGGCTTGCTGGGTCCAGGATCTAATTGCCCTCGTGCTGGTCCTGCTTGGGCTCCCCCAGCTAAACTGCCTTCGCTGTTCCCAGGTCTGGGATCCCTCAGGCTTTTGAGCTTTTCGAGCCGGCTGTGCCCCCCACTGCACAGACTCCACTGCTGGGCCAAACCAGTCCTGGGGCTTGGGGCTCCCAGCCCAACTTCTCACCCGCCTCTGCTTCGCTACTCGTCTGAGAGCACGACTTCTGACAGCATGTTATTAGTAACTTCACTCCTCCTAGGACTTCCCCATTTATCAATTTCTGGTGTTTGTTGATGATGGAGTCCTTAACTGTATCAGTAGTGTGCAGCACCCAGATTTGGACCAAACATCACACTCTTATTTTTCCTAAAATTTCTCACGGCCAATTTATCATGCTGTTCTTCTGCACTGTTGGCTTTTCTGCAGATCTCCCTCCCCATCCCGGCATCACAAGCAGCAGATTGGTAAAGCAACATAAAATATTAATTGTGAAATGCTGAGATGTCCCGCAGCCTTCACATCTTTACAACAATCCACCATGCTGAACACCACAGTTCCAGCACTGGAACAAGCTGCCCAGAGAGGTGGTGGAGTCTCCTTCTTTGGCAACATTAAAAACCCGCCTGGACAAGTTCCTGTGCAACCTGCTCTGGGTGGACACCCTTTGGCGGGGGAGTTGGACTAGATGATCTCCAGAGGTTCCTTCCAACCCCATATGATTCTATGATTCTATGCCCAGAGGGTACAGCTGAGCAAGGTGTTGACACAGGCTGTCCTAAGGGATGCCCAGCTCCCTTCTTCGGCTGCTTCTGTAGTCAATGGAGAGAGCAGAGGTCTGACTTAGGTACCCTGCGTTGCCACTGGGTGAACGTTCTCCCTTCGTGCAAAGCCTTCCTTGGCTAAAAAAGGCCCTGGTGACCACTGTCCCCAGCACCATGCCCAGGGTGGCCTCCACAGGGACCCTAGGTGGAGTTCCCACATGCTGTTCCTCACTGGCCTGGGGACAAAGTAACCCACACAATCTGGCTACCTAAGGTATAGAATGGGCACGATATCCTGGCACAAGAAAACAGTCTGTCTGTCCTTTGCTGCACTACTTGCTTTATCACCCCAACGGCAAGGAGCTGCCACGGCTCAATTGTAAAGAAATGCTGATAGGGAACAAGCACTGAGTCACCGTCCGTGACCATCGTTCCTGGGTTTAGGTCATTCTTGAGTGAGCAAGTGATTTTCTTTCATCAACAAAGTATGAGTCAAGGTATATCCTGTGCTGAAATTGCATGTCCTTTGCTCGAATCTGCTTTTTGGACCAGGAAGGCGTGGAACATCCTCTCCTGCCTGTCTTTAGCAAGCCATTTCAATGCCAGTAAGGAATGCTGAATGAGTTTATCCGGTACATCTGGTACGACTGCAAGCCACGCAGACAGCTTTGCTGAAAAAAATCTGCAAAAGAACCTTCCCTCTGTCAAAACTCAGATTTTCATTTTTATTGAAGCATAATGAGCTTTGAAGGGGGAGCAGAAAGTGGTTGATAGAAATGCTAACTTTGCATGAAATCCGTGAGGCCTTCAGGTTTCCCGCTGTACGGTAGGACGTATAGCCCGCCTGTATCTGCCTTACTTTGTGATTCCAAGCTAATTGCTAGCGAGCGAGGCTCCCGTTTTAAATGTTACTTCACAAGGCAATTTAGATCTTTTTCCAGGGAAATACGGACTTGAGTGACTAGTGACAGTATCTGAAGAGGCCACCTGCATTACCAAACCTAGACCAGACCCTGGCTCTCCACAGAGATCACGCCAGATTTTCTGTTGATGGGCTGGATGTTGTCCTAAAAGTTGCTAGAGCTATTGGAGGGGGTGGGGACTGTTTCCAGTCCTTCAGAAGGTTGTTAGAGGACCTCTCTGATGCCGTAGTGAGAACCTGCTCTTGCTTTCCAGTGCAAATGTAATATGGTTAGTTGGGGTCTTTAATACTTTTCCTTATATAGCTCTTCTCTGTTCCTGGTACTAGGCCAAACAATATATTCTTGGAAAGAAATCAGTACCCTATCACAGCCTTTATTTTTCAGACTAAGCAGCACTTTATGTCATGTCTCATCTGACATGCTTTGTGATACCTTCTCTGCACTTGTTGCAGATGAATTCATCTTTCTTAGCGAAATGTGACAGCAGTTGTGTTGCTGACAGGCCCCCATCTGTGCCTTCTACAGTCGAACTTTCTCTTTATGTGGCAAATACCTTGGCTGATGTATGCTATGAGTATATACACCTTCTTCATGGCTTCATCCCATGGTTGATCTCTGTGATCATCTGTGACACGCAGAGTTCTCTCCCCCTGAGCTATCTGTCATCTCCCTTAGAGGAGAAATTCCTCGTTAATCCTGAAGTGCCACACCTTCACATTCTGTTCTAATCAAACATTTCATCCCATTTGTCTGCCTGTCAGAGTCAGAAATGTTTTAATGTATGATAGTCTCCTTCCATGTTAGGAATGTCTCTTCATTTTCAGATTTCAAGAGCACACCAACTTCACATGTTAATGCAGTTAATGAAAATATTACCTGCACTGGTCCTAAAACTGACCCCTGAGGAAATTTTGCTGTAACTTGCTCCTTGACTCTTTTCTTCCTTTTCCTCTGCCCTTTTCTGTCAGTCAGTTCTTTCCCACCTTTCATGTCCTCTATTAATCTCCATCTTCTTTTGCTTCATTAATATTTTTCCATTTAGGAGTGTATTGAGTGCTTTGCTAAGGTCTAAATGAGATTTACCACATTTTCTATTTTGGAAAATCCATTATCTCATTTAAGGAAAGCTATCAGATCATTCTGGCACCATGTTCCCTTGGTAAACCCAGACTCCTTTCATCTTGTTTTCTGTTTAACTAGAAAGAATAATTTAATCATTTTTTCTCCTTTGGTAATTATATTATGTGTAGAAATACAGAAAAAAAAAGAAAGGGGTAAATCACATTTGCTTCCATCTGGGTCGTATTTATATGTATATACATATAAAATGTGCGTATATGTATGTGTACGTGCATATGTTATATATACACACAGACAACATATATACCTACATGTAAATGTGTGTACACAAAAGTTTCCAAGGTGTGCTGAGCTTTTTAGTAAGTATTAGCATTTTAACTTTTCCATACAATAAAGATCAATTAATGCTCATTAATTTTAAGACTTGCAGATGTTTTCCTCCTATTTCGCCCGAGTTCTGGAGACCGCCGACAGCCAACGAGACAAATCCAGTGCACAGAGTGATTTTACCCAGCGCTCAGACTGTTTCCCGCTGTCCGATATCATTACGAAGTTTAAGTGCAATCCAGCTGTTGGATAATTGCAATGATGAAGTTTGGCCGTCAATGTAAAAAGCTGTTTTAATAGTTACAGTGAATGGAAAATGTCCGTACACCACCTGTTTTAAATATGAGGGCCTGGCTCTTAATGAAAGAAACATCATCACAGAACAAGGGTTTAATTACTGCGTGTCTGTCTTGTTATTCTTTCTTGCCTGACGTGGTAGCATGTGCTTTCATAAAACACAAATTTGCTGTGAAAGAAGGTTGGGAAGAGGGGCACGGTGCCTCGCTATAAGGTGGCTGTCCAGATGGATGATCTTCTCCCCCACATATATACAAAGGGTATGGACCAAACCAGCCTGGCAGCCTTTGCTTGTGGCTTCAACCAGCTGGAATCGCCTCCCTCTTGGGGCACAACTGACTTGCCATCTCAAATGACAGGCTTCAAAAAAGAGAGAATGAAACCCCAGGTTTCCAAAATTTGCATTCCTATCTATAATAAGGAGACATCATGTTCTCAGATTCATCTGAGCTGTGGACAACTTCATGACAATACGGTGTTACCATAACCAGAGTCTACCAGCTCTTGAGGATTGGGCTCTTAGTCCCATAAGTGTAAATTCATAACTTTAAATACACTTAACGAACAGCTTTTTTCCAGATTAAAAGCAAGGAATGTAAAGCTTTGAATACTGCAAAGGGGTGATTATGCTCACCACTGTGTATAACTAGCTCCAAACAACAGCAAAATTGAGCCAGTGAATTAGAAGGAGATGGCAAAGATGAAAACACAACACAGATTACTTTGCTTGAAAACTGGACTGTTGATGAAAGGCAGAAAAGCAAAAGTGCATCGATTTTGAGCACTTCTCCCTACCTTCTCACAAACTTCAGTCTGAATCAGTAAGAAGCTGCTGTCACAGACAGAGGAGGTTCTTGTCATTCAAACCAACACAGGTTCATTACTTGGTTTTGCAAAGTGAAGAACTTAACACAGTGCCTCAATGGAAGAAGAGCTCAGCTAAACAAGAGGTCAGCAACCTCCCCCCGCCACCATCCAGGGGGTCTATGCCCAGTGACTGGGGTGGCTCCATCTGGTTGGAAGATCAACGAGCCTGGGCTTGTCCCTGTGCCACTCATTAAAGCACTAGAATCACAGAATGGTTTGGGTTGGAAGAGACCTTAAAGATCACCTAGTTCACCCCCCTGCCACGAGCAGGGACACCTCCCACCAGACCAGGTTGCTCAAAGTCCCATCCAGCCTGGCCTTGAACCCCTCCAGGGATGGGGCACCCACAGCTTCTCTGGGCAACCTGTTCCAGTGTCTCACCACCCTCACAGTCCCTGGCTGGGGCGGGCATCAACGGTATCACATAATACCTGTTTTGAGCAGGTTAAGCACTACCCCTAGTAATGTACCAGACTTGCCCAAATCCATTCATTTCTATCCCAAAAGTATAACTCTACTTCATCTATCTGTTTCAAGAGTTTATTTTTCCATTGCCACTATATTTGAGTTTTTAAACTCAAATTGAGTGCTTTTTAAATAAAATGTATTGCGAAAATGAAGCTTCTGTTGATCTTAGTGGGGTCACTCAGAATTCTTTCCTTTGAGATCTAGGCTCAGGTGGTGGACATGGCTTTGAGAGGTTTGGTTTTTTAAAAAAAGTTAGTCTATGAATGTATTGCTTTTTTATATTCTCAAGTGCTATTCTTCACATCCCCGCAATCCAATCACCTGCATTTTTTATCTGACCTTGTGTTTTAAAGCGAAACCACCAAATACGTGTATATGTAAACAAAGGCAAAATTAAACGGAAGCGAAAGCCACTCTCAAGGAGTTTAATGGGGAAAAAAACCCAAAGCAAAGTCTTTAATTACATGAAATGGGGCTGGGATTTGAAGTACACAGGCCATAAAATTTATTTTGTATTCCAAATGCTGTTTTTTAATCCTCTTTTTGTAGGAAGCTGGAAAAATACTAGTCATGTTGTTGATGTAGTAGCAAAAGAGCAATGCCAGGAAACACAAGCATCAATTCTGGTAACTATCAGCAAAGGCAAAATTATACTTGTACGGAAATCTGGGAAGCACGTCTATTTAAGTGACAGAGAACTGGGGCACTTCTGCACATTTCCCATACAGGAACTAATGAATTATCTAACTGCTTAATCGTCTCCAGGCTTTGTGTTGAGGAACAAAAATGCAAACAAAACAAGTTAGTGCAGAGTCTAAAAAAGAAAACGGGAATATCAGCCTTACGGAAAATAGTTTAGTACCAAGGTTATTATTAAGGCAAATACAAACGTAATTATATCATTAATTTCCCATAACGAAAGGAGACTGAGCAGATAGCCCAGGTTAACAAGCAATAACCACATGGGGAAGGTGGGGATCACGGGAGTCTGGGACAGGTCCTCTGGAAAAATCTGAGGATCTCTTGTATATGTACCACTAGAATACACCCCACCATTTGTGGGGTTCATCGTTTGGTATCTTGTCTTGAGCCCCTGGCACATCTGGACACTCCTGAATGTAGCAAGGATCTTGGTATAAACTCTGCTGCTTCATGTATTCAACTGACTTACACAGAAATTAAAGAACAAGGCAGTTCCCTGTAAGCTCCCTGTGTTTTTCAGCAGTATCGCAAGCTGCCTCTCATTTAAAAATCCTGCTGGTCATTTTCTCCCACTCTTTTTCTGTTTGCTGCACATATAGCAGGTGAATTACCTTCCTTTCACAACTTGGCCAACCTTCCACCCATCCGAACATGCAGACGGGGCACAGCACACCAGGAAACCTCACCTCCTGTTGCTGGATGAGCAAAGTGTCTCAGAGAGGTTAGTAGACTTGGATGGAACCACAGAAAAAGCCAGTAGCAGCTGTTGGAGGAAGGCTTTGGTGTGCTTTTCCTTGTCCTTTTCAGACCATGGGACAACCATCCATTGCCATTTCTTGGACTTACTGCTGACACTGGATCTTGGTATTTTAAAAATGGTAATTCCAAACAATTAGTGCTTAATAGGTAGCGAACTCGCTACTGCTCTTACCATGAATATGCCAATGGACAAGCCCAAATGCCAATCCCCGTATCTGCATGTTTTTTTGATCTTCACAGATTACCGCACTACTCAAAATACCTTTGCTCTTCTTTCTTTCTTTCCTTCCTTCTTTCTTTCTTTCCTTCCTTCTTTCTTTCTTTCTTTCCTTCCTTCTTTCTTTCTTTCCTTCCTTCTTTCTTTCTTTCCTTCCTTCTTTCCTTCCTTCTTTCTTTCTTTGCTTGCTTGCTTGCTTTCTTTCCTTCCTTCTTTCTTTCCTTCCTTCTTTCCTTCTTTCTTTCTTTCCTTCTTTCTTTCTTTCTCTTTCTTTCTTTCTTTCTTTCCTTCTTTCCTTCCTTCCTTCTTCCTTTCTTTCTTTCTGTCCTTCTTTCCTTCTTTCTTTCCCTTTCCTTTCTTCCCTTCTTCCTTCCTTTCTTTTCTTTCTTCCCTTCTTCCTTCCTTCCTTTCTCTTTCCTTCTTTCTTTCTCTTTTTCTTTCCTTCTTTCTTTCTTTCTCTTTCTTTTTCTTTCCTTCTTTTTCTTTCTCTCCTTCCTTCCTTCTTTCCTTCCTCCCTTCCCTTCCTCCCTCCCTCCCTTCCTTTACTTCTAGTTTGTCTCAGTTTTTCTCACCTAGTTTTAATTTCTGTTTACAGATACTCTTGCACCCTGTTTAGCTTCACCTGTTCTTGGCTGCCTTCGTGGCTGTCAGAATCCAGTCACTGGAATGAGCTTTGGTTAAATGGGAAAGTGACACAAATGAAGATTCAATACATTTCTGAAATAAGTTCCCAGTTGTATCTTGAAAGAAGTCCCTTTCTAATTACCCTGAAGTAACACATAATTCAAAACTGTGTTGAATGTGCTTGGCTTTTTTTTATTAGCTTGGCTTGTTTTTATTAGCAGCTAATCAGAATCATACCAGCAATTTCTCCCAGAAGAAAATAACGAATAATAGAAAATTATACTCTTCATTTTGTATTTTTCTCCAGTTTGTTTTTTTTTTTGAAATAGTGGGTGCCAAGTGGCACCTATAGCCAAGAGCCGGCACAATACTATGGCTCTAGGAAAACTTCCACCCATTTATAAACCTCTCTGGCAGAACCTGTTTTAGCAGTATTAAAAGCTACGTCTGAGTTTGACCCAAGCCCAGTTTGAGTCGTTGCACAATTTGGTGAGCAGAGAAGTGCTGGAGGGTCCACACAGGTCAAACCTAAGCGTTCCCAAGATACGGCAGGTGTGCATTTGTGCATAGCAACCATCTGACTTCTTCGGAGGCATTTAAGATTGTGATTAATTTAGTATTAATCTAAACAGCTTATCCTCAGCTTCAAGCAAATGAAATACATAAGTAGATTGTCAGGATGAGAAAGCAATATTTTAGTGAAATGAAGGGATTATAAAGATAAGATAAAGGTCTGACTACTCGATCAGCTATAATTTTGATGGCCGGCCTTGAGAAATATAGGTCAATATGTTTATCATTAGATACTTCTACAGATTTAAATGTATTTTAAAAAATCATAATTCTAAATTTGAGACAGTGATTGGGCTTTCAAAATGTTTTCCAGCCAACGTAAAATAATTCTCTCATTGTTTTGCTACCTCCACTTACACTGAACTCTACCATGTTGTCCCCAGTCAAGGTGAAAGGCACTACATGCACAAAATAAAGAGGTTTTCCATGTGAAGTCAGCTCTTCCATGTCAAGTCCCTTCTCTGTGGAAGTGGGAACCTCTCAGGTGCCTGAGCTGAATCCAACAGGGATCACGAATCAGGAGCTGTGAGCTGCCACAGCTCACTGCCCACCGTGCAAATGAAAATTAAATTCAACGAGGGTTCATCTTAATAGGCCAGGCAGGGGCTGGACACGCTGCTCGGGCAGTAACCCCTCTGGAGGGTAGCGAATGAGCAGGACACAAGCCCTCAAATGGCCCCACACGGATCAGGAGAGCTCAGGGATCTGGGCTGGTGTGAGGGAAACCATCCTTCGACGGTGAAAACACGTTCCAGTTTGTCACAAGCTCTCGCTTATCCTGGTGGAGGGTTTCAGTCCAGGACCACGCTGCCGGTTCCCCCACACCGCAAAACGCCCTGTCCTCCCCCAGCCCAGGAACTCACACAGCTGAAAATTTGGGAGGAGATGTGGGATGGGAAGGTCTGTTAAACCAAAGTCACCATCGCTGGCTGAGATCAACAGGACAGCAAAGCAAAATCACGCACAGCCCTGGTGAAACCATACTAGTTTATAAGCAGGGTAAGCGTCAGAGCTGTTCTCTGTTGGTTTTTGGAGTGAAAAGGTCATAATTTAAGCGTACTTGACAGTTACAGACAACCAAGCAGAAAACTTATACTCCGTAAATACTTATTTTTAGTCATTTAAGAAGCCCCTATCTCTAGAGTACAAAAAGGTTCACCTTACTGTAGGCATTGCTTTGCATAAACAGAACGTGTTGGTTTAAACTCCACTGGAAACACAATGACGAAGAAAAAAGGCTTAAAAATGAATCAACAGTTGCTAGCGGCAAAAGGGCACAATCCACAGGAAAAAAGAAAAGAAAAAAAAAAAGAAGTATTTCTTGTTCCTTGGAGGCTGCCACAAGCTACTTGCAGTTAATTAAAAACAACTCTGAACTGTACAGTGTTGACAACTGGGTATGATGTTGTTTTCCAGCCAGAGGTAGAATTAATTACACTGCTCTAGATTGTCTTTATTGACTGCCGCTTTTTTTTCTCATTAGTCAAAATGACATCACAGAACAACTATTGGCTTTATTTCAGAACCTGCCTTGGAAAATAAGAACACAAAAGGGAAATAAAACTACTGAAGACTAAATGCTGCTGAGACCTATCCCAGTGACAGGACAAGAGGAAATGGGCACAAACTTGAGTATAAGAGGTTCCACCTAAACGTGAGGAGGAACTTCTTTCCTGTGAGGGTGGCAGAGCCCTGGAAGAGGCTGCCCAGGGAGGTGGTGGAGTCTCCTTCTCTGGAGACGTTCAAACCCCACCTGGACACGTTCCTGTGGGACCTGCTCTGGGTGGACCCGCTTTGGTGGGGGGTTGGACAAGATCATCTCCAAAGGTCCCTTGCAACCTCATATGATTCTATGATTCTGTATGATAATCACCTTACAGAGGAACTGTATGTGCTGTGGAAGCGAGCGAAATTAATCACTGTGCAACTTAAAGAGATTCTACCCCAGTTCATTTAATCTTTTTATTTACTGTTCATCTCTTAGGTTTGCATGTTAACTATCTGAAATACAAAGGTACCGGTGACAAATTTTGCCTCACATCGTCCCCGCACAAGGCCCTTCAGCGCACTCCTATGTCTCACTGAGGCGACCAGCCTGCTTCTGCCCTCTGTCCCCCTCCACCGAACGCCCACGGAAGGCTTTGTCACCGGGTGGCCTTCCTGAAGGCCGCCGTTTGGGACGGTCCACCACACCTCCCTCCTATCCCGCCTGCCGTGAGGCCCACGCTTTAGAAACACGGGAGATTTTCCCGCGGGTTTTTCCTGTCAGGGCTGAGGGACCGGACGCCCCAGGGCGGGGATGGCGTCCTGGCGGCGCATGCGCGGAACGCCCCGCCCCGGACCAAGATGGCGGCGCCCAGAGTGAAGAGGGGAAGCTGAGGGCGCGTGGCTCCCGCGCGCAGGTAACCGCCCCCCTCCCCCCCCGCGGCTGGCGGGGCTCCCCTCCTGTCAGCCTCAACGGCTCCGACGCCGCCTCGCCTCCTCCTCCTTCTCCTTCCTC
>VXAK01007775.1:86670-108891 GCA_013399435.1 Arenaria interpres | reverse complement strand
TTGAAGATCAGCAGGATGGCAGAAAGCTTATAGTGAGAGCGAAGCTATATGCTTAGACTTGTAACAACCAGAATATCTCATGGCATCTAAATTCCACCTGAAACAGTCTGATGAGTCATTTATTTGTTTCAGAGCCCTTGTGTTCTTGGAGAACACAAGTTTTTGGGGTTTTTTTGTTCGATATTCAGTATGTATTCATGCTGGATAAAGCAAATTCTTAGTGCTTCCATTGCTGGGAACTGGCTAGTGGAAGTATATACCCAAATTGGAGGGAGCCATTAGAAAAGCAGCACATGTATTTAAGGAGTCGGATACAGGAAGAAAAATGTGTGTATGTGGGGTAATTAACGTCTAAAAGTGAAGATACAGTAACATAAATGCTATGAAATATGAAAACATATGAAAGGGAGAAAAATTGTTTGTCAGGGAACAAAGAGATAAACCTCAGAGGAAAGGGATCAGAGTTGAAAAATGCTTACTTAACCAGCAGAGTATGAAAAGCTAAAGTGAAATTGAGTATTCTCCAAATTTGAATATCCTCACAAGGGGAAGTAGTAAAATCCTTATTTCTCCAGCTTCTTAGAAATGTAGACTGGCAAAGCCCTGGAAAAGCATCAGAGACAATCATGAATTGGCAAGAGGATGCGCTAGTTGACCCTTTAGGCCCTTTACATTTGTAGAGTCTGTGTTTCTTAGCGATAAATCAAGAATGAGTATAGCAGCTAATTGTTGCTGTTGTTTGTTGCTTAAGATCTTAATGAACTGCATTTCTCAATGCCATGACATCAGGGCCAACTTTTCCCTGAGGCTTCAGTGTTCATTCTGCAACAGGATGGGAAACTGAACTATTATTAATACTACAAATACCCCATTTTTTCAGATTAGTTGTGCTACTGCTTGGAATGCCTTACAGGCTTTTTAAGCATTTTAATCAAGTTTTCAGGGACTGGAAAAGCAGTGAGGTTTGGGGAGCCACCAATAAACCCCCTAAAAGTCCCTACCCATTTTGCCTGCTCTCCTAAGAGCAGCAACCTCTGTCTTGCACAGTAAAAAATCTTCAGCTCTGAGAGTCTGAAACATCCAAATATTCATGATCATCTGTCTGGCAACTTGTAATATTTATATAGTGGTCCTGCAAGAAAGTAGTGCAAAAGAAAAGATGTATAGAGCTTGCATGTGAGTACAAAATCTTAAAGCATGTTCTCTGTCAAAGTCTTCTGCATATTTGTGTAGCTTCTGCCTGGCTGAACTCACAGTTATAAATGGGTGTCTTAGGCAGTATGGAATCCCACGTGAAATACATGCTATAAATTGGTTTCCCACCCCAGAGGTTTTTTGAGTCTTTATAGTAAACATTAGTGGTTTGGAATATGGACTATCCATCAAAGTAGCAAACTTTCAAAACCATTAAGAATAACAAGTATTCATTATTCATGTATGCCTTATCATATATTTGAAATTCATCTGAGCTGCGTTAAGTACATTTAATCTCTGATCTCACTAATCTCATTAATTACTGTGGCACAGGTTAGGAAATAATTTAAAAACAGAATGTGTAATGAATTAATCTGACATTCTTCAGTGGTGTTTATTGTAAGATGGCCACAATTTTTGCTTTCAACTACCATACTAAATAATTATATGAATTGCCTTAATTCCTTATTAGGGAGGTCTAATTAAAAAAGTCTTTCTAAAATTTTTTTTTTTAGGAAAGTAAAATCTATATTGGGATTTTTTTCATCAGTTATTTTTTAAGAAGGAGGACCATGAGGTGCTTTATTCTTAAGAGCTTAAGTCACTTCTGAAATAGGTCAGTTTTAACAGGTGAATTGAGATTTTTAAGCAGTGCAAATACTTCTCACAACAGTGTTCTTTTTCAGCCTTCACGTAGCTTAAAAAGAAACGTGCAAACCACTTCTCAGAATTTCTGCATGAAAATTAAAAAACTGAATACCTGACACTTGCAGTATACAGATATGCAGATGTACTTACACTATATCTCTTTAGGAAGCTGCAATTCTGTGGGCCAGTTTCCTTTTTTCACACGCATGTGTCCTCTCTGACATTCTTCTCTCTCTCTGTTTCTCCTTTTCCCCCTTTCCCTTCTCTCCTTCACTCTCTCCCTTTGCATATGTGTAGTCTTCTCTGGAACTAAATTGTTCCACACTGAGCTAATGAAAATAGGGCTGTGGCAGTAGTTTGATCAGTCTGAAAAAAGTGCTATAATTGCTACATCTTTAATTGTGGCAAAAGGTACACCACCTTTGAAAAAGGTAGCATATGGTGGATTATTGCTCAATGGATAATTAAGGATCTACTTAGACAATTTTGTTCCATACATTTGGGCTGCTTTGGTTCATTTTCAAAGAGACCCGCTCACCTACAGTGGATGAAACAGAATTAATATGGTATGGGCTATATTAGAGTGGTAACACACAAGGGAGAACCTGGATAACGGAGTTTATTTTATTGTGTCTCCCTTTATCAACATCGACCTTCCCTCGAGATAATCAGTACAAGCTGGAGGAAGAATGAACATTCGCAGAGTGACCTTTGAGGAAGCAAGTCACCCGGAAATGACCATAACTTGGCCAGTCAGCTTTCACATTTTTTCCTTTCCACCTCCCCCCCCACTCCAGTTTTTGGTAACATTGACTTCCCCAGAACCTCCTGTTTAGGCACTAATCTTTCCTAATGCCTCTCAAACTTGTTATATTACTTTTTGAATAGAGTGTTCAGAAGTTAGAAAGGTAGCTCTGACAAAATGTCATTAAGGTGCCTTAGTGTGAATTAACATGGTTAATGGAGGTACTCCTGACTGACTCGTTGACCCAGTACTAGGCTCTTGTGGAATTAATGGATGCCAGGGGATCAACCTTTTGAGAGGAAAAGAAAGAAAGAAAGAAAAAAAAAATGGCAGCTTTAAAACCCTGAAGTGAATTATATTAGAAAAGTGAAAACGTCTGGGTTGGATTTGATTTCATTGGGAGGCCATAAAATGGTATACCCTTAGCAAAACTTATTAAACAGAAACGTCAGTTTTGATGCAAGTGGTGTACAATTATGATAGTGTTAATAGTGGTCCTCTATCACCCCAAGACATATTTTTAAAGTTTAATTTCTCAGCAGCTTGGATTTGTCACAGGCTTGTAAATTAGAAAATGCATTTGGGGATGTTTTCTTATATGGAGACACAAGGCATATAATACTGTTAACTATACCTTGGGGTTTTAGTATAGCTATTAAAATGAACTGGAGATCACATTTACAGACAAGAAATGTCTGTTATAATATTCATTTTACCTTTTTTTTACACCCCTTAGTAGCTTTAGTGCATTGTTCTTCATCTAAGAAGAGCCAAGCTTCTTGGGCAGTTTGAAAGGTAGCTGACTATTAAATGATAGAAAGCTAACCTGTCTTATTAGAAGTGTGAATGAAAGGGAGCAGAGGAGGTTACCAGCTTGTGAAATGTCAAGGACAACTAGACAGAAATTACTGCAAATAGATTTAGATCACTAGAATCCCTATTTTTATTAACTCTTTGAACTCTAGGTATTTATTGTGGTAAGAAATTACCCATGACAGGTTATGTAGTTGGAAAGATTTATTTCAAACCTTTGATATATTTTGGCAAGAGCAAAGAAACCAATAAAATTTACTGAATTGTATCAGTTAATGCAAAATTATATATCAGCTGAATGGCATACAATAACAATATGCGTCTAAAATGTTTACTTGGTCTGTGACTATTTTAAAAATACCAGACTTTTTAAAAATATTGTTCTTTGGTACCTTTTTTCTTTGCATTCCCTCATTTTATTCCTGCAAACTGATTTAACTTCTGGGGAAGCTTTTTTATGTTGTTATTTTTGATGTTTTTCTTTATGTCTTGTCACTGGCTGACTCAATGTTTGTAGTGCAGGGAGAAAATATTTTGAGATTTGTGTTTCATGAGCATTTGTCCTTGAAACATAAACTTCTCAAAATCCTCGTGGCTTCAAACAAGCATTCCTTTGCATAGACCTGGCTTTGCATCGACCTTTTACCCCTAGTGCCACTGAAGGTGCAATAGGACATTTAAGGATCCGCTTCTCAGCTATTCTGTCTGTCAAGTGGAAAGCAGACCGGGATACAGAAGATCCTCTGTGTCCCATCCCCTGCTGTAAATACCATCCCTGAGCTACATTTTCACCCTGCTAATTTCTGAGCCTCCTTGTTGCTATCTTCAGAGTGAATTACACAATGACCCTTCTACAGTATGAAGCTGGTGATCTGTAAGAAGCTATGTTGAATGGCAAATTACACTATGCATAAAAATGAATGAAAAATAGCAGATCCTGTCAGAAAAGTATGCAATCTTAATCTCTGATCTGAAGACCACAGAGGTTGATAAAAACATTTATTTTGGCTTCTGTGTGATGAACATGTGACAAAATATAATGAGGCCAAAGTATATATAGGATTAAATTACGTTATGCACTGTTCAGGAATAATTCTACTAGCTAATTTGGGGAGATTAAAAGAATATTTTACGCATCTGTAGCTAAAACTTAAGCAATGTAGCAATGTGAAAGGTAAAATCACTGTCCTTCATTTGGACTTCTAGGAGCTGAAAACTATAAAGCTGGTAGGATAATGTTTTCCAAACATATAATAAACTATGCAAAGAGAAAGCAGTAATTTATTCTCTGAATTTGGGATGGATTGATAGGACAAGAGAAAATGGGCTTACATTGTGTAAGGAAAGTTTCAGGCCAGGCGTTAGGTAAAATTTCCTCAGGTGAAGAATACTGAACTTATTTGATGGAAGGTTTGTGGAGTTGCTGTCACTCAAATTCTGGAACAAAGTAGACAGGTATCTGGCAGGAAAGATGGTATATATATGATGGTATATAGCTGAACCTCTTCTGAAGTGGAGGAATAGGCAAGGTCACCTCTCCAAACATGACCCTGAAACAGTTAGATATTTGAGGTATCTGTTCTTTGTCCTTAACAGGAAGAGCACCAAAAGAGCCGTGTCTCTCTAGCCATAATCTTTATGAACTGGCACGAACCCACTTATGAAACAAAGAAAATCCAAACTCTGGCTGCAAATATGTAAATAGGTTTTGAAAACAACTCTAGCCTTTGCTAGTGTTATCCATTCCTTCATTCTTGTGTTCATTCTTACAACTTTCAGTGGCTTCTTGGTTAAAGCAATTCTCTCTGGGCCCCAGTTGTCATCTTGCTGTCTCTGCTGAGGTTCACTCCTGTCTGCTCCTTCCTTTTCCCAGCAACGTCCCAGGCTCTGTCCTTGCTGCCTGCTCTGTCCTTGCTAGCCCTTCCTCTCCCTGCTTCTCCCAGCTTGTACTTTTCCTAGCGAAGCAGGCTTAGGGACCCTGAGGAAGGGAGTATTCGCCTTTCCATCCTCACCCTGCGCCTGCCGTTGGCATGAGGTAGAAGAGATAGTTTCTTCTTTTTTTCACAGCAGAATAAACAGTGAACACATAAAACCAAACCTTTCTATCACACTTCTCTAGATTACTTGTGTTTTCTAGGCTTCTAAGTAGCTCAGTACACATTTTGAAGATTTTTCCAAATGTTAGCAAGTTTAAACTTACAGGGTGCCACAAGTTTTCATAATGGGTCTGTGTTTTAGTATATGTTCATTCATTCTCTAGCACTGAGAAGGGGATGGATTTATCTGAGCTATTTTTAAGTGTTGTGGTTTCTTAGTCTAGTCAGTAGTGGAGACAGCAAAATTGCAAGAGGAATATCAAATGCTACAAAGAAAACTGAATGGTTAATGCAAAGTCTGGGAAATATGTAAGTAGCTGGGAAAGGTCACATGCGACATTGTTCATATCTCAAGAAAAGTTTCAATTCATGCTAAATAGTACTCAAAGAAGCAAACAAAATTGTAGGCTGCACTAAAAATAACATTGAT
The DNA here is from genome assembly GCA_013399435.1 of Arenaria interpres. Taxonomy (NCBI): domain Eukaryota; kingdom Metazoa; phylum Chordata; class Aves; order Charadriiformes; family Scolopacidae; genus Arenaria; species Arenaria interpres. Next base: position 102,965 of record VXAK01007775.1, on the reverse strand, counting down.
GAGAATGCTGGGACTATAACACAGTGGGTTTATTAGTTGTTTTTTTTTAAAGCTATGCTTAGTTTCATTACTTTGACTAAAAAAAAAAAATAATTCCAGGAGATGTGTAACTGAAATGATTAGGGTTCTAGAGAGAGTGTTATTTGAAAAGGATTTAGAAGTCTGGCACTGGTTAGTTTCCAGAGCACAAGAATAAGACAGGTCAAACTAAACATATACAACACAGTAAATCTTAGGAAGAAAGTTAATCACATGCTTTCTATTTATTCTATTTCTATTTATGTTCTCTGCTGTACCTGACAAGAGAACATTAAATTACACTGAAAGCAAATAGCAACAAAGATAAAATTACTAAATGGAAGCACCATTAAAAATATTCAGTTACCTAAATCCCTTTGTTTCAAGATACCCCTGGAGTCAGAAGGTTAGTAGAATTCAGTTAAACACTAGATGTGTCTCTGGGTAGCACAAATCTTTCAGATATGTTAGATATAAAAGCTCAGAATTAGGTCCTAGGACATTTAGAACTGAAAAAGGAAATTTAAGAGTCAGCGTGTCTTTGATGGAATCAAAAACTCGCTTGCTATTTGATGCTGCAGGTTAGCACACCACCATGTTGCAGAAAAATTGGTAATAATTAACAACAGTGGTATGTATTTCAAGGCTTTTATACAGAATGGAAATAAATTTTGTTTACTTTTGTTCTTTAATAAATTCTATTTCATTTTAATACTGACTTTAATTTTGACTTAATCATATTTCATCATTATGAGGTTCTTATGAATTTTTCCTTTCTTTAAGGCACCGCTTTTAGTTTGTCAGTGATTTGTATGGCAACACATGTTGGGTTGTGATCAGCTCTGCTACTAAGTTAGTAGTAGCTTGTTGAGCTTTAGAAAGATAATGTCTAGTTTTCTCCAACTGTGAGGATCGTCATTCTTCTTTGGGCTCCATTAGAGAAAACCAAAGTGCTTCCTCAGGAACCTGAGAGTGAGTGAATCCTATTTAGGGGAAAGGGGGGAAGTTTGCTTTTAGAAATACTCTGAGTAAATTAGAGGTATATAAACAAACTTGAGATTGTCAGTAAAATATTTTTTTTTCTTTTAACCTTATAGGATATTCAAGATTGCTTTTAGTTTGGCTTTGCTCTAGCTGCTGTTTTATTACTTACTACATGTAATTATTTTTTTTTTTTCGGCTTTTTGAAATTACAGCTCATTTCATAATAAGATCTTCAAGCTCAGACATGTTTCACTTGGTTAGTGTTTTGCATATGTTAAATATTGATTTACATTGCATTTTAGTCTAATCTGAACTCAGACTGTTAGTAGTATATGATTTTTAAAAGCGAGTAAATTGCCTCCCTAAATATACTTAAAATTGTAACATAAATATTCTCCTTTTTTTTTTGTTTTTTAACGAATAAATTTTAAAGGGCCATCTATGCTCTAACTGCTCTATTCTCTATGGAGTTGCAGATCAGATTTAATTAGATAAGTTTGTGTCTGCAGTGATTTTTTTTTATGCTTTGCATGTCTGCAGCCTTTGAAAGGACCACAAAGAGACTCAGGTTTCAGGTGCTGTGTCATCAGTTTTGATCATGTTACACAACTGAATGCCATAATGCTTTTAACAATGTAATTTAGTGAGTTTAATCCATATCTGGTTATTAGTAAAGAGATAGCGGGCTTAAAGCTTTTTTGTTATTGCAGTTCAATACTTACTGCTAAAATAATAGACAGAAACAAATGGTGATAGTTATTATGTCAAAATGCATTTCTAGTTAGCTATCCTGGAAATTGGGAAAAACTTTACACCCTAACTTATCTATAAAGTAATAATGCACTGTAGATGATTTTTGTTACTCATTTATTGATCTCTCACAGTCTAAATATCATATGTTTCTGTTTTAAGAATATTTGTTGTACTGACATTTTTCTCTCCATGTATTTTTGAATTTTTCTTACAGTAGAAAAATTAATTGTCCCTGAATTCTTTTTCCTTATATAGGTAGTCAAATTGCCACCTTTTCGTATGCGATTAAAGAATATAGATAAAGTAAAATGAAGACGGTGTTATATCAACAATTTTCTTGCCCCTTTTAAGTAGCTAGTTAAATAGTGATTATAAAATCCAACATACTTACAGTATTGAAGGCTCAGCATACTGTTTCTTATACATGTTTTTCTGAAGAGATCTCCATTGATACTCACTGCTTTCCCAAAGTTATGCTTTTCATAAAAACAGATATGAAAAAACAAATATTGACTATTTCATTATCAATAATATGTTTGACTGTAAGACTGACAAGAAAACACAGTATAAAATTTCTTATGCAAGTACAAAGAAACATAAGCAAAACCAGGAATGCTTTAATATGTACTACAGCAGAGCCTGATTCTGGCAGCACCATTTAGAATCTCTGTATAATTATAAAGTCTCATTGTGTGTTTTCTCCTTGCTAGGAGTTGATTCCAGAGTTTTACTACCTACCAGAGATGTTTGTCAACAGTAATGGCTATAATCTAGGAATCAGGGAAGATGAAGTCGTTGTGAATGATGTTGATCTCCCACCATGGGCCAAGAAGCCTGAAGACTTTGTCCGTATCAACAGGATGGTAAGCTGCTGTTTAGTTAAGCCTAAGTAAGGAGTTCAAGCTAACCTAATGCTGTTTTTCATCTCTTTAAAACTAGATTTATAGAAAAAAAAAAAGTTAAGGGGAATTTGCATTTGTCTTGCTTAACAGAATCCTTTATTTTACAATGGATTTTTCCTCCCTGTGCCCAAATCACAGAAAATGAAAGCATCAGATGAGCATGAGCTGGACAATGCAGGATAGCCTGAAAAATTTTAGTCGGTTCCTCCTCGCTATCTTCTACATCAAAAAATAAAAGGTTATTATAAAGGTTATTATAAATGTTGGTAACTTGCAAGATATATTATATTTCTTACTCAACTAAAGCCATGACTTTCTATTCATCGGAGATGAACTGGAAGTGTAGAAATGTGTACATAAGTCAACAACTGCAGTCTCTGAAGAAATTTTGCAAAAGAATTGCTCTGATGTAAATCACCATGAAGTCTACAGAATTTAATATTGAAAAGCATATATATCTGTTGTAAATTTTTTGCTTTAATTTGATAGATAATGATTTTATTAATGATAGAGTTAATATGTACTCATGCTTCTAGTCATTCTTAAGAAACATGAAGTATATTCTCATGTTTTGGCCAGCAATAGTTCTGTTACGGTTCTGTTTTGGAAATGGATCGTCCTTAAAATGCATATTGTTTGTCTTGCTTATAGAGTCAGGAGTATACATTCAGTAAGCTACGGGTTTCCATACAGTTGCAGAACTGTTCACCTTGTGCATTATTCCCAATAATGCTTTTGTGGTCGCATTGTAAGTCTAGCAATGCTCGTTTTATTCTAATCAGATAGATAAAAATTTTTTGATAGAAAAAATAACCATATGAAGTTCAAAAGAATAGAAAACTATTCTCAGAACAAACCTGTTCCTAGATGTATATGATTCAGAAGTTCCCTCCGTTTAGAAGAGTAAATGGTTCAACACATGTGCAGCCATACATGTACGCACATACTTCCTTCTCCTAAGGAAGCGATGGCAATCTCATCACTTGAAACATATGAAATGCATACGCAAAACATGAGAAATGTGTTCCAGGGAGTAGTCCTTTGTTGGCAGGAAGAAGTTGAACAACACTTCCCCTTTTCTTGGCTGATTTCTCTTATAGCTGCATATATTGTAACATACTTCCTAAAAACAAGTAGTTGTCACAGCTGGTGGCAATAAATTCAAGTGCAATTTTACTAGCAAAGAAGGAGGTGGCCTCAAAGGATCATGACACTACATTTGCATTCTCAAATGTGGGATGCACAATCACAGGTACCTGGCTCCAGAGTGCCCCTGTCGCTGCACAGAGCCCTTTTTTGGGTTGTGGTTGGGGCTAAACGTGAAATAGGCCCAGGAGTGAGTACACGAAAGTTGACCAAGGGGTTTAGTTTTGACATCTGTAAGAATAGCAGTGTGATACCTTAGCGAAAAAGGATAAACAAGCTGCCATCTATTGAGGAATATAATGAGAGATGTATATTAATGACTCCCTTTGGGAAATTTTATAGGGAGTGTTCCTTCTTGTATCCTAAATAGTGTTTTCTCCATCTTTCCTTTCCACAAAGATGAAGTGATTAATAGGCAGATAAAAAGCACTATATGATAAGAAATCCCTTCAAGAAAAGCTTCAGCATTGGTTATTTGATTTCACTCATGGAATTTCTGCTTTTTTGAAAATAGCGTAAGAGCTCTCTACAGAAAAGCTTTGTGCTGTTGAAGAAAACAGCTGCTTCCATGAATTTAGAGTATAGCATTTATGCCCCTTCAAGACTATACTTTCAAGAAAGGCTGATAGTTAAAAGCAGGAAATACTAAATATTTTAAATATTACGCAGTAATAGCACTGATGACTGATTCCATACCTGTGTAAGTATGCTCAGACTGCCAAGGGACAGACAACCCAATGTTAAGATTAGAGTGGTATTAGATTTACAGGCTTCAACTGATTGAGTACTTTGCAGATTTCTAAAATCAGAAATGATCTCACTTATGTATCATACCCTTCCTATGCTGTCTTCCACCGCTGTCCCCACGGATGTGAGCATCATGCCGTTATTATACAGTTTTGCCTGGAGGCAGCTTCTGCATGGCCTTTATTCGTCCCAGCATCTACTTTTAGCAAAAGCATGATCAGTAGTTAAAATTCAGTTCTGCACAGATACATGCTATCTTCAAGTGAACAGTCTGATGAAGTTCACAAATGATAATTTGGGAGTGATAAGTTGGGAATTGCCTAGAAAACAGGATAACGAGGCATAGATTTATTTGAATTAGATGCAGAAAATACACTGCAAATCACCTTGGGAGGAAAGAATTAAAAATATTCAATAGGAAGCAGAAGTTTGAAAACAAAAATAGTACCAAAAATAGAGCAGCAGCAAGGGAAGGCTGACAATAAGCACCAATTAGATTAGATAAAACTCTGTAATCAGCAGAAGTGAGTGTATCTTGATGCCATCTATGGAGAATCATTGCATCACAGAGGATGTAAACAGTTTTACCTGTCTATGGTGCTTTTGAGACTGCACCTGGAATATTGGATTCACTTCTGGGTGACTAGATGACAGAAGAAGTAGTCACATTTGGATGGAGTTCAGAGAATAGAAATGAAGTTAATAACTTTGGGATGTATAAAGACCATGATATATGCATAGATTTTCATAAAGCTTATTATAAAGTAGCTAAAGAAGGATAATCCCTTTCTTGAAAATGCAGACAGTATGTGCAGTAAGAAGTAATGGAATTACATTTTGAAAGTGTAATAATTTGAATGTGTAATAATTTTTCAGAAAAACTTTCTCACGTAGAGTTTTTTTAGCACATACAACAAACTCCCAGTACGCTCTTTTTGGTTGCTAGAACTAGACTGGTCAAAGTAAGAAACAAATATAAAGGGATTGGAAAGTTTGACATTCCCTACCTAACGTCTGATTCCATGTTTTGAACCGGCCAGCAGATGTATTATTCAGTTAGGTCATCCCCAGGCCAATCTTTGGCTGTTACACAAGAATGTATCTTGAGAAAAAAAAATAGCCTGGGTGTGGTGCTGATGTGTAAAATACAGCAAGCTTGTGCAAGCCTGCAATTTCTACAGCAACTTAGCAAAGCAAGTAGAGTGTATGTTTACAGGAAAGCCACAGAAAATTGAGGAATATTTCAAGTAAGTGTTATCCTGATCCCTTGTCTAATGAAATCAGCAGCAGTCATTTCATTTCAGTGGAAAAGATCCTATATGATACTGTGTAACAGAGTGGGATCTTGTTCTTCCCTAGCTGCCAATATTTTCTTCTGTTCATGCATGTTGTTTGCTTGCTGCAAGTGTATATAATATGTAATTTTATGTGGGACTAACTACAAATCCTTACATAGAGCTTGCTTGCACATTTATGAATGTAAATGCTTTCTTAAAACAGCAAGAATTTCAGCATTTCATCCTGAGACTTGGTGAAGCAAGTAGGAACAGCCTAGAAAACATCACAGAGGAACAGTCACAAAAATCCATGTAATTTTACCAATTGGTTAGCGAGCTTTACTAACATTCTGTGCAAATTAATAAATGGCAGGCAGGGTTTTAGCATTGTTTTAGTTGATTGTTCAGCTGAGTGTTTTACCCTGCTAACTAAACACAGAAATGAAGTTGCAATGATTTTCCATCAAAAGAGATTCCTTTAAACTTGTGAAAATTAGACTTATTACAAAGACCGGAAAAGACATTCAGTCAAATTACTTTTAAGACCTATTACAGTAGCTTCTAAAGCACTCAGTTTATATGTCAGGGATTGTTGTAGCAGTTTTATTTATCCATACAAAGCCAGACTGATTGCTACGGAGTTACTCATGAAACATTAATAAACCGCTATGTTCAATGCTAACATGATTATGGTCTGACCTCGGCGATGGCACAAAGGACAGAGGCAGAAAGTGTCCCTGATAACATTACCCTAATGCTGGGCTCATCAATCATAATCTCCCAGTTTACCAGGAAAAAAAAAAACAACACGCATAAAACCTTCCACAGATGTGCATCTGTAGTCCTACTCAGCCTCTCAATCCCCACAGACTTAGAGCAGTCCTGAGAGCCAGAAATAGAACAGATTCAGTCAGTAAGTCAAGCATGTTAAATCAAGGCAGGGAACACCACTGTGAAACACTGAAGCAGAGCTTTTATAATAAGCGTTCTTTAGTTTTGAAACAAAAGATCCAAGATTGTGTAATTCAAAGTTAATTATGATATTTGCATTATGGTTTATACACATATAAAATTACAAATTACAGCGTTGAGTAAAATGCGTTCACTATAAATTATATTTTTGAGAGACTAAATGGTGTCCTGTTTTTGTTATACTTATTTTGTTCTTATTACATAACTGTCACTAAGATTGAATTTTCTTTCTGTCTTTGAAATGATTTATTTGCGCTCTTCTGCTGCCAATAACATTTTTGCACAGTTCCCTGGCTATTCAGAAGCATGCATAGTATTTCATAATTAAAAAGCTTCTTGAATAGTCATTAGAAACATCTATTATGAAATCTCTGTGCTATGAGGATCTGGAAGATTTATCTTTTCTCCTCACCATTCAGCAGCAGTTGACATTCCTTTTTCACCAGATAAGCAGTAGATAAGATTTGATATTACTTCCTCAGTAGTAGCTTTGATTTTATTTTGTGTAGTGCCAAGGTTTGTTCTGAATGCATTTAAAACTCATTCAGCTAACAGGGGTTTCAATCTAATTTGGAAACGGCAGTGATTTTTTTTAAAACTTTATATATCGCTGAAGAATCTTATTTGCATCTTGAAGACACTCACATAAAGGATCGGTTTCCGTGCAAACATCCCTGAATAACCCAAATCTGTAGAATGCACTTCTGTCTCACTTTTATTAAAATATTACTTTGTTTAAACAAACATAACTAATTTCAGGTATCAGTATTGCCTGTTTTGTTTTATGACAAGAGTCAAAGATTTTACTCCAATAGTCAGGACAAGAAATGGTAAATGAGGCAGAGAAATATTAGGCAGAGAGAATCTGTATATTCAATGGCTGCAGAGGAGCACAGCTGTGAGGAGAGAGAAGAAAAACCCAGCTCAGTGACTGAAACAGCCGATGGTCTGCTATTGAGCAAATCATCAAAACCAAAGTGTCTCAGTTAAGTTTTAAGAAAATATTTTTAAATGTACTGAATATAAGTTAATAGCAAGGTTCTGTGGTAAGAGTTCTTGGAGAGACAGACAGCATATAGCTATGGAGGGGAGGGAAACAAGGCAGGAACTGCAGAAATGGAAGGGGCAGGTGTGGCTGTGCTCGAGACAAGGGACAACATCAGAGCTTTCCTCTTTGCTGGTAACACAAAATACCCAGGTAACACAAAATGTTATGTTAGAAAGAGGTTGGAATAACATATTTTATAAATCCAGAACTCCTGATACGTTACACACTACATAGTATGCATTAAAATAAAACCCAGTGTCTCCTACTGGAATCTCTGTAAAAAATAATTTTAACATCAAGTTAGGATGAGGGGAGAGGAAAGTGTGCCACGTTCGTACTGCACAAAAGTCTGGGAAGAGATATAGTGCTTGGTCCCACTAAACAGTGACTTGGCTTATATTGACTTTATTTAGTTTATACATAAACATAAACTTCCTAATACCTATTTACGTTTTATGACTGCTAGAGGTCAGATTTTCAGCTTATGGAACATGTGTACACATGCATACACTTGCCCACAAACACACAAAACCCGCATTATTTTTACTTCAAAATGTGTGTACACTAAACAGATAATAATGCTTGCAATTTACCTATTAGCAATAAAAGCCACTCCACTGGAAACAGTAATGTGACAGACTCCTTCCTCAAAACAAAACCCAAGAAAAAAATAGTGACTGGTGTGCTGCTAATTGAAAATGAAGTCCTAGTAACAGCGCTTCAAACAAGTTCAGTTTGAGAGTGCCTGAATAAAACTCTGTTTTCTGTACATTTTAATTATAATAGAAAACAAGCTGGATATTAACTCACTTCTGTTTAACAGTAAGAATCTTTAGAAATCATAAATGATATTATATAATTATATAAGTAATAATTATTATAGCTTTTCGAAGAAAAAAACATTTTTCCTTATATTTGATATTGAAAATATGCTCAAAAAATCAAAGCCCCCCAAATGCTTTGAAGCCAAAGTTTTCTTGAAAAATGCTCTTCTTTAGGGCCATCACCGGCCTATTTTAAAGATATTATTGTTATCTTTTTCTGTATGTTGTTCCTACTGTACCTACAAATTATTTTTACGCAGAAAATTCCCTCACCCTATTCCCTACTGAGCATTGCATATTCTTGAGAAACCAAACAATGTACTGTTGACAGTGAACAGCTCATAAATTTTCAGGAGGCACTTACATGGAGGGGGAGCCGCCTGTGCCTTAGAGCAAATTAGGGAGAGGATTCTGCAAGTATCACATGAGTAGCGTTGCAGAAGTACTTGGGAGAAACACCAGTGAACCAGGTCAGATCTGACATCAGAAGCTTTCTCCTGACTAAAGCAAATCCAGGTTAAAAAGCACAGATCAGGAGCCTCGTCCCTATTGGGGATCAGGTAGGACCTTGTAGGCTTTTGGTGGCCCATTCTTGAGTGCACCCTACCTATTGTTCGTGTCTAGTGCCTCAACCCACACGACACCCCGATGGAGAGGACATGAACATCACCCAGCACCCATTGCAGCCTGCAGCTGGAGGCTGTGCAGTGCTAAGGCCCATGCAGAGCTGCTCTTCTTCACCGCTCTGGCTCCTCTCTCCACCTTCCAGTCTGGTCTCTGCCCCAAATGCCCCCACCACACCAGTCTTCCACCATGCAGCATCTGGCAGGCACAGCAATGTTAGTCATCTTGCCACCACCACCATCCTTGTATCCCTGACAGCAATTTTTCTGACTTTCAGATTTCTCTGGAGTTCTTAAATTTATAGTTCAAAATAATAAAATTCACTCCTTAAGAATTTCCCCGAATCTTGTGTTGCATGTCAGCATACAGACTTTTAAAGAACCATTAGACGTATAAACATAATACAATAAATCTGCTTAAAGAATTGGAGACAGAAGTCATGACATGCTGCTGTTAGAAAGTAGCTCATTTATTTAATAAGTAATTAAAGAACCGTTCACCCATGTGGAATAGAAGTTCTCCAAACCTGCCAGGGTCAGTAAGACCTTCTCTGGAATGACAAGCTGCTGAGTAAGGGCTGGTCACGCAAGTAGAAACTGCCTCAGGGAAACATAACATAGGCATTCAACTCTCCTAACACCAGGGAGAGGATGTTAGAGGAGATAATGGGTGAAATATGTTCATTTGACCCAAGCATTTGTTTTTTTAAATTTACTTTCCCACCTTTAAATACCCAAAAGTTTTGCCATTTTCCTGAAATGCTCTTCACATTCTAGAAATAGCAATGCTATTTTTGGCCAAAGCAAATGCCTAACATTTTTTTTGTCAATTACTTTTAAATAAATAAATAGCAGATACACATGCAAAAGAAACTTATAAATATGCAGAATTTGGAGGAGGAAGAGAACAGTTAAGCAGCTCACTGCAAGTTGGTTGGAGATGGATGCTGGAAGGACAACAGGCTTTCAATTATATTTTAATTTTTATTACATACAAAGGAACATTAAAAATTGAGCATTTAAAAGTAAGGACATGCTTTATTTATGGTTATTTTTGCACAGTTAATTTTTTCCTTGCATGCTAACATCCTGCATGCTAAATGAGGTAAAAGTTATATGAAAGAGATTATATGGTATGATGTAGTTGCTGACTATATCATGTTGCACGCACACAAAACAATATAATTAAGGATCTGGCATTTCTTAATTATTTATTGGGAGACATGTTTTGAAACCAAATAGTATTAGTTTAATAGTATTTAGCATTAAGTAGTATTAATGCTATTTAAATAATATTACTCGCAATTTGCATATGATGGCCTCTGATTTTGAAAAGGAAACAACAAATTTTTCTCTGGTTCTCTGCAGCATTTCTTGATAGCTTCTTATGGTAGGTTGAACTTAAGCCCTTGAAAACTGATCTGCACATCAGCTGTTAAGCCTGAGCCTTCCCATCCGCTTTCCTCAGAAATAACAGTCACTGGTTTCGACAGAAAAGGCCCCAGTTTTCCACCAAAGCACAGAGAGCTCCTCTTCCACGTGGAGCATTACAGGGAGAATGTCTGAGGAAGGGTTGTATGATTACCCAGGGAGCCAGAGCCATGTGGCTTGTCCCGTCTGTGGCTGTTTCTGCGTGTGGGGTGGTGGGCAGGGGGCTGCTGCTGGTAGGCAGTGCATGACACAGTACCCCCATGTCCAATGATTATTTCTGAAGCAGCCTCCTTTTGATGTAAATGAACAAAATGAAAACACATTTTTTTCCCAAAGTTTATCCCTCTGTAAAATTTGAACTTTCCTGAGGCAGACATGAAGCTCTTTCCTAGCCAGAAAGTGTTTGCGCTAAGTAGTGGCACTGTGCTGGAAACAATGGAGGAATTAGGATTTCTCAGGGAAAATGAAGAAGAAAGCCACAATCTCTGAGAATGAAAAGTATTAGATAATGTAACATAGAGGGTTGCTGCCAGCTCTGCCTGTATGCTGAGCAGTAGTAAGCTTGACGTAGATATTTACATAATAAATGGTGTTAAGGCTGGCAGTGTTTTTTCAGAGAGAGTCAGGCTCTTTTCAGCGGTGCCCAGTGAGAGGCCCAGAGGCAATGGGCACAAACTGAAACATAGGAGGTTCCCTCTGGACATCAGGAAACACTCTTTTACTGTGAGGGTGACCAAGCATCGGCACAAGTCGCCCAGGGAGGTTGTGGAGTCTCCATCCTCGGAGATATTCAAAAGCCATCTGGGTACACTCCTGGGCAGCCAGCTCTGGGTGGCCCTGCTTGAGCAGAGGGGTTGGATCAGGTCATTTCTAGAGGTCCCTTCCAAGCTCAGCCATTCTGTGATTCTGTAATTTATTGTTTTTTCCTGACGAACTAATCGGAAGTTAGTTCCCAGATCTGAGAAATGAACTGCGCTTGTTCTGATCAAAGGGAACTAGGTATATGACGCTGTACAATGTATATGACAGGACTGTGATGGGGTTTGGGCAAGGGCATGTATAAAAACTTGGTTAATGAACCATAAATCTTTATTTTAATACCGTCCCTGTTTAGCACAGTTCTTCTCTGAAGGTGGCGTTAGGAAAGAAGGAACGAGTGTGCCAAGGTGCCTTCTTAAATACATGAATGATTTGTGTATCCAGGTACAGGTTCATGGGAAACTAAGTCAGGTAGTCTGGGATAGGGGTAAGGACAAACTGTGTAATGCCTTTAGATTTCAAAAGCTCCAGTTCAGGCAATGATATCTACTAAGGATGCCAATTGCATCTGATAAAGACACATTGGTTGGATCAGACACAATGGTAATACTATCATCATTTCTTCCATCTAGAATTAATCTCTTTCCATATGCTGAGCAAAGGAATAGCAATCCATTTTTAAACTAGCTAGTCACAGCCTGTGTTTTCTCTGATGAACCAACCTAATGCCAAAAATGAGTGTGAAAAATGCTTTTCTCCTTTGAGAAATCAGTCACAATTCACACATGGAGTTCAGAACCTCATTTTGCCGGTGCAGCTTTTTAATCCTCAGGTTTCCATTTTAGATTTAAGACTAATTAGAACTAGTTGGAAAATGAGTTGGAAGATTGAGTTTTTGAAATTGTTTTCCCATTTTCATCATTTTTTCTTGACAAATTACCTAAATTATTTGACAAGGCCAAAAATTAATAATTAAAACCCTTGCAGCTAGGAGGAACCCAGTAGCTGAGACGAAAATTGGCATGCTATAAAGCTGAAGGAAAGAAGAATTTCTTTTTAGTGTTTCTCTCAACATAATTAGCTCTGTTTTTTTAAAGTTTGAAGGATTTCAAAGATATCAAATAAGCCTGAACAGGAAATATAATGATACCCATTATGTTTCCTCAGTTAATAGAAAAAGGTAGGATGTAATTTAAACATGAAATTGCAAGATGGAATTTACTTCCTAATTCTGAATTTCACTTACAGGCCCTGGAAAGCGAGTTTGTGTCATGTCAGCTTCATCAGTGGATTGACCTTATATTTGGCTACAAGCAACGAGGACCAGAAGCAGTGCGTGCGCTCAACGTTTTCCACTACCTAACGTATGAAGGCTCTGTGAACCTGGACAGTATCACTGATCCTGTCCTCAGGGAGGTAGGTGTTTACTGCCATTTCAGTCTAAAAACTGCTGTCAGCTCACAAGAAATGGTACTTTTTCCATCTTTCACTGCTGGAGAAAATTGTTGTGTGTGAATTTGAATCAGAACTTAGGCCCTAGGTGACTTCAGAAACAAGTATTAATAAACAAGCAATAAAAGAGATGTCCCAAAGTATTTTGTTTGCTTGAAGTTACTAATATATTTAATGGTCAGTTACGATATGAGAAATTATAATATAAATGTATATTCTGTAACATATGCTACTTTTCTATAATTTACTTTTGTTAAGTTCCCTTAGTAGAACTGAAAATCCGAAACAAAAAACTTCATCATAGTCACAGGGAAAAAAAATCTAACCTTTGCAGTCAGGTAATGGTGGTAGGAATATATTTGCTAGAATGACAGTAGCAATAATTCAGATTGCTTTTGTGTTAATCATGTAAAGTATAATCAAACTGTTACCAAAATTGAAAATGTTTTCTATTTGTTGTGCATGCAAGTGTTTATGTTTGTATATATGTACACATGAAATATATATTCGTGCGCATATATACAAGTGAGCATTTTAAATTTATCAGTAAACTAAAAAAAAAATTGTACTAGCTATCCTGATACATTTTTCTCTCCAGGGACTGTATTTGTTTTTAGTAAGACTATTAATTTGAATGATCATTTTCTAATATCATCCATTCATTGGGTAAAACAATTGAAATTTGGTGAAAAGTGTGAAGAAGCAACAGCTGCTAGATGAGTACCGCTGTGATGAAGCTGTACACACAATCTTCCATTCCCCCAGATAGCTGCCATCTGCTGTATGCAAAACAGTAATAATTTATACATTGCCAGGCGATGAGTTTTTGTTTGTTTGTTTGTTTGTTTGTTTTCCAATGTTGGAGACAGAAATCTACAGATTTCAGAAAGAAATAGATTCTAGAAAGCATTTGTAATCAGCTAAATATTGGGGTTTGGCGTGTTGTTTTTTAGGAGTATGTTGTTGCATCTTTTTACATTTGGTGCTTTTTGAGGAACAGAACTAAAAAATCATTCAGACCCCTACCTTCCTAGAACTGGATTTTCACACCATGTGCTGCAAAGCTTATATTTTGTAAACAGTTAGTATTTGCTTAGTTTTAAGAATGGCCAGAATTGCTTTGATCCTACTGCCTCAAATATTCAATGTTAACATCTACATAATGCTTTTCTGGATTTAAAACTCTGAGCACAAGAAGAGTCAGTAAGGTACAAAACTGGAGATACAAAGAAGCAATTCTTTTTAAAGTATAAAACAGGTGTCAAGCACCATGAATACAAGGGATTTGCATGGCTTAAGGTCCTGATTCGCTCGGGCAGACTCCTATGTCTTGACTTTAAGGGTCTAGTCCCACAGGGCAGCTTGTAGGATTGAGGTCTATCTGTCTGTCTGTGCACCTTATTTAACATCTTATGACATGATGAGACTCTTCAGCTCTCCTGTGGCTCTACTTACATGCATAACTTGTCATCAAAAATTTCAAGAAATTCATGGAGATGATTTTGTTCACTCACTTGTACATCTAACCCAATCCCTGTCAGTCAATAGCAGGTAAACGTCTTCTTGGGCTATTTATGCCATATAAACTTCTAAAAGTGGAACTTTATCTCCTATGCCACAAATTACATAAATTTCATTGTTAGCAATGAGAAGGCAACATGTCAAAAAAAAAAAAAAGAATCTTACCCATTTTTGTTATACAGAGATACATAAAGTTGTATGCAAGCATTTGAAAATAGTGTACTTTCTCCTCCAAGAGATCTCAGACACTGGTGATTTGTGGTTTGTTATAAAAAGGTTAAAAATACTTTTTATCCAATTTGAATCAGAAATTACAATACCTGTGTAAATACGGACAGATTTAGAGTCTTCTTCTGTTTCCCTGAGCTCTATTTATGAAACCAGCAGACATTCTCTAGCCAGTAATAAAGCATTTGACATCTTGATGATCTAGTAGATCAAGTATTTGGATGCCATGTTTATGTTACAAGTATATATGTTCTATATAAATTGTTTTGTTGGGTTTTTTTTTCCACTTTATTCTGAATTTTACCAGATATTCCAGAAAATAAATTAGAAGATAAGAGATGTTTTAAAAGTCTCTGAATATGGCTTATATATACAGAAATGTAACAATAAGAACACTGGCGCCTTTAAAAATAATGATAACAATTGTTTAGTATGTTTTACAGTGGCAGGTGGTGGTGTCTTGCCTCTTAACTTAGAAACACTGCAATTTAAAATTAATTGAGCTTTGGAGTTATCCAAGAAAATGCACATCTTGCTATCCAAATGCTCTTCGTGTTTATTTTCTAAATAAAATGAAATATTTTTCTTCCATCACACAGAAGATAGTGAATGTTCTCAATAAATGGCTGTGAAATAACTCAATCAATATAACCTTCTTGGCAGCAGCCATTATCACACCAATGTACTCAAAAACAGTGGTAGCCTCCTCATATTGTGGTTATGGCTAATTTTGTATTGAGCTGAGTCCCAGCAGAACCTGTCCAGTGAAATAAGGTTCCAAAGAAAAACACCTCCCATTTAGTTCTGAGCTGATTGAAAGACATCATTTAAAAGACATATCCCCATGGACTGTTCATGCTGTACCTTCGCAATTTCACCCTTTACTTGAGCCCCTCGCTTAAACACTGAGGAATATGTTGGCTCTAGTTTTCCGTGAAGAATGGTAAAGGACTCACTTTGGTAGCCTTGTAGCTGGAGCAAAAATATATTCAGTGGTGGGATAATTCATGCCTGCCATTCCTTACATCTTTCTCACATGCATGGGGGAACCTTCTAAGAATTCTCAGCTGTTTAACACTGGAAAAATGGCCATCCTGTGCTTTTGTTCTGTTCAGACCCATTTAGTAGAAGTTTCTCTATTTGGCTTGCTTCTTTCATTTTCTGTTTTGCAAATTCACAATGGCTGAAACCAGAATTCTGGGATAGCATTATGTTTTAGATTACTAAAGTCTATGAAATCACATATCTCTGCACCTGTAATAATTCTTTGGCATCTTAAGTTCTACAATGGATGGGTAAAATATACTGATTTCATTTAAACATATTGATTTTGATTTTTCAAACAACTTTGAAATTTTCTGATACCACAAAAAATAATTGATCACTACAATATATTTCAAGTAGTGACGAGGGCAACATGAAAGTCCTGACTTAAATGCTCCACAGAATGTATAAATTTGAATTTCATTGTTTAAATCTTTTATGATTAGAAACTGGGAAATTCTCCAGTTCTATCAGTTTCAATGGTCTCTTTTTTTCTGCACACTGCAAAATTGTTTTCATATTGTAATAAGGAGGAGAAAAAGATGTGTAACAAAATAAACATTTTC
>VXAK01007775.1:69308-86657 GCA_013399435.1 Arenaria interpres | reverse complement strand
ATTCTTTTGTTTGGGTTTTGGTTTTGGGGGGGTGTTGTTTGTTTGTTTGGGTTTTTTTATTGCAACCTTTTGTGTTCTATTTGTAAATTATTCCTCTTTTTAAGTAAAAGCACTGAGGTGAAAGCTAAAACTTTAAGAACAGCTTAAGGATATTGATTCATTCTTACTTGACAGGTGAAATCATGGTTGCAGCACTAACCACAGCAATTACAGCATTAAAATGTCAAGAAATTAGAGGTCAGAATAACAGATAATTTTCTTCCTTTTGTCAGATTAAAAATTGACATTCTTTGACAGCACAGGATCTCTGACTGAGAAAATTATGACAGCTTAACTCATCTTGTACTTGTAAAGCAGTAATTGATAATGAACTTTACCATGACAGTCTTCTCCTGTGGAGAAACATGACAGAACATCTCTGGTACAAAGCCTGTATCTCTTTTTAATATGTAAACAGCAGTTATATTGGACATTAGATGTTATTTGGAATTGTCTTTACTGTTAGTTTACATCATAATCCAAATCCTTTCCACTGGACAGATTTGGCTGACTTCAGGGGGCTGATGGTAGGAATGCTAATGTGTAAAGAACAATACTGGGAATACAGTTTACTTACGGTCCTTAGAACTTATTGGTTCACTTCTTTAGGAAAACCCTTATTCTTCCCCTGGTTTCTCCCAAAATGTCCATAGATTTTTGAGAGCCTCATTTTTTCCAAACACCTGGGTAATCTGGACAGTCAAAAATCAATAGGGTTGAGGTTTTTTAAAGTTGGAAACTTGTTTCTGCATGACACAGTGTTGTGGCTGACAGAGAATGGCACAGTTATACCGGTCGTTATAAAAATGTAACAGGAGAGCTAAAATTATTTTCAGTACTACCTTGTAGTTTAAACACAAAATAATTAAGTGGGCATGTTCCATTAGTGCATAATAGATTCACCACATGTAGTACTGGAAACGCATCTACTGTGCAGAAAAGTACTATTTCAGGCTGTATTTGTTTAAAATCATAGTCAGATCTCTAATTCTTTTTTTTTTTTTTTTGACAATCAGCTTGTTTGTGATTAGAAATGTTTTGGAAAATTAAGTGAAAATTACGTGAAATATTACGCAGCTGTTGTTTTTTTTGCTAGACTTCAGGCTGATTTTGAGTCATCCTTGTGTTGGATGGGGGTTGCAAATACAGCTGAGCAGCGTGTACGGAGTACAGTGACTTTCCTGTGACTGCAGCACCTTCACCAAACGCTTGCGTCCCCCCAGTCTGACAAGAATTGCAAGTGCGTAGGGAAAGCAAGGTGGTGTGAAGCTACTGGGCTCAGATATTTGTTCCGAGCAGCCAGCTGTCAAAATACCTGAACATACTCGCAACTCACCCAGCAAATTGAAAAATGATTAAAATTGCTAGTGTTTGACAGGCAGTTGCTGCGCCCGTAAACTAATCCTAGTAGGACAGTTTTGCTGGCAGCTAACAGAGCATATGGCCTATGCAATATTTATTCCTTTGGTGGTGACTTGATATTTAGCATATTTAAATAATTTGAAAAGTCATAATGATGCGGTAGTCTCGCAGTGCTTTTCAGCTACCCTCATTTCTGGGTTTTATTTTTCCTCTTATATTTTCTTCTGCTATCTCTTTCTTTGATCTGACAGGAATAACAAAGCATCCCTCTGGATCTGCTGTGGTGAAATATGCCCACAGGAAGCAGAGTAGATCACATCAGTTTTCACTTCTATTTTTTTTGTTTCCTTTTTTCCCCCCTCCTTGCTGAAACACTCTTTGCTACTACAGAGGGCTGACATGATAGGGCTGTCAAGACTCAGCAAGATAGATATATCTTTAACAAAGGGAGCTGGAATGCTAGCCTTTCCCTGGTGGCTGAACCTGGCAAATTTATGAGGAAAAAATTAACACACTATTCTAATAGCACTATATAATGCTTTCAAGGTAATGCCAGCCCTTGCAACCATGTGCTTGTTCTTGCTTTTGCTCGGAGTTATTCTTATTTATTCTGATTTCATTTTTAACTTGTTAGATCTTTTTTTTCTTCTGGGCACCGTTTCTTTGATGTGACAAGAATATCAAAACCACCCCTATTGATCTGCTTGATTGAATTGTACCCACAGCACTGGCCACTTACATGTTCAGTTGTGCTTAATTGCCTCCATACAAGGGATGGTCTTTGCTTCCTTTCTGGGAGCAGTCCTACTTAGGTATGCATACAGATAGTGGTGAAATAAGTAGGAGGCTGCAAATAGTATCAATAGCCACCTCTTTCAAAGTTAGTTGAAGGAATCAGTATAGTGAGAACAGTTATTGAGTAAAAGCATCATCAAAGTGGAAATAGTTTTCTTATATGCTAAGAGCTCTGGTCTTCTCTGTGCGCTTTCATCCTGTTGATTTTTGTCAAGAATCTACATCTCCTTCACTTCCAAATATTGTGTTTCCCAGACATACAAACCAGGGTTTTTTTCCCCAATTTTATATCCCATTATTGGAAAAAACATCTTGTTTATTTTTTAATTTTGTTTGCTTGTGAGTCTGTTCTGTTTGTGTGAAGAGATTATCAACAGAAAACAAAATGTATATTTATGTTTCATTCTGAGAGCATCAGTGTGTATAATTATTTTTATGTCTTTCCAGAGAGATTCAGAGCTCAGTGTCCTCTTCTGAAATGGAAGAGTATTTACTTGCTATCACTTTGTTATGTTAGCTGTTCGTAGATCAAGAACAAAAATACAGGGATTTTTGAAGATATTTATTTCTGTAGGTAAAGATTCCTATAGAAGACACTGAATACAGGAGGATACACCCTCAATCAGACATTCCATAAGAATTAGTGTAAATCGCATGAGGTTATTTACCACACAGTAATTGCCCAATGTGTAGGCTTTTATTCTGAAATGAATGTGTGCTTTTTTACTTGTTTCTTGGTCAGGGGAAAAGGCTTTCAGAAGGTGTTTGCTGCAGAATAGCTGAATCATTTTAACTATGAAATAACTTTTTGGGGGCACCTAGCCTAAGTAATGGAAGCCATTTATGACAAGGAGTCAGAAATCATAATCTGATCCAGAGAATTCCAAATGAAAAACATCCTTCTACCGTTGCTAAAAAAATATCTACAGTTAGATTAATGGTTGATTATATTTCCATTTAACATAGTAGAGACAATCAGGTAGTCAGTATTTTAGTGAATCTGTGCTGATCTGAGTTTATGACAATTCCTGGATTAGTGCTGTTATATGTTTATGGGAATTCAGAATCTTTTCATAGGCAAGAAAATACACTGTTCCTGGAAGTAAAGCAAATTGTGGTGTGCAGGTGGGTTTGAGTCCAAAATAGCATTCTAGATTTGGGGTTTGTTTATTATTCATTGCACTTGTGCTTAAAAACCTCAGCATCCAGACAGAGCTAAGCACTGCCACTCAATGTACATCACCAGCCATACATCAAACATTCAAACTGAAGAACTGCCCGTAACTTATTTAGCTGATGAGACTTCAACCTATCTATTTGATAAATATTTCAGTTAATTCATTCATCAAAGGAATACTCGGGTGAGTTTATAAATAACTCAGCTCAGAAGAATGTCTCCGTCTACTTTAAATATTATTTGGAATAAATTGTTTGGCCAGTTCTCATCTGCATTAGAAATTTCATATGGATTTTTGTCAGAAAATCCTAGAGTCTTACCCAAACTGAGTTTAATGTTTTGCCGGTATAAAAAGAACATCATTAACCGCAATTGCTCTCTTTTATTGCAGAAATATATAAAATATAGGTCTTGTATATGAAAATTTCTTCTTTATTGTCTGGTTATTTTGTTTTTCTCCATATGGATGAAAGGTACCAATTGTTGATCTTTAAAATTAGCAACAAGCATTTTAACACACACTTAAAGTAATATTTTATGTGAGAGAGACAGAGAGAGAGAGTGATGGGGTGAAAATTACTGCAGCTGATTGTAACAGAAATAGCTGGAAGGGGCTTCTTTTTTCCTATTAGCACAGATTTCAGTTATATTACGCTGTCATTACCTCAGCATAAATTAACTATTATTCAAAACATTTCACACACAGCAGTTTATTGGAACAGATATTACTCAGTCTAAGTATCTAGTCATTCACTTAGAAATATGCAAAGCTGAGCTTTCTAAATGTTTTAAACATATTGATAATGTGCCTCTTTAATGCCATTTTGAAGCCTGTGTACAGTATATCTATATTATTGTTTTCAATTTATGTCAAGAACAAAGTGATATTTTGAAGAATGCATTCTGGGAAATAATCCAAACAGATTTTTTTCTTTATAAGCTAAACCCTGAAAATAACTGAGAACATTTATTTTAAATGTAACAGTGTAACTTGTTTCCAAAAACTGAAATTCTAATATACACTGAAGTTTCATGAATACTATATGCGACACCTTTCAGTATGTATGTTTTAGCTACTTCCCTGTCGGCCCTTTTTCAGTTGTTAGTTTTGAAGGTTTGCCTGTTCTCTGAGATAGTTCTTGTGTCCTGCAGTGGATAAATTAAAGGCTGGCAGATGGTTGGAGTCTCATCGTAACTACAATTTGTAGTGAAGAGTATGCACTTTGCAAATCTCAGAGCACCTTCTTAAGGTGGGAACAAGGCAAATGATCTGTGATAGAAAGATGAAGCTGAGAGCAGAGACAAGCCAGCATTGACTTTCTATTCAGATAAAAAAGAAAAACACTAATGTTATATTAATTTTGTATAATTTTATATTTCTAAAACAAAACCAAAATGCTAGATAGTTTGGTTTAGTGAGTCTGTTCTGCTTTCCAAACATTAAAAACTGCCTTCAGTGGACATGTTTTATTTCAATAATAAACAGAAGAAAAAAAGTAACCGCTAAGGTGCATTCTTTAATGATTAAGTACTCTTTCCTTTTATTAGTGCAAGCTTTCAGAAGGCCTGTTCTGTTGTTTCCTTCCCTGTTTTCCTCATTTCTTTTGTGTTCTCCTACAGGGGATGTTCTTAATTGTAAAATAAGTAGAAATAAATATGATGTGTATGTTCTGTGTAATGGCATTCTGAAGCATGTGTTAGTTATCCTTCTGGCAGTAAAGATTACTTGTTAGTTGAGCTATTAATAATGTTTATTTTCCATGATGACGATATTCTGTAGACTTGATCCTATATCTTCATTTATTTACTTCTACATCAAAAGATGTCACTGTTCCAGTAGTTCAAAAGACTACCTGCTTATGATCACATGAATTCTCGTCAACTATTGGCCAAATTGCCTGGGGGTATGAACAATCACTAATAGACTCCCTTTCTCTCATTTTTTAATTGAACTCCCTCATGAGCATGGTGTATTATTCTCTGCTGGTTTACCAGAAAGATTTGACAGAATTCAGAGAAGAGCATCCTTGTGATGAGAGGACAGAGAAAACTCATTTATGAACAGGATTTCAAGAGCTTGACAGAAAATAACAGAGTAAAAGGGGATGTGTAGCAGAAAGGCAGGAATATGGGGAGTTGCTGAGATAGGGATATTACTTGGTCTGATGCCAGATTAACTAGCAGTTACAGGATCAAATTCAGACAGGAAAGTTCAGGCTTAATGGCAGAAGTTTCCTAAGGTCTATAGCCTGTAGTTTGACTGTACAAATCTCATAAAAGAAACTTTAGAAGCCTCATTAAATAGTTCCTTTCAAACTAGAATGGGCAAACACTGTAAAAATGCATTTTTAGGAAGAATGTGCACTATGGGCAGATAGAAAAATTGGGACTTTTTCATCTGTATCTTTTATTCTGCTGTGTTCTGTTATTCTGATTGTTGTAAGCATGACATGAACACAACTTTTTCAGTAACTGCAGTAGTCTGTGCCGCTTATGATTACATTAACTTCCATCGTAAGTCATTGAATCGG
Source organism: Arenaria interpres (assembly GCA_013399435.1). NCBI lineage: Eukaryota > Metazoa > Chordata > Aves > Charadriiformes > Scolopacidae > Arenaria > Arenaria interpres. The sequence goes on along the minus strand of VXAK01007775.1, from coordinate 80,753 downwards.
TTTTTTTAAATTCAATTTTTAATTTTTGACAAATTAGTGGTTAATGTAGAAATTATTTTTTAAAATTGCTACATTATGGTTGGAAATTTTTCAAGACAGTCAGTTTAGCTCTTTGGAATTCTTCATTATTCAAGCCCTTCTATCTGACCGTTTGGTCCTTTGCTGATTTACGTTGACTAAAGTCAATAGGTTGAAAAAATATGGTCAGTAGATGTCCTGAACGCCTACTAGGTATAGATTGCTCTCTGGAGTCATAGTTTATCACACTTCCTACAGGCAAAGCCAGTTGCATGTAATTTACACCAAGTTGCAGAAATAAAATACTGTCTTAAATATTCACATTCCTTTTTTTATTTCTTATATTGCCAGTTTTGTCAGAAAGTTACACAAAATATATAAATGTGTAGTAGTTTTATAAAATACAATGCAAGTGTATGAGCGTTTCCTAAGATAGAAAGAGGACTTTATTGAGGAGGGAAATATAATTGAAGTGGAAGAAAAGTAGGGAAATAACCTAAGGCATTTTTGTGAAAAAATGGATAAATTCAGTTGATGGACAGAAAAATACTGAAAGAGGTGGGTGAATTTAAGAATTTTTGTTCTTTAAAAAATCATTGCCTCCTGAAAGAGACTTGTCATGCAGAAACTTTATGTACATTTATTGCTGATTTTAAAAAGTTTAACTGTGAATTTTTAAAGCTCACAGTTTAGCTTTTAAAATAAAAAGCATAGTTAAAACCAGCTGTAAGCGTGCACTGTTAAAGCTCTTAGTCACGAAGAAAAAAAAATTAATTAGAAAAGAGTGGATGAAGTTTCAAAGTTTCAATGAAACCTCCTGCTGATATTACTGTTGCATTTTTATGGATAGATGCATATGCTTAAAGGCCTCTGTGCTCCTAAACATGACAATTAAAAACATACACGGTGTCTTAAACAAAACCAAAGGCAAGGGGAGCTAATAAATAGTATTAAACCTGATGTGGTCCCCAACAAGTTCTCCCTTCTAACAGCACAAAGTTAAAATTTGCTATGTGTAAGAGGCAGTGCACTCTTCAGATGACATCAGCCTCTCTGAAAACCATTGGGAAATAGTCCAATGCTACTTCCTTGGCTCTGCTCCCAATTACTCCCCAAAGCACTTAATAATGTAGGGTACTTGTATTTTATTCTCATCCCAGTCTTTCCCTTTCTTCTGGCAGCTGTGCAGGTAACAGAAGAGTCAGGTTCTTTCTGCTTCTGTGACCTTTCCTGGCTAGCAAAAGTCATGAGCCATTTGGTCACCCAGCTTGAGAGTCGAGGGTCCTTCAGAAACATTCACACCCCTAGTTTCCTCAAAAATACCACTGTTTTTTTCCCTTGATGCATTGGCCTGTTGAGAGCTGAGTGGAGGTCAGGTTGACTGCTTCTGCTTCCCAGACCAGGCTGTGCAATAAGGACAGAGATGCTCAGTTTTGCTGTTTTATCCAGACTAGAGATTGCTCCATGTCTCTTTCCCCAGGAAATCTTCATGAACAGCAGAAGTTTCTTCTGCCTCAATGGAGAGTAAAAGTAACAAGAGATATTTCACAAGTACCTTCTCACACCTAGACAATATCTGGAGCTTTATTATTGTAGGAATATAGAGGTATAATAATACCACTGTCTTCATTGCCACAGAATAAGTAGCTTCTATTTTCAGCTCAGCATTCTGGTTAGTATAAATGGCTAATTATCGGTGATGTGTGAGTTTGAATATATTTTTTTTAATTCTATGTAAATAATAGGAAAACCAAAAGTACCTTCAATTTTTGCCTTGAGTAAAGCCATGTATGTGCTGTAGGGTTTAAATGGACAGGTAAGGGTAAGCAGCTTTTCTTCATGTCTGAAGAAAAGAATCATAGAATCATAGAATCGTCTAGGTTGGAAGGGACCTTAAAGATCATCTAGTCCAACCATCAACCTAACTCTGACAAAAAAATAAATAAGAAATAGGAAANCTCAGCCTCTCCTCATAAGACTTACTCTCCAGACCCCTCACCAGCTTCGTTGCCCTTCTCTGGACCCGCCCCAGCACCTCAATATCTTTTTTTGTGGTAAGGGCCCCAAAACTGGACACAGTACTCGAGGTGAGGCCTCACCAGTGCCAAGTACAGGGGGATGATCACCTCTCAGGTCCTGCTCACCACACTGTTCCTGATCCAGGCCAGGATGCTGTTGGCCTTCTTGGCCACCTGGGCACACTGCTGGCTCATGTTCAGCCGACAGTCGACCAACACACCCAGGTCCTTTTCTGCCAGGCAGCTCTCCAGCCATTCTTCCCCAAGCCTGTAGCGCTGCATGGGGTTGTTGTGACCCAAGTGCAGGATCCGGCACTTGGCCTTATTGAAACTCATCCTGTTGGTCTCAGCCCATCGATCCAGCCTGTCCAGATCCCTCTGCAAAGCCTCTCTACCCTCCAGCAGGTCGACACTGCCACCCAGCTTGGTGTCGTAAAGAAAAATGAGGGGTGAAGGAGGGGAAATGGAATTGCATGGGAAGATGGCCATTTACACAATTCCTATGTTCTTGAGGGAGGGAGAGAGAGGCCAAGGTAAGTGGGAGCATGAGAAGCCAGGTGAACAGCAAAGAGGGGAAAAGGACAGAAAGGACATTTGGACGGCTTGATGCAGAGGAGGAAGAAGGAAAAAGCTAGGAAGGCAGTCCTTGGGAACCTTACAGAAGCAGTGGAGGAATTACCATAGGAACAGAGAGCTCTTGGTATGGTTGTTAATGCAGAGAAATGATGTTTGCAGCCTTCCCAGAGCTTCCTGGGATTTTTAATCTTGACCTTTGGGACATCCTTTTTCATTAGTGAATTCACTGAGATATCACAGAATCACAGAATCACCATGGTTGGAAGGGACATCTGAGATCATGGAGTCCAACCTTAAAAAAAACCAACAACAAAAAACCAACCAAACAAAAAGAAACCCACAAAACATAACACCCCATCACATCACACCCACCCACAAACCAATAATCTTGGGCACTAGAGCATGCATGATTATCATATAATATAATCTAGTTAAGCGTTTCTAAAGAAAAAAGACTTTAAGTACTTTTGACTTGTAAAATTTAGCAGGTTTCTAAATGCAGTTGGTGGTGTTTTGAAAAATACTACTGTCAATTTTTATCCTAGGAAAACTGAAACTTAAGGCTTTTTGGCTGTTACTCACTGCTTTTCACATGTGGAAACAATTGTAGCATCCCAGACAGCAGCAGTGTTTTTTTAAAATGCCTGTAAATTTTAGTGACTGCCAACTAAGGGATGCTCATGACAGTTTTCATAAGATTTTTTTATTCCTTTACTTCCGTTTTTGTAGACTTTGAAAATTTGTCGTGGTTCCAGTCAGAAGAGACACTATGTTTAAAAATTCAGAGTGTTCTTTATTTCTCACTCAAGGAAATGTAACAAATTTTTCTGTGCTTTAGAAAAGCCTTGAAATAACTTCATTATTGGAGATAATGCACTTGGAATCCTAGGAGCCTTTTCAGAAAAGAATGTTTGTGTCATAAGTTTGTACTGTTTCAAACAAAATAAATAAATTTGCCCATCCCAAAGATCTAAACCCATAAATTAAGATTTCAGCCTCCTGGCTTGTTTTTCCTATGCAAAAGAGAAAAATAAATTAGTTAAAGGATGACATAAGGGAGAGAAAAGGAAACACTTGGCTTAAAAGCAAAAACTTCTGAGTGTCAAGAAGTAAGAACTAAGACTGTAATGGTAGATTTAAAAAAAAATAAAAGAAAACAGAAAGATTCATTCAGGAAAGTATAGCATGAAGAGGTGTTTTGGTAATAAGAAGAACTTGAATTTCTTGAAACTTGAAACTGGCGACACAAACTCAAGAAGAAAGAAAGAGTTTGGCCAGAAGAGATGATGATGTTCCAAGCAAGATCTTGCTTAGACCTAAGAATGAGGACTCTCTTAGTAACAGGATTTATACAACAGAAGGCAGATTGAGGCAATGGAATGGGTTTGGTTTGGTTTGCAAATACTAGCTAGGACACATCTGCAATTCTGCGTGTTGTGATGCTTTGATTACCATCACATAAAGTAGTAATACAAAGAAGTAGTATCAACAGGGAAATTCTATGTTGCAGGTGTGCATTTTAGTAATTTGCATTGCAGAATCAAGATGTCAAAGAGAAGCTGGTTCCATAGACCTAGACACCAGATGGGAAAGATTGTCTGGATTGGCCTCTCACCCAACAAATCACATAGAGCTTTTGTCCATGTCGCCTTTTGAATGTAAGCATGAGTGTTGGTGTCTGAATAACGAAAAAGGATAGGGAAGTGTTTCCTTATATAGGTGGAGTTTAGGTGATGGGAATTGCTTTCAGGCAGTCACCTTACATATTTCTCATCCAAAAACACCAACAAAATTTTTTGTATTAAAAGAAATGAGGGAATGTCTTCAGAAAAGATTAAATTGTTTGTCAGATTGAGAGGAATCCTGGTTTCTGAGGTTGGCCATTACGTAACAATAGGAAAATTATTTCAAGACAATAATCTTTCATCTAAATATAAAAAAAATCCTGATTGCCTAGGTTTCAAAACCGTAACTATTTATGGCATGAAGTTACATATTTAATGAATTAGCGTATCATGATTTTACATCTCTTACAAAAGTAACTTAGCAGTAAAGTCTTTTCTAATGTGTTGTACTCAGTAACTTAGTGATCAAAGAAAGCGATTTTTTCTTTTATAAACTTAATACAGATTTCAGAGAACGATGACAGAGCAATGATTTCATTTGGCATGACATCAATGAACACACGAGAGTTTCAGTAAATGTTACCAATCTGTATTGGACAGGAATTATTGCAGACATGAGCATAAGAAACACAATAATTCAACTGAAGAAAATAATGGCATGAAATGAGAATATAGAGAATTAAAAAGAACGTTCTTTATGTGAGGGGCAACCTCATTGCTCTCTACAGCTTCCTGAGAAGGGGAAGGGGAGGTGCTCATTTCTTATCCCAGGTATCTACTGACATGACATGACGCAGGAATGGTTCAAAGCTGTGTCAGGGGAGGTTCAGACTTGACATAGGAAATATTTCTTTATAGAGAGGGTGGTCAAACACTGGAATAGGCTTCCTAGAGAGGTAGTCAATGCTCCAAGCCTGTCAATGTTTAAGAGGTACTTGGACAATGCCACTAGTAATATGCTTTAACTTTTGATCATCCCTGAATTAGTCAGGCAGTTGGACTAAATGACTGTTTTAGGTCCCCTCCAACTAAAATTTATTCTATTCTATTCTTTCTATTCTATTCTATTCTATTCTATTCTATTCTATTCTATTCTATTCTATTCTATTCTATTCTATTCTATTCTATTCTATTCTATCCTATTCTACTCTTTATGAAAGAGAGAGGAAGACAAAAGAATGCAATTGTAAACAAAACTATAAATAAATGCTCCAGCCTATGTTTAGAGTTTTGCACAGCACTGACTCTACAAGCAAAGGGGTGCTCCCTGTCTGCCTTGTATACAGCCAAACATCAAGGAAGAAAAGGCAGCAAAATTGCCATGGGCTGGGAGCAAAACCCACAGTTCTAAAAATTATCGCAACTATAGAAAGAAACTGATGAACTGAGCAGTGTGGCCTGAGGAGACGCTATAACAACATAGAACTTGTCAGAGGAGTTGGGCGTTAAAGCTATTTGCTTTAGAGCATAATAGAGTTTGCTGTAGTTTTAAGTGTAATTTAATGAGAGAATTTCATTATATCAGTAAGAGTAAACTCCTTTTTTCCAGGCAAAGTTGGAAAAATACAAGAAAGAGAAAAACTATAGAAAACTGGGGTTTTTTTCCTTCTGGTATAGTTAGGAAGGGAGAGGACCATTTCGCTCCTTGACATCAGCCCTTTTCAGTGTAAGGAAGTTTTCCATGATTTTCAGGGGAATATGCAGGTGCTAGAGAGCAAACAGAAGTATTTGTGCTCAGGTGCATGGGAACCTCGCACGTAAGAGTACACCTGAAACAGAAGGTACACCTCTGCCCTGGCTGCAGGATAACCATCTTTATGCTGTTTTTGCTTTACCTTCTCTCTTTGTGTTTGTGCTGAATTTCTTTCTTTCCTATTTGCAGTGTATTAACCAAATGCAGCTTAAGCTGGCAGAGTGTTTAAAATATTTTTGTGTCATGAGAGGCATATTGGACAACTACCAGGGGCAAGAATGGGAGAACTATAAAGCTGAAAGAGCGAAGAACTAGGTATCACTTAATGAGGTAAATGTGAAAGCTTAAAGGCAGTGCTCCCTGAGACAAATAAGGTCACTGATATAACTTATGCCTGTAAAGAGAAAGCTAGATCTTACCTTTCACATTATCGTTCCTTTTGTAGTACTATTTGCTTTCACAGGGGAATGAGGAAGAAGTTCAGGGGTGGACCAACTCTGGGAGAAGACTGAAGGTCGGCTCTGAGCTATTGGTCTTCTGCTGGGGAGCCATTTAATTGCGCACTGGATCGGATGAGATACCTCCCATGAGGGGAAAGAGCTTAAGGCTGCCCCTTCGCCATTGTTAAATTAATAAAGTAGTGACCTGCAGAGAAAATCCATTTCTGTGCCCATCTTTCAGTCCCTTGAGTATCTTGATTAAATAACCAACTGTATCAAAGCCTCCAGACGAGTTGAGTCGTTGCTTGTGCTTAAACTACAGCACTTCTTTCCTCCAAACATACAATAATAAAGTGGAAATCAATACTCTTAACCTAACTTATCAAAAGTCCTGAGGATATTGGTGCTGTTTGGCAGCTGTAGATGCAAATAAAAAAGCACTATCTCACACCACTCCTGCAAAACAATAACATTTTCAAGCTGCTTATTCTACCCACCAAAGGGCTGTCAATCATGTTTGCTCTGAAGAAGATGTGCTTTGGGTCCATTGAGCATGCTGGCTGCATGGGAGGGAGAGCACAAAAAGGATTCTTCTATTCACATGGATGGAAAAATGGAATAAATTTTCAGGAAAGGCAGATTTGGATGACTATTGCCGAGGTGCTTATTTCTCAAATGCCTACATATTTTGGCTCTTCATTGGGCTCAGTCCTCATGCACAGGGGAAAATGGATTGTAGAAAATGAGTATGGTACGCAGGAGGAGCAAAACACACCAAGATTATGGGAATCAGTAATAAAAAGACTGAGTATGTAAAAAAAGTAATAAAAACATACAGTAAATCAGATAATACGTATTTTAGAAAGCTGGACTGAGTATGGTAGTAATCAGTGAAGATTAATAAAACAAGGCCACTTCCCATAAGAATAAAAACAGTGTCTTGATATTTGCAATACAGTCTGTTCTTAGGAATTAATTTTCTTCCCTCCGTGAGTCAAAGTTCTCATGCTTTTGTATTTCTTATGCTATGTAGTCACCAGGCATCTCTCTCAGCAAAGGGGAGTTTGCAAATGAAATGGACCATTGATATCTTCCTTGGTAATTTTACCTGTATTTCTAAAGAACATTTTTAGAGAAAAATTATGTTAAAAATTAACAGCTTCGTGGCTTACCCTTTTTGCAAAGGTATGCCAAACAGGAAAGAAAACCTTCACTTTTGTGATGTTTTGAATGAGTCAATTCTAGCATTTTCATTTAGACAAGAACTACTGTGCTTCTGAAATACATCTGCCGTCATCCCTATTTGCCGTGCTTTCATTCACACTGCAGAGCAGTTCTGGAGTGTTTGAACTGGCTTCTAAGCCACAGCAGCAGTGTGCTCCAGGGTTACAGCTAGCAGAGCTCAGACACTGATGGGGTCTCCAGCCAATGCTGGAGCCAGCCTAGTGGGAAAACCCTGCAGTGGGCATGGTTTCAGCATGGGTTCCTCAGGAGGAAGGTGGAACTGATCTTCCTGGTATCCGGTGATAGGAAACGTGGGAATCGTTCAAAGCTGCACCAGGGGAGGTTTAGACAGGACTATAGAAAACATTTCTTTATTGAGGGGATGGTTAAACACTGGAACAGGCTTCCTAGAGAGGTGTTTGGTGCTCCAAACCTGTCAGTGTTTAAGAAGCATTTGGACAATGCCCTTAATAATATGCTTTAACTTTTGGTCAGGGGTCAGGCAGCTGGACTAGATTATCATTGTAGGTCTCTTGCAACTGAAAAAAAAATAAAAAATCCTTATTCTATTTTAATATCAACTCTTTTGCTCTGCAGCTCTGCTCCTGTTGAGTTACATTGCTCGCTGCTGGAGGCATTGCCTTTGACCACTAAAATAGTTCTTACCCCTTAGGAAACAGATTGCTTGAATTATTTAATGCAGATTTGTGTTTCTTTCAACTGGAATTAAGAAATAAAACCCAAATACTTTGGTAGACTGCATAATGAGCAGAGCAGATGTATTGAACTCTTAATTCCACAGGAAGTTGACATTAAGGACTGATCCTCCATGTTACAGAGAAAGCTCCCGGTATCCTTGTGAATGTACAACCTGCCTTTAAGCATAAGAATTGGAACACCCAATAATTTATTTATTTTGAGCAAAATATGTTGAGGTTATTGCTCATTGTATCTAAGATTAGTATAATTCATAAGATTGGATGATTTTATAAATTTTCTTGACCAAAATATATGTAAAAATATAATATAAATCTCCCTATCTTGTTAAATGGTCAATACTAAGCTCCATGAAGTTGTCTTTTGCTTGATTGCATAAATAAATATGTGTGCAATTAGCTCATTTTAAACTTTTAATTGCTAGCAAGTTTGCAGATATTTTTTCTTTCCTTGTTCTGACCTGTGATTATCAAGAAATAGTCTAAGACCCATTTTATCTTTCTGCAATACATGATCATATCCTAACACATACTCCCTGAAGTGTCTGGAGTACAAATCTCATTTTATGTGTATTAAAAACAGTGGGGAATCTCAAATCAGCTCACTAAATAGCTTTTCTGCAACACCTTATTAAGAAAGTAAAAACTAATATAATTGCCATTTTGCTGTTCCAAAAGCATTAAGTCTGGCAGCTACTGACTTCTAAGCTTATATTATTTCTACGCGAAGGACATTTGAAGGTGAAATGAGAATAAACTTTATTTTATTAAAATTTGCATTAAATTGGCTAGAATGTGTGCACTTTGCACACAATACTCAAGATCTGATGGGAGAAAATGAATTGATCAATTAAAATGAAATGTTTAAGACCATTAAATAAATCTAAAGTTTGATGATTTGCAGTTCAAGAAAAACTGCTTTGCATACTTACTAGTTTTCAGATTAATTTCAGATACAGCCAGAGTTCTCTTGTAAACAAATCAATGTATTACATTATTATTCACAGATCTGTTCTGTACCTGCTTTTCGTTTTATGTCAAGTGATCTGATAGGAGGCAGCATTAGGAGTACCCTTGGGCCAGTCACTTTATCTCTGTATGCTTATGTTTATCTTCTGTGTTAAGTTTTGACAAGGTTTTTCTGTCCTTTTTAATTGTTGTGAGCTCCGGAGAGGAATACCAGTTGTAGCTGTGTGCAGCTGTGGTGTTGTGCAGACTGTGGTTTCAGTGCAGTAGTTGAATTTTATGGGTGTTTTTTAAGAAACATTGTTCAGTTTATTTAATGCTTCTAAGCGTTGTCAGTTTTATTAATGGTATTTTTGAAAGAAAAGGATAACATAACTATTCATGGGGTGGGGGAGAGGGGGCTGTCTTGTAAGTGCAAGCCAGCAAAAATATTCCATATTCCCTGAGTATTAAGGTCTTGATTCTGCATTTTTTCCGGTTACAGAAGGACTTGGCATTAACTTAAATGTTCTAAAATTATGGGTGTGTAAAGTATGTAAGTGACTATTTACCAGGACACCTTCAGCTGCAAAATAATAGTTGCTTTTGACAGTTATGTTTTAAGTGTTATCTGAAAATTTCATGCTAGTTTATTATTGTATTCTGCTTTTTTTTTCTCTTCATCTGTTACTATCATTAATCTAACTGAACTGGGTGGCAAAGCCTGCAAAGTTTATGTGTGCAGAATTTACAGCCAAACAATTGTAATTGTCCAGCCAAAACCGGACAACATGAAAATAAACATGTAAATTAGAATTGAGTTGCACTGAAAAAAAATGGTAATAATTCAGTTTAATGTGCCTCTGAGAAAAAGAAGTATTATTTAAGGGATCACTAGAAAGGGTGGGAGAGGATCTGGGTTTTGATCAGTATTGCTGCCAAATACAATTCACACTCTTATTTCAACACAGAATTATTTCAAAAATTAAAATTAAATTAACCTTGATAATTATTTGAAAAAAAGGAAAAATGGAAATTACTTATCTGAAACTGTTATTGACTTGTCTGCATGGAAGCATATAGCCCTCAGTGCCTGGTATTGTTAATATTAGTCATTTTGAAAATTAAATTCACAAACAAGTATAATTCTCTTCCCTTCTCCCTACCAGGCAAATCAGTTTAAGAGTACTGAATGTAATAGAAAGTACTACCATTGATTTGACTTGGAAGTGAATTTTATATTCCTGTATAAAAAGTATCTGCATGAGTGAAGGTATCTACGCAGCATGTAAAGAACTCTTGTATGGTACAAGCAGTATATATAGATAGATATAGATAGCTGCTGTATGGACATGTACACACATACAAGCATATGCCCACACAAATGCCTTGATTTTGTATAAAATTACTCTATGATTTTAAATTAATTCATCATAAATGATGTTAATAAAACCCAAGTTGTCCACCAGTTCCCAAGAAACACGCTGTGCCGTGGAGACTGAAATTCACTCTGAATTAGTCAACAAACAAGAAATCACCTGTACTGGGATTATTACAACATCAAGCGCGCTAGGGCTACAATCCGTTGGAAGTCCTTCAACTGCTTAACTGGACTTTACATTAAGTTTCTTTTTCTGCAAATGTTTGTTTGTGGTATTCCATTATATACCTGTCAATCTAGAGCATCAAGACATTAGTGACCTGTTAGGAAATCTCCCTCTAACATCTGTTCTTGCATCTACACTTTGGAGCAGAGGAAAACAGATTGGCTTGTAGAAATTACAAGACATGTAGATTAAAAGGATTATTCTGTGTCATGAAGTATTTATTGTGCTTCTTACCATTTTATGTCTGAAAGAAATAATATAATTTACCAAGATAGTAATGTTTTTGGTGTTTCTTCATGTTTCTTGAGTGGTAGTGAATGAAAAATTCATAAAGCTTGCAATAGAAATATTAAGGGTCAGTAGTGCAGGTCAGTATATATATAGGTACATAATGCACAGTGCATTTCAAAATCTGCCAGTTTAGTTTTCTATGAATGCTTTATTCTCAATTTTACAAGGTCAAATAAAATAGTACCTGTCTGAAAAATAAGGAGTGTTTTTTAACAGTATTGCTTTTACAAGCAGCAATCTTTTGCCAAAGTTTTAAAGAATATTTCTTAAACATATATTATATATATAAAAT
>VXAK01007775.1:0-69236 GCA_013399435.1 Arenaria interpres | reverse complement strand
AATAAAATTAAGCATGAAATAAATACTCAGTGAATGTACACAACTTGGAAAGATTTTTACATTAGCCTGAATGTGCCTGGCAAGATTTGTTTCTGGCATTTTTTTGTTTTAGCCTATTAATGTTGTTGTTGAAATAGTAATTATTTTGGTTTTATTTTATTTTATACATGAATTTTGTTTCTCAGTTTGCTTTTCTTTCCCCCATTTAAGATTCCAGAGGCTTATTTTATTAGAGATCCTCATACTTTCCTCCTTACAAAGGACTTTATTAAGGTATATATGTTCTTTTTAGTGAAAAAAAAAAAAAGCTCTCTCAAGACCTGAACTGCATGTCCTCACAGGTTAACATTTTCACATATAACGCCAGTTACTGGAAATGAGAATGGTTAGTTGGTTAACTGAAGCATGCTTGAAAGGAGAAGCAAAGCTTGTCTACAAAATACTAACACTTGGATGAGTCTGCAGCCTGGGAGGAGAGCACCGGGTGAATTTTCTGGACTTTTTTCATGGCTGACTTGGGATATGCCTGCATTGTCACACAGTGTGTTGACCTCTCTCCTTGACGCATATTGCTCCTGACAGTCCCTCTCCCTTGCCCGCAGGCCATGGAGGCGCAGATACAGAACTTTGGACAGACGCCATCGCAGTTGCTCATTGAGCCCCATCCACCTCGGAGCTCTGCCATGCACCTGGTGAGACATAACTGCTGGCCGGGAATGCATTCCCTTTGAACCTGAGGAGCCTTTGTAGGTCATAAAGTACCCATTAAGCAACACTTTTAATGCCCTCCCTTGCCCATGGAGCCGTACGTGCTCTGCAGTGCTCTAGCCGAGCAAGGGGGAGGTTTGAATAGCTTTAGCTGCCTCTATTCCTGGCTTTTCCTGTCTAATATTGTATAAAAACGCCCTATCTTCATAAATATACACTTGATAAATACATATTTACATTCTTATTTCTGCAAGTAGTGGGAATGACTGCAGGCTTTCCTTAGAGTGAGCATGTTGGTTTGTTTGTTTTAAAGTATGCATTGTTAGGGGCTGATTTATGAACAATGCCTGCTTGACAAAAATGAAGTATTGGAGTTCAAATTGTGCTGGAATCCTACTGCTTATTCCCCTGGGAGAATACAATGTATATTTCGAATTTCAATTTGAACTCCAAAATTCATTCCCAATGCATTCGTCTCTGCTTCTTGCAAAGAATTATATGAAATAGCCATACTGAATGACACAGACCTCTGTGCCCCTCAGTGCCTTTGATTAAGTGCTTAGAACTAGATATTTTCTTCCAAGTTTTGTAAATCGACAGTAATACATGCAGTAGTTTCAATCATTTCACATATCTGCAAGGAAATCACTCTATTGAGTTATACACTGCAAAAGCGGGAATTGGTCTGGAAGTGTTAGCTGTGTTAAGTAATGTGTAGATGTCAAACGTAGATAATATTTATTTTGTATTATTAAGATTGGGATAATGTATTTTTCATAATAATTTAAAGTGGTAAGTAGATAGGATTATTTGAACTTCTAGAAATAATTCTATTTGTTATAACAGTGGTTGAAAAAAATAACATTTAAAACAGTAGTTAATAACAGTACTATCATCAATGTACAAAAAACTGTGTCACTTGTAGAATCATCAAGCAGGTTTATAATTACTTACAGACTCCCTAATAAGTGTTTACTCTACAAAGAATTAAATTATCTATGTTTGGAAGTGCTGTATTTCATATAAAGAATTCATGAAGAAAAGTTAAATATCTATGAATTTTTGAGTCCCTATTAAAATTTATTTTTTTAAACAATTGTAGTTAATAGCAGTTACATTTATAATGCAATAATTTATTAAATCTTTTATTTTACTGATATTTCTATTGTATGAATATTAACTGCTGTATAATTCTACATTTTTCTGTGTAGTTTTATATATGGAATATTAATTAATTAATATGGTATATTAATTAATGCTAATGGTCATTTTGCACCCTGTAACGATAACCCTTACCATACCTATTCTCTACTTGTCCTCATGTAATGATCCAATAATAGCTTCTGATCTTGCTTTCCTCCATCACTAGTGTAGATGCACAGGTAGCGTTGTTTTCCCTGTACGTGCACATGCTTGCCTGCTCTTTTTTAACCTCGTTTTCCCTCAGACTTCCTCACTAATTGTGTTATCCCTTCTGTTTTCTTCTGCTCTCTTCTCCTTTCTACTCAACAGTGTTTCCTTCCACAGAGCCCCCTCATGTTTAAAGATCAGATGCAGCAGGATGTCATCATGGTGCTGAAGTTCCCATCAAATTCCCCCGTCACACACGTGGCAGCCAACACGCTGCCCCACCTGACCATTCCTGCCGTGGTGACCGTCACTTGCAGCAGGCTGTTTGCAGTCAATCGGTGGCACAACACAGTAGGTAGGTTCTCACGGGCACGTTTCATTCAAATTTGAAGACCTTAACAGTGCAGCTTTAATTTCGAGTGCAGTTTAGCTACATGTGGGTCAATCTCACTCACCTGCCTGTGCACAAAAATTTACTGTTTTCTTCTGGTTTGTGTCAAATAATCAAAGCTTGTGTTTTCTCTGGTGTCATTCCTAGAAACACTCACCCTGACAGCAGCACATCACCATGGCAGCCAATCGATTTGTGGTTACATCAGGATCAGCCTTTGATATAATGCTTTTCAGGAGAGTGCTGCTGTTCTTGACACAGCCAATATTAATATGTCCCAGGTTTCAGGAGTGCATACTGGCATGCTAGAGAGCGTACATCACTGTCTGCTGCTTGAGAGAGATTTCAGGTCTCTCCAGGAGCTTGTCGTAAGCCTTCCCCTGGGTCACCATTAGGTAATGTGGGACCCTAAGCAAGCCTAAGCAGCCAGAAACCAAACTATTCTGAAGATAAGTTTCCTCATTCCCTCCCAAAAGGCCATCCAACCAGGTTCCCAAGTTTTCCTTCCAGCCCCTCTTCCAACCTCTCCATATTGCTGCTAGGACTATTCTGTCTCCTCAACTGGACATGTAGGTGCTGAGGTTGTCCCAGGCATTGCTAAATAGGTCGTGGGGCCATGAGGTACATGAGGGAATGAACAGGTTTCATTTTCTAAAGTAGCTTCCTGCTGTGATCATCCTTACACTGAAGTATCTGGAAGCTTTTGAAGGTTTCTTACCACCTGGGAAAAACAGGAAGGGAAAAACAAGAAGGTACTTGGTATTTGAGAGTGTGACTCAGTAGCTGGCTCAGGAATTTTGGGGGCACTAGGCAAAAAAAGAAAAATCCTCCACTCTTTACACACAGGGGAAACCCCTGGACAGAAGCAGGTCCTCATGGAGAGGGATTTGTGATATTTGGGTTAGATGTCTACCTCCAGTAGACATACAGGCATTCTAGATTAATCAGGGATTTCACTGGCTTAAATGTAAACATCACCTCAGTGAATAATTCCAGTCGGGTGAAATAGATCCCGCCTCTGGGATCTCACCTCTAGATCCCACCTCTGGCTGGTAAAAGACAGGCCAAGTGTTACAAGCAACAATTAGAGGAATGAATGGGAGTTCCCTTATAGGCATGCATTAGAGGAACTATCAGAGCAACTAAATATCACTCCGAATTCTTGAATAGTAACATAAGGTTTAATATTACTTTTATTTTGAACATTTAAATAATGTTAGCATGAATATTAAATTTCACATGTATTCGGAATGTACCTACTCTCTGTTTACAAACAGACTTTGCGTGGTGGTTTAGAGAATATGACAGGAACAGGGCAGGATATCCGATTGCCTGTCACAAATCCATGCACTTATGATACTCCATCAGTTGAAACTGCATTGGATGTAAAAATGTTTTGCCCATGTCTTTAAAAGGAAATGGAAAAATTTGGAGGGGAAAAAAATCCAAACAAAACTTTTTAAAAAAATATTTTGTGATAGTGTCCTCAGTGGAAGAGTCTGATGCCAGAAATGATTCGAAGGTACAGAAACTATCCCTATTATTTTAATATTCCTTTGACTAACATCGGTTGACTAATTCTTAATTAGTTCTCCTGGCTTTTTCAGGGATGCTCATCATCATTCATGTCTTCTCTATTCGAGGAGGCTTGTTTCATATTTGAGTACCCCTTTCTCATCCAGACCATCAGCTGGGGAGAAGCCAAAATTTCTACCCATACTTTACTGTGAAGGAGTCAAGATTACAATATTGCAGTGTCTTGGGTTTCAAGTGTTTCTTTAACAAATGTTATTTGAAGTCATCTAGTTTAATAGAAGTCCTGTTGGCCTTTCTGATGCATGTGACTATTAGGTTTTATTTTTCATATATACTCTTATAAAACATAAGTCGTGTTGCAAACATGCAGAATTCACATCATGAACCAACCATGAACTAAACTTCACAACATTTAAAATTCACTGGTGTAAATTTCAAAGAGAGGAATACTTTCTGAATACATTATAACAAGAAGAGATAGGGGGAGAACCAAAACTTATTCTAATTCTTTTCTTAACTTTTACACCTTGCCTGGCTATGTCTTTTGTTTTGCAAGAGGCTAATCCAGGACAGGGTATCAATTTCCTACTATTACCATAATATTATTTTAATAAATCACAACTCTAGTATAAAGGATAGGTTCATCTAAAGAAATGTATTCACAGACCACTTCTACTGCTGTGGGATGTATGTAGAGCTTTAGAGTTTATACACAGTAGAAGGTCTTTACATAGCCATCTCACAACAGAAGCAAATGAATCTAAGTTAGTACCAGTACAGATCTGTCCCAAACTGGTTTGATGTTGACAGGAGAGAGAGAAAGGAGGGAAGAAGTTCTCAGAGCAGTGTTTTTCAGAAGCTGTAGACCCTGTTTTCTTTTACCTCTGATTGTCTGGTTTAGTAGTAGAAAATGGAGTTTTTTCTCCAGACTCTGTATCTCCTTTTATGGAGGATATTCTTGTGAAACATGGCAGTTCCTGACAAAAAATATGTTTTCAGTAGTGACCATTCTGATATATATGCTAGGGAAAGTGCCCAGAAGAGCCAAAGAAATGCTATCTGTGCACGAGAGCAGTTAACACTAAATATGCGGCCCCTGATGCACATTTGAACAGCTTAAGGACTTCTCAGGATGGAATTTATAGGAATAATTGTGGCAAATTCACTGTAGCCCACAATTTCCCAGCTAAAAATTCTAGATAAAGCCATGAAAAGATCCAAGTTCCTGTCACTTACAGGTTTCCATATGTAAGAAACTCATAACAATGTTTAATCCAATTATTTTTCTTTTCTGTGCTATTATAAGATCTCACCCACAGCTCAAATGTAAAAAAAGATAAATATATAAATAAAATACACTGTTTTAAAGGAGTTATTAAATGCATGTTTGTGGCTGCAGAAATCATGATGAAATCAGCGCTCATAGGTTTATAGTTATTATTACATAACTAAAGAGTTAAAAAGTGCATATTTGTGTAGCACAGAGTTAGGAATCTTAAAAGATTCATAGAACAAGTAATACTAAGAGGTTACTTTTTTATATATAATGTATCAACAATGCTTTTTTAAACCTAGAAAAATTATCTACAAATTTAGACAACAAGGTTCTATGTGCTTTTTCCTTTCTTTCATGTGTAGGCCTTCGAGGAGCCCCAGGATATTCCTTGGATCAAGCCCATCATCTTCCAATCGAAATGGATCCATTGATTGGTATGTCAAGATGAAAATGTAGCAATATATTTGAAAACAGTATTTTCAAGAATTATTGATTAAGCTATATTTGTATAATATGCTTCATTTAACACAGAAGATAGGAAAATATTTATTCTTGTCAGTCCTGGAGAACTAAAAGCATTAGCTATTGATGCTGAACGTATTACAGGAGTGCTATTTGTTATTAACATCACCAGCAACCGGTATTTAAGAAACAAGCAATTAAGTCAGTTACATTGTCAGCCCATATCTATAATTCTGTTCTTTTATCAGGTCACATTAGTAAAATAAAATGTAAGGGTCTGGTAAAGTTCACATATTTTCATTTCTTACCACCAGCACTGTGTATATCAGTGCAAATGCAGACCCATTGCTTTTCATTCAATTTATGATTTGGATTGTTTTAGTTAGCATTATTAAATTAATAAAGAAAAGACTGTACTTCAAATTGATGCATGATTGTATTTTTTAAATCCTAAAATATTTGAGAAAATGAGGTATTTTGAGAAATAACATCTGTTAAAACTGTTAGAGAGACTGCAGGACTTGTATTCCTCACAATCATTATTTCTCTTTAATTGCAACTATTTGCTTTGTGGTTTGTTGTTTGTCTGTTTTGCAGTAGGCTTATTTTTGAGACAGAAATTAGGGAAAGGGAAGGTTCTTAGAACCAGTTTTGCAGCACTGGTGAGGAAAAAATGCATTTTAAACATCTCCAGATGAAAAATTCTTTTTCGTCTATGTCAATATTCGTGGTTGAAAGATTTATATGCAAGTACCTCAGGAGAGTTAGCTTTCTCATTCTGTATGCTTCATTTGCTCATATAATGACAACGGTTTTCTCTTCAGATTTTCCTCTCAAAAGCTAGGGCACAACTATTGTGCCCACCTGTTCTGGGAATATGAGTAATTTGTTATTCATTATCTTTCAGTTTATGGACATAGAGGGTCTGGTAATTTAAATATATGTTCTTGGAATGTATATAAACATGGTATTAACTTTTACAAGCAAATTTAAAATATGGTTTGGTTGTGACTTTTGGTTTTTTTGTTTGGTTTTTTTTTGTTGTTGTTGTTGAGTCTCTTATTTCATTCAGTTGTGAGCAATTCAAGTAGAATAACCAAAAATAGGGGCAAAAGAAATTTCAGATTATCTGCATGAAGTCATGCTCCTACATGTCTCTCAGAGTGAGTTTTATCTCACCTAACTTCAATTAGCCGAAGTTAGTTGTCAAGATTCCCTCCATAGCTATTGTAGAAAGAGAAACCATCCCCTGGAGTTGTCTAGCACTTGGACAGCTATTACAGCAAGAGATGACTCACCATGTGAAGTGATGTCTCTCTCTCCAGTGAGTACAGAGGGAGTGTAGATAATTAACTTAGATAACATACCGAACTTTTAGAAAGTTAATATTAGGTGAGAGGGAACATACCTTTATTGTATCGCCAAATCCTGTCTGTTGCATTACAGGAAGTAAGGAGCACATAGGTGGTGACTCCCAGTCCTTCCTCACAACTCCATTTGACAGTCGGGGTGGTGGGATTCTGCATGAACCATTCCTTTTCCCTGTGTTTGGGGGCATTTCCAGGTGGCATTGCCTCTTTTAACATTACTGGCAATGGCCTAGCTCCCTGCTTGAGGAGTAGGTGATAAGACAGTGTTGAAAAAGCACATTAGGTTTGAATAACTTTGTTGGTTGAATCCTTACATCTTGGATTTGGTTAAGTATCTGCAAGTATGGGAGATGTCAAGGTCACACAATACAAACTGGGATATTTTCAGTAAGAAGGATACCAACCAGCAAGAACTGACTTTCTGCAGTATTGTTAGTGTTGGCTTGGGATTTTAAATGGACTTCCATCACTTTCCCCTAGTTCAGTCTGATTTTGGAGAGTACTTCAGCAGAGCACTTAAAATATTGCCACATATTATGCAGGGCATCAGGCAGTTTATAAGAAATTGTCATCTCCTGTAAAATCTTTTGTCTTGTTCAAAAGGAAACCAGAAATCTCAAAATAATTTTATATTTCTGACACCCATATAGACAGCTCTAAATGTTCATCTTCAAAATGCTTACTCAACAACAAATTCACAGTTCATTGAAAGTTAAATGTATTCATTTTCTCCTGTAAGTGGATGACAGGAAGGTGTTGGAATGGCTTACTTGTAAAACGTGTTTTGCATTTCGTTACAGCCAATAACTCTGGTGTGAACAAACGGCAGATCACAGACCTTGTGGATCAGAGCATCCAGATCAATGCACATTGCTTCGTGGTCACAGCAGATAATCGCTACATTCTTATCTGTGGTTTCTGGGACAAGAGCTTTCGAGTCTATTCTACGGAAACAGGTGACCCTAAATACAACCACCTGTTTCTTCTCAGGTCACAAAGTGGATGGCTGTCTTAACACTCCCATGTCTAACACCTGTGCTTACCCCTCAATAAATGATAAAGGACAGTTTATAAAATCCTTCATTTATTGCTTGAACATAATAGCTTTGAGATACTTTTTTTTGGAAGATAAATGATGTAAAAGAAACAGAAAAGCATGCAATTTTGTTAGTGGTAACTTTTGAAAACCATAATTATATTCAAGGAATCGATCATATCAAAAGGATCAACCAAAATTTTTATTACAATATTTTCGTGGCTGTATTGTTTATGTCTCTGTTTATTTCATGTAATAAGGAAGTAGTTTGCATAGACTGCTACTGGGAATGAATATTTTGTTTCTTTATCTCATTGCCTAGCTTAATATCATGCAGTACATTGCTAAAAACTGATTGCAATAATAGAAAGAAGGAGGTGATGATCATAGTCAACCTTAGTTTGACATTAACATAGAACAAATATACACTTTGAATATAATAATATAGCACCATTATGGAAAAGTTCATGTGCTGTCTTATGCATATCATTAATGAAATTCACAAATAGTGTTCTAACACCATTACTTAAATACTGATGGAGCAGTAACTCAAATTAATATTCAGTGACTACAGCACTGACTTGATTTGCAGACACAAGGGTTAGGCTATGGATTGACTCAGAGCACAGCCCTGAGTAGGAACACTGAGAGAGGAAAAAAATAAGTTTTATCTTTGTGATTTTTTAATCTTGTTGTAGCATGTAGTGAACTCTAATTAAGGATCATGAGGCAAAAATTAAATTTGAACTGAATAGTTGTTAGTGATTTAGTTAAGGATTTCTAAATGCTGCAAGTATTTAAAATACCTGAATTTGTATCACTTTGCACTCCCACCAGGAAAATTAACTCAGATTGTGTTTGGCCACTGGGATGTCGTGACTTGCCTTGCCAGATCAGAGTCCTATATTGGTGGTGATTGCTACATCGTGTCTGGGTCTCGTGATGCTACATTGCTGCTTTGGTATTGGAGTGGCCGACATCATATTATAGGTGACAATCCAAATAGCAGTAAGTATATCCTGTAAAAAACACCTTCCTGAGAGGTCCTCCATCACACCTATTCATTTTTAGCATTCCTTCTGTCAGCTTCAGAGATATATTCATTACTTCACTTAGAGGTTGAAAGTCGGAATGAGAAGAGCTCAACATGCTAAGCAGTTCATTAAGTCCTAGTCAAAAAAATGTTTAAACAGTCTGTGCGTGGTAACAGTTAATAGTTTGGGAGTAATTCTTAAATTCATAATTGCCTTTATCACTTATAGCATCATGTCATCATAAACTAGAACAAGATGGTTATAGCCTTTAAGTGACAGGATGTATATCACTATATTTTGACTTTCCTTTCCCCAGAAATATTTTTTGGCATTTTAACTTACTTCTTTTGTGCTACAGCATGCTATATCAGCTGCTTGCCTTTTCAAAAAAGGAATGTCTCACATGCCATGGAATTAAATGACTGTCTTTGAGAAAGGTCTTTCTATAGCAAGCAAACCTTTGGAGAAGCAATGTGACTGAATAAAAATAGAAAAAGATAAAATGTCAGGAACAGTTTACATTTCATTTGCTGGGGACTATCAGTGCTTTGCAGAGTGAAGGGTACACTATAATAATGATAATAATTTATATAAGAGGACACTTAAAATGCAGTGCTAATTTACAAGGTCCCTGCACCCAAGCCAGAAATGTGACCACAGCTAATGACAAGAGCAACTTTTATCCATACTAGAGCTGTTTCGTACAACACTAAACCCATTTGATTAATGCAGTTTCTGAGTTCTGATGATTATTTTCAGCACAAGGGTATTGCCTCTTTAGATAAACATGGAAGAATCCATCACTATCAATTTTGATCTCTGGTTTTCAAGTACTGACTGGAGGCAGTTGTAGACTGTTACAGACATCGAAGTGAAAGTATTTCTTCAACTGAATGTCTAGTAGAAAAGTGTTTTATTTGTTACAAAGTAAATATTTTGTTAATTTTACAGCAGCAGATTTTTTATTGTGTTTTAGTTTTCTTCTGTTTGCCTGTAAGCAGAGGAAATGGGGGACTGATAAAAGCCTCACTTTATCACCTGGCTTTCTTTCACTTTGGTAACAGAGAACGAGTAGAGATGGGGAGAATAAAATTGTGTTCCCATAACAATTTTATCTAATTTTTATGTATATTCCAGGGCTTTTTTAGCATTTAGTTCTCAGATAGCTAGAAACTCAGTCTGAAAAGGAATTTCGTGTCAGGGCACTCTGTTTAGCTTGATGCCATTTTGCTTCTTCGAATGCCTTTGGGATTCATATCAAGTATTAGTAATTTCTGTGCTAGGAGTCAGAAATAAATAAGGCTTGCCCTTTCATGAAAGAAAAAATGTAAGTTCTCCTTCACTTCCTTTGATAATATGGGCCTTGGACAGCCTTGCCATTAGCATCTCCTTACTGAGTGATACAAACTGGCAGATAGATTTATTTTAGTTATGATGCCTTTTTGTCATCATGAACATATCTGAATACAAGAAAGTGGCACTTCTTGGAATCTCAGGTTTAATCTCTTAGCTGTGTAACTTTGGAAGTACCTGCTATAGAGATCTTTAATTTTATGAAAAGAAAGGATATCAGTTGGCTGACAGAAATCAGTGAAAACATACCTGAATTGTATGATTTGCTCCCTGTCTCTACCTCTATATGAATAAGGGACTGTTTTGCTGAAGAAAAGGCCTTATAGTCAGATTAATGGGAGACTGTGCTGCATATAGTTATGTCCAGGCAAATGTAATGCCACAGACATGGGTAGCAGAACTCAAGAAGATTAAATACCCAAGTCCACTGTGGTAGCTTCAAAATATGTTGATCAGATTTCTTACTACTCATGTTGAAGACTTATGTTGGTAAAGAGTGATGTCATCACTATTATTACTAGCTCTATTCATTGGTTTTAAGATACCATGGATATGCTAATTAGGTACTAGGAATGTACTATAACCAGAACTTCATCTGTGTAAACATATCCTTAATAACAGCTACTTTGACTTTACATGAAGATACATAAGTAAGGATAGATAACAAGTGATTATATGCCTGAAGGACCTTCTGCCTTTTAAAACTTCTACAACTACTAAATCTTTCTGCTGAAGTAATGGGTCCCAGATTCTATTCCGTACCATGAACAAATATGATCGTTGTTGTATAACTGATTCCCTGTATACTAATTGTCAGGAGCAAAGCATTCTCAACAATCCTTATGAAAATATGCCTGAAGTTTCATATAGTTAAAGCCACTGAAGCAGTAAAGAAATATTTCCTAATCTACTCTTCTTTTATACTTACTGGTAGAAGACTAGGATTTACCTTGCAGGAAAAATGAAAGTGAGATGTTCGCTGTAGGTCAAATCCAATTAGTTAACATCTTTAGAATGAATTTCCAGAAAGATGTAGATGATATTTTCAGGGGGAAAAAAGGGGGATTAGTTTTTAAAAAGCTGTCATCTGGAGACACAGATAAGGTGTTTTATACCACAGACTATAAGAAGGTGAAGAATTCAGAGGAAAATGTCAGGTATAGTAATTATCCAGGTTAGATGCTTGACTTTATAATGATCTTTTAGGCTGAAAGACAGTTAATTATCAATTTTAACTTCAATGCATCCAATTAACAAAAGGAACTTTATCTGTTTCAGAAAATGTTAAGGGGAGGGGAAAAGCAAGCCCTCAGTCCTAAATACTTTATGTGATTTAACTTTTGTATAGAAAAATGTAGATACCGTTTCATTAGAAAACAGCAATCACAATCATTTATTGTGAAATACTCTGGGGCAAAAGATTGTCAGAACAAACTCACCACCAATTCTGCTAAAATTCCATCTGAGTTAGATAAAATCTTTACTAAACAACACATATGTCAATAACCTAACCTGTTGGACTTATGTAGAGCCGTCTGCTGAAATACCTGTGAGAGCATGCGCTCAGAGGGTGACCTCAGCTGCGTCTGTGGGAAATACAGAACCAGCTCTGGCTTAAAGAGGAGAATGGAGAAAAATTGTGTCTTGGATAAGACTATTGCAAGTGACTACTCCAGCTCAGTGGTTGAAAACTTCCCTGTGAGAGCATTGTGATATTCATTTTATAATTGTAAAATCATTTTTCCAATCAATGCATTTAAGTATCACTTTTATTTTACAATAGCTACCAGAAAGGAGTTTCTGATTCAGTTTGTGCTTATCACAATTTCTTGACACTTCTCACAACTGCTGTGAAAAGACTGAAGTTTTACCAGATTTTAGATACAATGTTTTCCGTGGAGTAGGTTTCAAAAATATCTTGTAAAAAAAAAACCCTTCTGGTTAGAATGTTTGTCCAGGAAATGGGAGACTAAGTTCTTGGCCTCCAGAGACTGGGGGAATTCAAACCCGCATTCCCATATTCACAAGCATATGCTGACTATCAGGCTATAAATTAATGTGGGAGGGGCCCCCTGTGAACCTCCAGCTTTGGTGGAAAGCAGAACTCTTTTCTCTGCTCTTGTTTATGGATCTTATGTGAGATGATGTTTCGGTAGAAATAGAGATAAATCGAGAGATCGAGAACCAAAACTGCATAACTTCAACAGCAGAATGTAGGGCAAATCTTCTCCTTACTTGTACTTTCTCTGGTCCTATAAAAATTGACTTCATGGCTATGTAACGGCTATGATCCAATAGCGTTGATAGAAAATGTCTTTTTCCAGTCTAGTCTAGAGGCTGGTGCCTGGGGATGCTCCTGGAAATTGGGAGATGCATCATGAATCCCTTTATGCTGAAGGGCAGTTGAATGCAGGTTTTTATGTATGTTTGAGCCCCCCTTATTTCTTTATCCTTGCTTGGATAACTACCACCTTTGGGAAAAACACTGAGCTGAATGAAGCTCAGTCATCTTGCCAGGGTCAGATACCAACTGTCTAAGCCAAAATTGCCCATCTGAAATAGGTAATCTGAATCTGCACCTTATTAAGTTGATGACTACGTTATATAAATCTGGTGCAGTTGAGAGAAGAGTGAAAGGAATCTGTTTTCTCTTAGGAAGACACGGCACATGCAAAGGACATAGTTTGCTTATTTTAATTCTTTGAAGTGATCTGGCAAATGTAAATTTTTGCAGTTCTAAGAGATTGAATAGAAAAATTATTGTTATGGAGTTTGACAATTTGTGCTGTGAATTTTTTCTTTCGTTATATAGGGATTTGTTTTAGCTGAGCGCTAATTTGTATACAAATTTCTTCTCTCATAGCAACTGTATTAGTCATCACAAAAAGGAGCAAAGAGAGCACATGATATGCCCTGGAGTTCAACATGTATTGTTATAGTTGTTTTATTTTCATATTTTATGATAGCTTTATTGAATGTCTCTTACAAACAAGTGACTTTGAAAATGAGAATTATCTCTGAGTCTTTGAACAGATACCAAAGCGGATGATAGAATTGCAGAAAAGTGAGGGACAGATGCTCTCATCTGAAACAGACACAAATTCAGAAACTAATTTGGAAGTGATAAAAATTAATTTGCACACTTTAATTGGAATCAGACTCCTGCATGAAAGAAAGGAAGGGTAGGCAGCTTGTGCTAAAAGCTGATTGAATTTTTTGTCAGGTAAGTATGTTGGACTTGGCCGCTTATCCTCTTGAGCCTTTCTGTGCAATATATTACATTCACCCTCTGACTGGTGTTCTTTAAAAGGATCAATGCTATTCCTGTTTTGTCCCTAGAGCCTGAAATTTCATTGATCTTGGGACTTGACATTTCTCATTACCTATTGTAGCTTCCAAGAGGATGGTCACAAGAGGTGTGAGAGTTAACCCTGATTCTTCTAACAGGAACTGTGCTGACCACTGGAAAATATTGTGTCTGCCAGCCCTAAGCTCGGTTTGTTTAGCATTATAACATAATCCTTAGAGGTGCAAACAATTCATCCTATCCCAGTGAATGTGTTCTGTATATACCTGAAAGGGAGGGTAAAGGATCTTCATCAAGTTAACCTGCACTTTTTTTTGTAAGTCTGTCACAAAGTATACTTTTATGTGTCCCTTTTACATAACATATTTTTGAAACAATTTAAAATTGTGAACATCACAGGTCTTGTGATCTTGAAAGACTAGTTACGCTGAACTCAGAAAATTCACTTAGTCTATTATATCACTCTACATTTTAATACCCTATAAGATGTCATAGTTTAACCTTGAAAGGGCAGCAGTTTAAAAAATAGCCACCAGTGAGATCTGTACCAAGTGTACTAAATGACTGTCTGAAGGTCCTGTTCAAGAATGTTGGCACACATGCAACTGCTGTGCCTGTTTAAAGAATTATTATGGTACTTGTATGTTTTGTACAATTTCGGTATTAATTTTTTAAAATATGGTATCTAAGCACTGTTTTGCCAGAGTAGAAGCTCTTTGAAAACTAGTGAGCAATTTTCACTGACACCATCTCTACTCTGGTAACCAAAGATATCTCTCTCCAGAGACTGCTACGCAAAGGTAAATGAGCCAGTAAGACACCTGAAGTAATGCAGTTTTATCTAGAATTTTATTAACAGATACCTGTGCCCATGCTTTGCTGCATACCCTGTGGGAGCTGTACAGTGCAGGATGGTTCAGCAACTTGCCAAAGTTCCCTAAGCAATCTAGTGGAAGAAATAGGAAGGGAACCTGCAAATCCTTATTCTCCTCCACTATATTTTGCATTTTGGGGTCTGGATAGGTGACAAAGTACCTGAAAGTCTATTCACCTGGGTGAATTGTTTGTAGGTATATACAATGCTGCTCACATTCCTCAGCAAATAAACCAATTCTGCCAGAGGTGAGAATATTTTGAATATATGAATATTTTTCTGTCAGCAATCTTCCTTTCGTAGCCACTTCTCCCTCATGTTGTGGACATTGTTATTGGCTATTTCCTATTTTGAAATATTTGTATTTATTGGTCATAGCCTTATGTTTTCATTAAACTCCAAGATGTGTTTTTTTCTGTCAGTAAAAATTCAAGAAGGCTATTACATTTTCACTTCCATGAAAGCCACAGTATTTTCCAAGATTTTTTTTTATCAAGTATCACCTCAAAAGTGCCAATAGTAAAGTAAATTATTTTCAATAAATAATTCAGCTGCAGCCTTGTACTTGCTTCTGTCAGAGTCGGAGATGAAATGGAAGCTGGAATTTGCCTTCTGCTCTCATGTTTCTTTATACAGAAGACTCCTAGATGTGTCCCCATAGTAATCTGGACATAATTCCTGGAAAAGGACAAAATGAGAGAAATAGTAACACTGTCAGCTTTCTTTTCTTCTTTTTTTCTGTTACCATGTGAGAGCACCATTTGTTCCAGAAGGACCTTATAATAGTATTAAGCATTATATTTTTCAGAGAGAAAGGAAAGTGCATTTTATTTCAGACTTTATAAAAAACCCTTACTTGTCTGGAAGTGAAACGCAGATTATTTTTTTTTCCTTCTGCCCTTCAGTAATTCAGTTCAAAGGTGCTCCTTTGGGGAAATTACAAGGGAGTTTACAGTGATGGTATCTCAGTTCATAGGTAGGATATTTTCACCTGCAATTCCCTCAGAGCTGCAGCCTTTGACCTCTGGCTGCATCTATCAGTGGTGATGTGACAGTGACAGAATATTTTGCTAGATTTTGAATGATTCCTGGAGTTCACAACTTCTGTCCTTAGCAATAAAATGTAATATGACTGAGTTTCTCTTCCCCGTGCCACATATTTTCCTGTAGAAAGTATCACTGAATATTTTTTTTCTTCAAGCCCTAAGGGGAAAAAAAACATTTTCAATTACTGTTGGACTGCTACTCCTAATAATGATATTCCATTATTAATTTGTATTTACTGAAAAACAGGACTCAAAGATCTATGTTTCAGGGCAGTTGTTTCTTATAAGCATTTTCCGTTATAAACCAAAAAGTCAATTAAATATGCTCATTTTTCATATTCTGACATGATCTTATAGTGTTTTCCTAGGAAACACTGAGAAAAATGTTCTTTTCAAAATTGCATTATTTCGTTTCCCTTAAAAAATATCTAACCATCTAATAATTTCAATCATTCCCCCTTGCAGTCTTATGATGCTACTGTATACACCTTTGTAATCAGAGCTAAAGCCAAGATGACCCATGAACATAGTCCCTCTTTTTTTCCAGGACATACAGAAGAAAAAAATTTTGAATTTAGTTGAATTGGGATTTTTTTCACTTTTCTGTTATGCACTTGGAGAACAGAAAACCTTGAAAGGAGATGGGGTTCTCAACAGCAACACTAATGGGAAAATTATAAAAATGTAAATCTCAAAATATAGCTAATCTTTGATGAGATCCACAAAGCATCTTTCTCTGTTTCTTCCCACATCCATCCTTCCCTAGCAGTAAAGCCCAGTTTTCAGTTCACATCTTCAGTTTCCAGACCAGAAAGATTCTTTTCTTGCAGGCTAGATTAAAGATTGGAAAACTAGGATTCATTGGGATAGCTGTTTTCATTAGAGATAGGGACATGTTAATGTGGCTGTAGAATGCAATGATAAAATCAGGTAGATTGACCCACCCTGTACTATTGGGTCCAAAACTGAAGTCCATAAATCCGTGGTTGGGAGTCCTCAGCTCATTCAGAAAGACAGTAAGATACACGGAATTATTATTAAAATTTTGATTACAGACGTTAGGATTTGGCAAGAAATACTGTAGATTCACGCTAAATTTTCAAGAACTGTTGTTATATATAGTTCTGACTACCCAAATTTTAAGAAATAACTGGGAGCTAAACAAGCCCAGGAATGCTTGTTTAGCTACAATGACTAAAAAATGGCAAGCCTGTCACTTCAAAGGAGTTATAAGAGTTTGGTTTGTTTAATAGGGTCAAAAGAAAAGACCAAGAAGGCTGATTTATTCTATAAGTGCATGAGTGAGGAAAACACTAGAGCGGGAGAGGACGTAAAGCTAAAGGACAGTGCTGACTCAAGAACAAAGAGATACAAGCTAGACAGGAATAAATTCAGACTGAAAATCAGAATATTTCTCTCCTTTTTAGAGTAGGAAAGGTCTGGAAGACCCTTCCAAGTCACATACCCAGATAGCCATTTCATTCATTTATTAACAGGTTTATATGATGTGAGTGTCTGCAATAAAAAAAGCCTGAATTCATTGAGCCACAAAAGTCTATCCAAGCCTCCATTTCTAATGCATATCTTTCAGAAACCCATGCAATATTGCTTAGCTACTAAGGTAGTTTCCTTTTTAATTTGTTTTAGTGTTTAACTGTTTTTCCAGTTAGGAAACAGCGTTTTATTGCAGGGTTGAAATGTGTGCGGCCATTTGCCCACTGGACTTCACTGTGCCATCTGCTGCAAGATACAGTTCTGGGCTACTGGACATCTTTTATATCTGTGACTCCTAGCTACGGTGGCCACATCACTACTTTGCTGTCTCTGCAATGAAGAGAGAAAACACTGTGCAGCTTCCTGTCTTATTCCCTATATTAGTTGTGTGGCCCACCTTTAATGTTCATTTCTGTAAATGTGGGTACAAGGCTTTAATCTTTCTGGTCTACAGTGGCAAGATAGTCCTCGATTCCTATTTGCCATTCTAGGGTATTGCACTGAAGGTTAGTGCTGAGGGAAATTTTCTTTCTGGCTCCATAAATCTTTTTCTGTCTCACTGCCTTCCAGAACAGAATCTTCTCTCCAGCAAGCAGAGCTTGTGCTTGTCCAGGAGCGTCAACCTTCCACCTGGCTGTGTTCAAAACAAATAAAAACAATAAAACACATTTTGCTACTTTTTTATTTAACTAGGAATGGAGAGAATATTATAATAATAACTTTCTCTCTTCATTATACAGTTCTCCATGAATCTTTGTATCAGTTTTATATCCAACCATATCTTCCCAGCAAAGATTTTATATTCTCCTGTAGATAACATTATTGGTTAGTAAGTCAATCAGGAATTGATTCCCAGTTCCAAATTGGACACCCTAATTTCCAATATTGTAATATGTAACTCATAATAGATACCTTTATATGGACGTGTGTCATTGAACCCGCTTCTGTGACATCCATGCTGTCCACAGTACTATATAAAACAGGTTTAAACCAAAACATTGTATTACTAAGACAAATATTTTGAAAAAAATACATGGAGGCCATTTTAACATAGCCATCTTTATCAACTGTACCTGTCATCCTGCCAAAACCAGATAAGAAGCTTGCTTGACAAGACTCCCATTCCACTACAGCATGGTGACTGGCATTAATGAGATTTTTGCTTCCAGTTCTTTATTGACAGAACTGTGGATTAACCATTTTGTTATTTTACATAGGATTAATGTTACAGTAGTTCATATGAAGTTCCCTAGGTAATTTCTTTTATCCTTTTTAAGTATTTGAACTACACTGGATGAGCTCCAGTCCTTTGGAATTTCCCAATTTTCTATATTTCATTTGTACAAAGTAAATATAAGCAGATTAAATCTGTGTTATCTAGCAAGTTTCTAATTTTTTTATTACTGATTAACTTTCTTTGCCTGGCGAAGCAATATCAAATACTGAGCAATTCCTTGCTGCATATAGGAGTTTCACAGTTAAGATGTCAGCATCTGTTATTACTAGAAACAACAGAAATGTTGCTATTTGTCATATAAACACTCCATAAATGCCCAGTTGTTTGAACTCAAACTAAAATACATTTCATTCCTAAATATAAAAGATAAATATTCAGGGAGTAGTTTATCCTATTCTTTAATAAATTAAATGTGATAAAAAAATGGCATAGGTATACGTAGTGATATATATAAAATTATATATACCCATAACCATTTTTACGTTCAATTTTAACCTATAAGCATTCAGTGTTTCTCTGAATCAATGTCTATGCAGCAGTATTATCTCTCTAGTACAGTGCTGGTCCTCTTCTTTTCCTACCCCCAGTTTCATGAAGCAAATTATGATCATTAACATAGGAACATCCTCAACTCATGCTACTCTTTAGGTTCCTAGCAGACGTCTAAAGACACATATGTTCAATAGCAGACTTTTGCATTACAGCTGCTTTTAATACCACCACAATTTGTGTTCTTTAGCTGGAATATACATTTTCAGTATTTTTTTGTCATCAAACAGCAATGTATTTTTATCATTTGTGTATTGTAAACAACATGCCATCCATAATGTCTAAGTTTTCTTTCTCATATATTAATTAATGCATTGGGAAGCTGTAATTATGAAACTTGATATCTGAATGTATTTTGCCCAGAAACCTAAGTATGAGATATTTAAGCACACTGCACCTCTCTGAGGCTTACTGATTTAACGCAAATTACAACAAAGTTCTGTTGTTGATAAAACAGGTCTGGTTTGGCATTTCTTTGTTTTTTCCTTTTTTTTTTTTTTTTTTTTTTTTTTTTTTTTTGGTTGGTTTTGCTTTGATAACTGATGTAATTAAAAGGAACNTTTTTTTTTTTACAGGTGATTATCCTGCTCCTCGCGCTGTTCTAACTGGTCATGACCATGAAGTTGTCTGCGTGTCGGTCTGTGCAGAGCTGGGACTCGTTATCAGTGGTGCTAAAGGTCAGAAATGTTTTTATGATTTAAGTCTTAACATTTTTAGAGCCTTTTTTAGTGGTACTTCTCAGTCTTCCATCAAGCCACATATACTTTAATTATCCAAATTCTCCTCTACTAAGATGTGTTGTAATTCTGGGGGAATCTGCAGCAGCTTACTCTGAAGGTTATTGCTTTCTATCTGGATTTATGAGATTCAGACACAAATTACATTGGTTGTCCCTTCCAAACGTCAGGCTGTGCCACTATTCCCCCCAGATCTGGAAGAGTAGTTGATAAAAATTTATACAATAATTCATAATGGCATCTACTGATTTTGAAGAAACCTGTTGATAGAGACCTGTATTTAGGGGAGGGCCAGCTCCAAGTTCACCTGGATCTTAACTGAATGGCAGTTTGTAGGACTGACCTCAGTCTCCTCAGCAAGGGAAGCAGGGTCAATTTGCTTCGTTTTGGATCTGTGGACGGCATTTACCCAAGTAGGTTTTTTTTGTAGTGGATTCCAAATAATGAGGAGTTTGCAGGCTTGTTGTTACCTCTCTTCCATTAAACTTTTTGAGCCATCTGTTCACACTTTTGCCCTGTTACTTATCTATGGAATCCAGAGTATCTAACAATTGCTAATGCAAATGTTCAAAATACCTTTCCAAACCTGCAGCATTCTCCTGTATAACTAGTAATCAACTTAAAGCACCTGCCTCAATGAGTGTTTGATTAATCTTTCCTTATTCTGTTTCTCCTTCATTTGTTCCATTTTATTTGCTCTGCCCACCTTCTCCTTTTCCCCTAAATTCTCTGTCCACTCTTCTTCCCCCATGTGCACTCTTAGTTTGCATTCAGTTTCTTAATTTGGCAAACTGCATGTCTTTTTCTCTTTTCCTTCGCTATTTGCTGCCTCCTCCTCCCTCTTCTCCCTTTCTTTTGTGCTACATTATCTCTTCTCCCTTCTTATTTCCTTTCTTTTTCATTACCCTTGTCCTTCCTTAAGGTTCTTCTTCTTTATATATCTTCCTATCTCATTTCCATTCCACGACTACATCCACATCCAGCTACTTGCTTTCTCTGTCTACAGTGATGCCTGTTTTATTCACCCCCATGGATATCCTTGCATTTCTTTTTTAAAAGTTTGCTGCTTCTGAGGGCAGTAAGGATGTGATGCTTGTTCTGCCCGCTTTTGCTCACAGCTGATCTCCTGATTATCGTCTCTCATACTACCTCAGAGCCTTTATTTTCAAAGCTGTGTGAAACTTTTGAGTAAAGGCATTTTTAACAGCAAGTCCAAATGGGTCATTAACTCGTATAATGACATACTACATAACAGTCGTAGGGACAGTCAAGTCATTTATGAAAAAAATGTACAGTGATGCTGAACCTAAAGATTTTTCTTGCAGCACTGCTATTTCTTATCTTTTAAGGCAGCTTTATACACTCTTACTGCCCTAACAGAGTACCCTTGCCAACTGTCTTTTTGCAAATTTCCTCTTATTAAAATAGTTGGAATCTGTACTCGGCTGTCTTCTCCTTCATTACGTATATGATGCTTTGGTAACTTACATATTTTTAGAGGCAAAGGCTGCTGGAGGACCAAAGACTTTGACATCAAATCCAGAGTATGTTTGTAATTGATCAAGAGAAATGGAGGGCCAGTCCACCCCCTGAGTTACTCTTGTCATGTTCTTTCCCTTCAAACTCTAGTCCATAAATGCAGAGGGAAAATCTCTTTTCTGTTGCTGTTTTCCGGCAGATGCCTTTTTTAAAGCTTCTTCAGTTTCTGTCCTTTCCAATCCCATTCCAGTTCCTTAGATTCATTTCCTAGCAGTGCTGCGTTGCTCTGCCGCCCTGCCTGAGCTCCCTTGTGGGGAGGCTGTTCCCCCTGAGCTGGCTGTGGCACTGCGATAACACACACAACACTCGAGAACCTGCTGAGGCAGGGACACAGCACATTCTTTCCTCTGAGAAAAATCCCGTGCATCAGGTGGATGTTTGCATGTTCTTATCCAACAACCCCAAAAAAGAGCAGTCACTCTGTATGTCTTTTCAGTAGCATCCTAAATCAGATTTTCTTTGTCCATTTTTGTGTCCGTGGCCACTCAGCTATGAAGGTATTACATTTTTCTTTTAAAAAATCTAACATGGTAATTATTCTGAAGGTGGAGGCATCACTTCTTATAACATCCTGGTACTTCAGCATTTCCAAAGCTGAACATAACTATTTAAGAAAATAAATTAATTCCATTGCACTCATATCCCATGGAGCCAGTCAGGCTTGAGGTCTCTCTGCGTAAGGCTTTATGCAAACACAGATAAAAACCTGCACCAGAGGCCTCACAGACAAATGCAGTGATGCTGTGATTCATTCTACCTGGGCAAGCCCAGCCGCTGTGTGAATTTCAGAGAATTTAGAAGGGCGTAACGTGAGGTGGCTGAGTCTGCCAGTACGAATTTTCTTTCAGGGTCATAAGCCAGTTGTATAAGGAAGAGATTACTGTGCTGTCCAGGTGTATCCTGTGATTCATAAAAGAAAACATTTAGTATTCGCCATGACTCATTGCATTTATCACAAACAGATTCTTTTTCTTAGTAGGAATACAGATCTCACTTTCAAAAGAGCTTTTTTCATAGATCTTGAAATGGAAGTAGCCTAGTTTTGCATATTAAAACGTACATTGTAGATTTTGTAGCTGTTTTTTTATTTCATCAGCAGTAATAAAAAGACATTAAAATCTCACTATAAATGCAGTTATAGCGTGGTCTCCTAAAAACTCTTATAGTCCAGATATCATAGTAACTCTGTTGGCTGTCAGATGACTCCCAGTGTTCAAATAATCCAGGATGGTAATCTATGCATATAGCATATTCACTGGGGGAGAGGACCTACAGGAACTGCCATTGTCTATAGGAGAAAGATGCCGCGATACAGTTATACAC
The DNA here is from genome assembly GCA_013399435.1 of Arenaria interpres. Classification (NCBI taxonomy): domain Eukaryota; kingdom Metazoa; phylum Chordata; class Aves; order Charadriiformes; family Scolopacidae; genus Arenaria; species Arenaria interpres. Next base: position 46,614 of record VXAK01007775.1, on the reverse strand, counting down.
CCTCTGGGAGTTGCTCCTACTCGTCACTGATAGGGCCCCATCTGTTTAATGTGAATGGGCAGGCTAAAGAGAGTTCATGTTGTTGGAGGAAAACAGTAAGACTGGGGCTTCTGAATGCTTGGAAAGAGGAGAGAATATTTTAGAACATAGATTAATGAAAAATCCTACCAGTTTAAGTAAATAATAAACTACCATTTCTGGGCATGCTGGATCTATTTTCTTAATATGCTAGCTCTTGCATTTCCTTTTGTGTTGTGTATTTTAAATTCCTTAAGCAAAGATTGCACCTTCTTATATCTATGCAGGACTAATGTGATATAAATGTGTATTATGCATTGCCTTTGTGCACAGTGTATATAGTTTGTATAAGCAGCAAATGTATGATATATTATGTTTTCATATACAGAAGGTCCTTGTCTGGTACATACAATTACTGGAGATTTGCTGAGAGCCCTGGAAGGAACAGAAAACTGCTTGTATCCTCGCTTAATTTCGGTATCTAGTGAAGGTCACTGCATCATCTACTATGAACGAGGACGGTTCAGCAATTTCAGCATTAATGGCAAACTCTTAGCTCAGATGGAGATCAATGATTCAACCAGGGTAAATCTAAATGCAAACAAACATTTGTTGTGTCTTTTATTTATTTATTAAAATAAAGTGAATTTATTTGCCATGTGGTTTGAGGGAAATCACCGCCTCCTGCTTAAGTCATATTCAAACACAGATCCTCTTGTCTCCATCTCCAAATGCAAAAATGCACTTAAGCTTTTCCAGAATAAATAAGAATAAATTGTTAATGGTCCCACACGATTCCTGGAATTTTTATTTGGAACTAAATTTCAGTGGGAAATACATCTTTAAAACTAAATGGTCTGAAAAGAGCCCATTCTTCATTTATTAGCAGAGATGTGAATTCATGCCTTCAGGGCTCTGCTCTGTCACTAGTACTTGAAGCAGCATTAGGAATGCAGGTCACTGCTCTGCTGTAGGTGTTAGTGATGGCACCAAGTATTGTAGGACAAACATCGAAATGTTATGTGCTGAACTCAAGTCTTGGCAGATTCAGTTAAAGAGCCTTTTGGTTTTTTATCATGTTTAAAAGCACACAGCTGTATTATTTAAAATTTGGAGATCCAAAATTTGATGGTTATTTTTTGATTGGGGAGAAAGAGGAGTGGGAGCATTTTTCTTCAAATTTAAAGTGGGCAGAGCAAAAGAAGTGCTTGTAAGTTTATTAAATTTCTGTAATATTGACCCATTTCCGTAATAGCTAACTGCATGCTTGGGATTTATTATTTTCTCCTGAAGGCCATCCTCCTGAGCAGTGATGGGCAGAACCTCGTGACAGGGGGAGACAACGGTGTAGTGGAAGTATGGCAGGCCTGTGACTTCAAGCAGCTCTATATTTACCCTGGCTGTGATGCTGGCATAAGAGCTATGGATCTGTCTCATGATCAGAGGTGAGTTTTTCATTAACATTTGTATGGAAATGGTAAAATTGCACAAAGGATACCCAGAATCATAGAATCATAGAATGGGTTGGAAGAAACCTTTAAAGGTCATCTAGTCCAACTGACTGCAATGAGCAGGGATCTTCAACTAGATTATGTTGTTCAGACCACCATCCAACCTGACCTTGAGTGTTTCCAGGGATGGGGCATCTACCACCTCTCTGGGCAACCTGCTCCAGTGTCTCACCACGCCCATTGTAAAAAAAATTACTCCTTATATCGTCCCTCTTTTAGTTTAAATCCATTTCCCCTTGTCCAATTGCAACAAGCCCTGCAAAAAAGTTTGTCCCCATCTTTCCTGTAGGCCCCCTTTAAGTAGTAAAAGGACACAATAAGGTCTCCTCAAAGCCTTCTTTTCTCCAGGCTGAACAACCCCAACTCTCTCAGTTTGTCCTCGTAGGAGAGGTCTTCCATCCTTCTGATTATCTCTGTGGCCCTCCACTGGACCCATTCCAACAGGGCCATATCCTTCTTGTGCTGAGGATCCCAGAGCTGAATGCAGTACTCCAGGTGGGGCCTCATGAGAGCAGAGTAGAGGGACAGAATCACATCCTTCGACCTGCTGGCCACCCTTCTTTTGATGCAGCCCAGGATATGCTTGGCCGTATGGTCTATGAGCACACATTGTCAGCTCATGTTCAGCTTTTCATCCACCAGTACCCCCAAGTCCTCAGCAGGGCTGCTCTCAATTCCTCCATTCACCAACCCATGTTGATACTGAGGGTTGCCCTGAACCAGGTGCAGGACCCTTCACTTAGCCTTGTTGAGCCTCATGAGGTGCACACAGGCCCACTTCTTGAGCCTGTCCAGGTCCCTCTGGATGAATACCTCTCCATGAACTTTAAGGTATGAATTTATGGTATGCAGTCATTAACAGGATATGGTACAAAACTGTTACCCAGTTGTTACCATACATACCCATACAAAACCAAAACCCAGTTGTTATTTGTTGATTTATCTGACTCAGCATTTTTTCTGATTCTTGGATCTCACAGCACAAGCACCTAACCTTAAGGTGAGGTCTTATATCATTGAAGTCAGTAAGCCAGAGACTCAACTAGCAAAATATGAGTCAAATTACATTAACTTAAGAACACAGGAATAGTCAGACTGGATCAGAGTACAGTAGTGACTATTTACAAATGCCTTAAAACCAATTACAAAAGTTTGTGGTGTGTTTCTGATTTTCAGCTATGAAGAGCTTGAGAACTTCTTGGGATTGCATCTAGACTATAATGTGTAATATTATTAGTGGATCTATCCACCAGGAGTGGATGGTAGTCCTTTCCTTTGGCCTTCTTGGGCCGTGGAAATGCAGTGTACAAGCCTAGATTTTTGTAGTCACTGCTGTGGCACTGAAATGCACACTGTAAATATAAAAGATATATGAACCTGGTCCCTCAGTCTTCTATTGTAATGTGATTATAATGTAAGCCTATGTATTGCATTTATGCAGGGTTAGGAGTGGATTTGCTGCTTACATCATGCATCAGTCTTGTATTTCTTATTAATATACAAACTCTTGACATGCAAAGAACTCATAGATTATTAGAAAAATCATACTGCACTCATTTCAGTTTATTTTTCCTACACTTTTCAGCATTCCTATGCTACGTATCCAATTTGTAAAGCAACACACACACCTATAAACAAAATACATACCTAATTTACTCGTGTATGAGTAGATGACATGAAACAAGTTTTTGGTCTCAAACTTAGTCTAATTGAAACTAACTTACTGGAAGAGGCCTATTTGCTTCTGGAGCTTTGCCAGTTTATGCGTACAGTACTGTGCTCTGTTTGAAGAGATTTATTTACACTGCAGAAAATTTCAGCTAGCCTATTTTCTCTATCCCTTATTGTAATACAGGGCTGGGAAGCCCCAGCTGTGCAAAGTGCTTTAAGTACCTGCTTAGCTTTAGTTGCATAATTAAGCAGAGAGCAGCTTTTGTATGGTTTGATAGAAATGATGATAGATAACTAATCCAATTTTAAAACTCAGCTACCAGAATCAGAGGATATGTGATAGCTGGAAAATCACCTCAACTAGTGCCACCAGAACAACGTAAATAGGAGCTACATGTCAATATTAGGAGTACCAAGGTGCGATCAGCTTATGATCTGTTCAGTTGTCTTCGCAGAGGCATCTCATTCCATCTGGGAGGTCCTAGGATACCTGGCTGATCCCAGCTGCAGCCCCAAGTGCAGATCACTCCATAGGTCCTGTGTCCCAACTGCCGGCCAGCACAGATGTGTCGGCCATCCTGGGGCATGGGGTGCCTAAATTAGGCAGCTGGGTTCTAAAACACCTGAATGAAGTGTTTTCACGTGAGCTACAGGAGAAAGCTCCTGTAATAACTGTGGCAATTTACTTGCTGCGGCTTGTGGAGTCTAGAGGACAGTTAAGCGCACCCTAAAGTACATGCCCAGTGACCTGTAGAGAGTTGGTCTCAGGCTGCACTGAGGGTGCTGATTAGGGCCTAATTCAGTTGCATACCTAATTTGGTTGCCTACCCATAGCCAGTAAGCACAGTTTGAGATACCTTGGAGGTCTGAGGTACATACCTGGGGTGGCACATGTGACAAAGGACCTAGTGAAGACCCACACCCTTCTGGAGAGGCAGCTGCAGGCAAGGCAGGATGTGCGCAAGAGTCTCAAATGGCACGATGCTTTTACCCATGTGAAGGCGACTAAATGGACCTCTAAATCTCCCTTGGCCATAATGGGAACGTGGAAATTTGGCTCGTATGTCAACAGCTAAATGTAGTATCTCCATCACAAACGGAATCCCACCCATGGGCTTAATCTTCAGTGTTGCAAAAAGTGCCTCGTTCTGTCATCTTTTTTAATGTTTATGGTAAACCATTTATTGAGAAGGTAAAGAGGATTAACAGGACCATCTTTCCTATCTTTTTCAGAACTCTGATTACTGGCATGGCATCTGGCAGCATCGTAGCTTTTAATATAGATTTTAACCGGTGGCATTATGAACATCAGAACAGATACTGAAGCAGAATGAAGAACTGAAAGCCCAGGTAAAGCTGAGAGCACAAGTGCTGCAATGAAAGGTGTAGTCTCTGGTGGAAAACCACGTCTGCATTGACCTCCGTTGTACATTCCATTACACCCAGCAATAGCTGTACATTGTAGTCAGCAACCATTTTACTTTGTGTGTTTTTTCACAACTGAACACCAGCTGCTGAAAAGCAAGCTTGTATCATGTAAATTATATGAATTAGAAGATGTTTTGGTAATTATTTCATATATCTTTGTTTATTGAGAAAAGGTAGTAGGATGCGCCACAAGAGACTTTTGAAAATTCTGGGGAACCTTGTGTCCAGTTATTTCAATGTTTAGGCTTTGAACCTAACATGCATCCCATCTCCAGCCTCTTTTCAAGCTGAGATAAAAAAAATACGTTTGATACTTTGTACATCAGATGCACATCTTAACTTTAAAGGGATACTTTTGTAAAAGTAAAACCTTGTATAAAGAACAAAACTGTTTCTTAATTTTATTGTGGAGTTACAACTTGCATGTACTTTAAACCTGATGTCTTGAAGGAACAGGTGCATTCACACAAATCAAACTGGAGATTTGGCTGAGGGTACAGCTTGTGTTAAAGGGTTGAATTGGGGCGCAAACAATAATTTTGACATTTCCACCAACACATGTTTTTCACTTTTTGAATCTAAACTTTACCCCTCTTAAGTGGAGTTCTGCTCATGAAGCATTTGGATAAAAAGCCATCATTTGCCATATTTATACTTTATACAATAGAAATTAAATTCCTCCCTTTTAAATTCAAAGACTAGACAAAAAGGGAGCAAAGAGGGAAGTTCAGTTTAATGCTTTGTAATGCTTAATGACTCCCAATACAGACAAAGTGCTATACTTCTGGATTATTAGCATTTGGCATATAAATCATGGGCAAGATTTTTTCCCTTATTTTTCCTCTGAGCAGCTTGGTTTATTTGACAGCCTTAGCTTCATTGTAAAGGTGACTGAGATTACTCTTTTTGGTTCTTCTGAAAATCTCACCTGAAGCCACTCAGACTAAGGCACTTCATCTTTTACAATACTGTAATGATAACTATCGGAATAATTTTCTGCACATTGTACTGATCAAATTACACACCCAGGGGTATATACACTTTAATTCATGTTTCTTCTTTGTATATTTGGTGACTGTATTGTCATAGATGTACATATTGTGTCGGTAGGGCTATGAGGCATGTAACAGGAATGTAATTTTCTCAGAATTTACACTCACTTGCAGTCATTTATTTAAAAAGATAATGGATTCTTTGTATTGGCACTTTGCACCAGAAACATATCATTATTTATTGATGTGATTACTTATTTGTTATCCACCTTGTATTAGTAAGTTTAGCACTGAATTTCCTTCTTCATTGTTGTTTGTATTTATAAGATCCGGAAATCATGGGGATCACCTAATGATTAAGTTATTCATCACCCGTCTGTAAGCAATATCTTGAGTTTGTAGCTTAGAATTGGGAGACTATTGAACATCTGGAAGACAAGTTCATTTCATCTTGAGATCATGGTGAAATATTTTGGATATATAAATTCCTTAAGCTATTGTAACCATGTTTTATTGCAAAGATGTAAAATATGCCAGATGTGTGTGAGTTGGAAATCAAAAAGAAAAATAAAATATGCAAAGAATTCAGCGGTTGTTTTTCATTTCAATGAACTTTTCATCAAAACATTCACATTCTCATTAGGAGCAAACAAATATTTTAAGAAATCCTCTCTTATATGCTATGTATATTCCAAAAAGTTTTGCCTGCCTGGGTGGTTGTATTTCCTCGGGTCTCAGGAAATAAAACAGAGGTTACAGAGTGCTTTTTGCAACTTTTTTGATTGTCAGTACATGAAGAGAAGCTACTAAAGATACTTTGATCAGCAGAAGTGAAATATCAGAGCCTTTAAGGGATATTTAGGATTCTTGTGAACAGGCAATAATCCCTTATAATAGACCTCACAGAAAGCAAAGGTCTGATGAGAGCCATGTTGGGTATATCTCAATATCTGATAAGATGGAACTAATCTCATCTTATTTTGCACATTTAACATTAAATATCTACATTCCCTGCGTAGCAGAATGAAAAAGGTGGGATAAATTGCCTTTTAGATTTGCTGAGGTCCCTACAAAGATTATAGCAAATAAATGGAGACAGATAGTACCTAAATGTCAGATGTCTAATTTAATGGTAATGTCTAATGCCAATGTGACATAATTAGAAAACTCTCGATTGACTTAAAATCAGAATAACAGCCTACACTTCAATTTGTTGCCCTACTCATTGCCTTTCCATTTAGAAGGATTGTTCTTTAAATTATCAAAATGAACTAAAGCAAATATTTGAGAACCTTATTGGAATACAGTATACATTTTAGCAGATATCTATTTATATCAATCAGCTTTTGAAGTGGATAACGTAACTCGATTGGTTTGGTCCTGGAGGAGAGATAGGGGAGGACATGAGAGGATTAATATGTTAATAGTGGCATGTGAAACAGTTTGTTGATATGTCGCAACCTCCATTTCAAGTTATTATACAAGTATCACCCATAATTTCATATTTTATTCAACAAAAAGATTTAAGAAAATGCACCATTGCAATTCAATCAAAAATTAGTATTGCTATTACCCTAATTTATACTGTTGTTTGCATGAAGTCTCTCAGCATTATGTGAAGTACAGTTTAGTCACAAATTAGAAGTTTTTGTGCCCAAGCAAACCTTTTTGTGAGAAGTTGGCCATGGGTTACAAGAAGAAAAATAAAATCTTACTGTATTACATTCATATGTAGGGGTACCCGAACAAGTCAGACACATAGTAGTAGCAATAGTAGTAGTAGTAGCAATAACAATGTGCCATCTCCATTATGGTTTAAGTTATAAAAACAGAGTTTTCACAAAGGCACAGGACAAAGAGAGTGTATTAACAGATATATAGTCACGTAGACCAACTTGATATAGTTTTTGTGGTAGAACACCACTGTTGCCTTTTACTCTCTATCTAATTTCTATTTTTTAAGAAAAAAAGTATGTTATGATTGTTATGATTTATAATTTAAATTATTTTTTTTAATTGATTTGTGCTAATTAGATTAGTATACAACTATCTGTGACAGGGTCTCTTAATGTAAAAAGACAACATACACAGATCTCCAGTTTCTATCACAAGACTTCTCCAAAGATTCAGCTGTCCCATTTCTGTCATACAATAAAGACTCTGACTTGCCTTTTTTCTCTACAGAAATGAGAGTTACCGATTCCAGGGAGTATCTCAGAGCTGCTTGCGGGAACTGAAGCAGCTTTGCCCAAACCGGTTAAATGTGACCAATCTCTTAGCTAAGGGAGATGCAGTATTAAAGATACAAATGTGCAACTAATATATATCTACAATGAAAATAACACACAGTTGTTGTCTGTGTTCCTGCCAGTTAGTCCTAGGTTAAGAGTTGGACTATAAGCCAATGCCATACTGGGAGGATGATGCAACAGCTATGAGGCTTATTCCTTGTCCAGATCCTAACACTGCTGAGGAGAATGCTGCTTTCTCTACAAGAGCAACAATAAAAGAAAGGCTGCTGCATTTTACCCCAAGGAAAGACTAGTTAGGTTGAATTTATTGGAAGAGCCTCAGATAAACAATGATTATGTTGATAGAGAATCTCATGGGTTGTGCTTGTAGAGCTAAAAATGCTGCCTGTGAACAACAGTTGTGGTGAAGGCTTGTTATAATATAGTGCATCAACCCTGCTGACAAGCAAGCAGGATGTTTGAAGTAAGCCTCGTGCTGCCGGGAATAAAAGCGTTTGAAGCAGGCACAGGGAGCGAAGGGCTGACTTCTGATAACAGCAAGACCCACCTCCTGATACAAGACATCTAGTGCATATAAATATTTCATTTGGAGACTTCTAGCTGGAGTCTATGCTCACATTTTCCAAGGGTTTAATTGTGGAATGGTTTTTTTTGGCTTTTTTGTGTGTTACTTGCAAGCACTAAAAACAAATGGACTAAAACTTAAACCGGCTTTTAAAGAAGGAAAGAAGTACTGGAAATTTATATGTCTATGCAATACAGTACAGTTTATAGACTCTGTAATCCCTGTGATTAGTTTTGCAACATCTATAGTTAAGTTTCAAGAACCGCAATCGATAAGAAAAACAAGTCTGGAGTTTGCTTTCTTGTAAAGTTTATACACTGTGGCCATATAATTAGTTTACAGAGGGATTTATATAGATGAAAATCTGCCAAACAGCTAACTTGGTTTATGGGTCCCTCTGTGGTGACATCATACCTAAACAGCACTACAGCTCTGCATCATCAGAAGTAAGTCCTGTCTCAGTTGCACTGTGTTTGCACAAACATGCAAAATTCAGAGCGGAGTGCTTTTTATTTGTGAAAGGATTGGCATAAGGGCTCTGTGTGCCTAAGGGTGCCACAATGCCAAGCTACCTTCAGCCTAGTGTTCCTAACATCACGCAGAGAATATGCTTTTATGTACAAAACGAGATAGGAAAAAAATAAATCTCCTCTGGTGCCAAAAGTTTACAGACAGCTAAAAGCTATCAGCACCAGTGGATTTGGCTTAAAAGTTTCATGTCTGTTTATACTTTGAAGAGACTTCATCTTGGCAGGTTGCTGCAATGATCAAGCCCTGTGGCAAAGCTAATCCTAGTATCATAGCTGTGCAAATTTAAGAATGATGCACTTAGTTTTCCTCACTGTGTAGCAGAACTAGTGATTGCCAGAAAAGGCAGCAGAACAATCAAAAGTGGACTTTCAGTCTCGTTGTACAGCTATACATATAAATCCAGTGCCCACGGCTGTTCAGATACATTAGTTTGTACAGAGCTATCAAACAGGAAATAAAATAGTGCCTGGTGGGCAATGTCCCTGTATGCACATCTTTTCAAATAATAGTAACACGAAAAACAAGTCTGCTTTAGTAGGAAGGCAGCAGGACTCTGGAAAGGGGCCAGGGGCTTGGAGAAAAGTCAGAGAGGTACAGATTTGCTCTACAACAAGGCACTTGGTCCATTTCTTCTAAATAGTCCCAAACAGGTTGTCCCAGCTCTGCTCCTGCAATGTCCCATACTTCTCTCTTTCCTCTACTAAACCCTTCTGTCCCCCTTGTTTTAACTTGGGGAGAGCAGGCTTTAAGTTGGGTTTTCTCTCTCCTGCAACCATGTCTCTTCTGGTGTTCATCACATACCCTCATTGCCCCTAACTGCCAGGGAGAACTAAAGCAAATTCAGCGCAAAGCACACATGTGAGGCTCCAGAAGGCCCATACAAATCTCTTCACCAAGCTCCTTGCTGTCCCAGTGTGAGTTAACGGAGGTAAAAACCTGAAATGAAAAGGATATCCTAACTTTCAACTGTCTATTCAAGCACAACCAGCAGTCATGTGGGAGTATTATTCTCCTAGTAGTTAACACAGGTCAGGGCCCTTCTCTGACCTGAAAGCAAGAGGCATGACAGCCTCTAGCCATGCCGCCAGACTCCCTGGGACCAGCCCTTAACCCATCCTAGCCCCTGCATACTGCAGGATGTTGTTTAGAGGGTGATAGGTTAAAGACTTGCCAGTTACACCTTGCAGATGAGCACAGCACAGTGCCCAAGCCTCCACCTTTCATTCCTCAAGTTGCTAGATGTAGCCAAGGCACCTACAAGGAGTCAGGTGGATCATCAGCCTACCAGCCATATCACACAATCATGACAGATGGGGCTTGGGACTCAGTAATAACTCCCAGCCACAAGTTTATTCACAAGACCTCTCTATGCTGTTTGAGCACTACACCTTAAGACTACAGCTTTTGGATCACTGACTACAACTATTGCAATAACTTACATGAAAGGTGTTCAGCTTGTTAAGACCTTAGTGCTTTTAGGCATGTTCAGACTCAGGTTGCCATTGCATGCTGATTTATGTATACCTTTACGTAGGGGGACATCAGTGTTGACTGGAAAGAGCTTCTGATCACTCTGTAGCCCTCAAGAGCTATACAGTCGAGGATTCTCCTTGGCCATTCCTTCATGAAGTTCATTGACTGCAGCTTCAGATCCAGGAAACTGAATACCTTGGAAAGAGGTAATAAACTACCATCACCACTGCTACAGCTTCCTCTGTTGTCAGAACCTCATTGAAGAGGCTTATGCCCTAACTTGATAAGACCCTCAATGGTAAGAAGTTATCTTGTGGGAGATAAGCCTGCTGGCCAGACACCTACTGCAGCACTTATGAATGTCAGGTGGGAAGGATTCAGCTGGGACATAAAACTCCAGACATGTAATGGATTAATATGGATCCTGTGCAGGAGCTGGCTACAGATAGCATACTCACGTACACCTCATTCCGTGTAGACTGGGATTAGCTTCCAAAGGGGTGCTGATCCTTCTTCATTGATGGATGATCTGGCCAGGACACTACTCAGGAATACCTTCTGGGTTCCATGTCAGTCCATAATGAATGTGATGAGGCAACACAAATACATCTAGAGAGCTCAAGGGTTATGGTTTTCTACAAAGTGCAATCTGTTAATTGAGGGAGGGGTGGAAAGATGGGTTTTAAATGTACATAAGGAAAAAAACTTGAAAAAAAAGGTTTCTTGCCTGCAACTTTTCTTTAAGATAAGTTGCTTATTGGGACATTTTCAACCTACTGCTTAGTCCCTCTCTTCCAAGTCTTTCCCTTTTCCTGGGCTTTTTGGGACCCCCTTTGTCACCACGTGATTGCCTCAGGGAGGGAAAGGACCATTGTGCCTTTCAGAGGTGCTCACAGCACAAGTATGTATGCACACACATGTGTGTGCAAGGCAGCTCAACTATGGCTCAGCTTTTGTGCTACTTAGGGAACTTCTAGCAAAAACCAGGCCAAAACAAAACAAAGAAATCATTAAATCTCAAGGTTAGATAGTACCAAGGAGGAGAAAGGGAACACTGGAAATTCTAGTTAGGGAATCTGGCAGGATGTGGGCTTAGGGCAAAACTAGGACCCCAAGACCAAGTCCAATTTTTGTATCTAAGGCAAAAAGAAATAAGGCATCTCCACTCACAGCCGCAGAATAGGCTGGGGATGTGCACAGGAAGTTTTCCAGATTAACAGATGCAGCCATTTACAAACCAGGGTTTGAAGAGTAAAACACTTGTATTTATATTGCCACTACTTAAATTTTACTCAAATCTTGTTTTAAGAATCTATTATCTCTCTATCTGGCCTGTAGACAATCATATTATGGGACTGAACTCCTGGAAATGTCCATTTCTAAGCTTTTAATGTGGATCTATTTATAAGTGCATAAAACCTCTGGGTCTTCTTGAAGACTGTTTTTCTTTTCAGACATCAATGTTTGCAGTAATTTAAGCATACTGTCAGTAAATGTCCTCCTCCTCCTTAATAATGCTCTTTTTCACAACACTTAGCTGAAAGTATTTCTGTACTTTCCATAAAAATTAGCACTCAAATACAAAGTATGCATGTTTCAAAGGATAAAAGCCTAAGAGAACAGGGAAACTTCAAGCAAGCATTCACATAACTGTAAAGTAGACCCACTGAAAGGTTCTTCCAAAAGAAAACATTTGAAATCCCAAATCACTGAGAAATTCATGAACTCAGAAACAAAACCATTTTTGACAGATAAAATAAAAAATGGGATTCTGCCTTGGGCAAATGTGGGACAATCAAGTGTCCTCTTACTGTGTCTTCCATGGCTTTTAGCCTTTGGAAGGAGGTTTCTGATGGAAAAATGTTTCTGCAGGATTACAGCAGAAACGACTACGTTTTCAGATATTGACATGGATGTGACACATTTCATCATCAAAATACTATGCAGTATTAGTCAAATGTCTTTCATGAAACCGTTGTTATTCTTTTTAACACATTTGTAATCTCATGAAAACTATATTGTCTGGCTATTTTTCACAAGTTATTGTGATAGCAAATTATCTCATTATTTTAACACGTCTGTAAATTCCTTATTAGCTACTCTTTTCCATGGGATCCTGTTAGGATGGCAGGCCTGTCATAATTTGATTAATTTTTCCTTTTAATATATTGGCAAGGATTTTTGTGTTTTAATCAGTTTATAAGAAAAACCAAAGCAAAAATCAATAATTCAAAGGTACCTCATCCAGAATTTTTAAACTGTTAGAGGTAAGTTACAGAGTACAGCGCCTTGAGTCACCTTACATTAGCAGAATGTTTAATCTCAAGCACATAGAAATTAAGTATTCCCTATTATTTAATTTAGAATTTTCACTGAAAAACAGGTGGCTAGTGGTGTTCAAACCAACATGATATTTTCATTAAGAACTCCTGGAACAATATAGTGCCACCTTTACAGGTCATTTCTTTGTCTCATGTAACATCCCAGGCTAGAGGGATTTCTACAAGAAGTCCTCAGTTCCATCATCGTTCCAGAGGACCAAAATCCCACCAGCCAGCGGGGAGAACAGACCCACTCTGTCCTGGACTTGAAGCACTAACGTTTTTCTCTGGCGTGGAAAATTTGTGAATGGATGGGACTTAGCTTGACCAATTCATGAAACTTTTGAGAGACTTTCAAACAAGGTATTTGGAGGGAAAAAAGGTGATCCCCCCTGCATATTAGCTGAGATAAGCTTTTCTCCCACAGAAATGTCTTTGTTCCAATTAAGCCTTTCACTACATTTCCTGAACTAAAGAATGGAGGGAAAACAATGTTGGAAAGAAATCCGTTCTTACAAAAAAGGGGCACAGATAGCAGCCAGGACAATGGCAAATGATACCATATCTTGAAGTGGCAATGCGGCTACACAGGGCCTTCTCTGTCTTCTGACACCCCGTGTTTTGTTTCTGTGGAATTTATTGATACAACATGGAAAACAAGACTTGTTGAAGTCAAACCAAAGCACTTTCTCCTCCTCAGAGACAATGGTTGAATACATTGATTCCAGTCAATATACAGTGTAGAGACATCCAGACCAGTTACTTTCTGCTAGCAAACCTGAAGGTGTCCCATCTCTCTGAGATGTCCCTCATCATGACAGTGTGATAAAAGGTAGTGGCTTTTTTTAAATCTGGAGAAGAATTACTTGCAGAGCTAATTTCCTGTTTTATTAAACCAAAGGCAAGAATATACAAATATTGGATGAGAGGAGACAAAAATCTCTATCCAACGGGCTGGAAGAAAATTTTGACAAACATGTTACAAGGACTGATTTCACGTTTGTGTCCCAGACAGGCTCAGTTTCCAGGTCAAAATGAGGAGGATTCCAGTTACAGACCCCCTCGCAGGTTCCACTCCTCACACGTCAGGTCGAACCATCTTCCACATGGCCAATAACAACAGTTGCCGCAGGGCCGAATTAGGTGCTCAGTTACACCTGTGTTCCCCCGGGCTGCAGATTAGGCTGGCAGTGATAGGGGTGTAATCCCAGGGCAGTGACAGGGCCGGATGGGTGTTGCTGCCTGAACTCATTACGCGATTATGTTGACGATGTGTGAGAGGAACCAGCTGCTCCTCACTGAGGTGCGGCACCAGCCAGACCTCATGCATGGTGGCTGTGGCAGTAAGGTGTGGAGCCAGAACTCCTGAGCTAAATCAAATTACTTTATTGACACTCTCTCTGTTCCTGCCTTTCCATCTGGTTATTAAACCCATATCTATTTCAAGCCAACGGCATGGAAGAGCAGAAGAAGAAGAGCCGGGCCTTCAAACCCCTCCTTCAAGGGAGCCACATGCCAGGTCAAGGCAGGAAGATAACAGTAATTTTGAGCATGATGGGGAAATTTCATATAAAAAAGTGTGTTCCTTGTGCGTTGGGGACTTCTTGGGGCTGCCAGGGGCAGGACAACACCCACAGTCGACCTAATTCTTCATTTGGAGCTGGCCGGCTCCCTTGCTGGACTAAAGCAGTTACACACATTATGGTACAGGCCGGCCTTTCAGCCACATATGACAATAAATAAGAAAAAGCAGCTTTCATGGATTTACAGGCAGCTAGCTAGCTCTTGTAATAAAAACCAAAGGACTCAGGACTGTACTTAGTGGTTGACTGGAAAGTAAATGACTAGGGAGAAAGCCATCAAGATATAAAAGGCAATCTTATAAATGTCACTGCAGATGAATATACAGCAACATTTTAGAGAGAAAAATTGTTGCTCCAAAAAAAAAGGAGATATCTTCCAGTTTAATGACTGCTAAGTGCTAGGGATGATGTATACTGACTGGAGATCTTTTGCATATGTTCTGAGATTGTCCAGAGTAACACACAATTGGCAACAGACACTAATAAGCAAATGCCTACAATCCCTTTGCAGCCTGAAGTAAAACTGCTCATTTGCAAGACTGGTTCAGGAGGCATTATGGTGACTCCTGTCTAACGCTTTCTTCTCAGTGAACTAGAGAATACTTCATCTCTAGTTCTTTAGTCTGGTATTGATCTCAGTGCTTTTTGACATTTGGAGGGAGGAGACTTTATATAAAACCTGGATTTTTAATACATCTAATGCAGTGTTAAATAATGAAATCGACATAATGTAGTAGTAAGTGTAGTAAATGTTATTTTCTGTATTAAGGGAGGTGTCCTATAAGCATGAAAAAGAATTTTAATGTAAAAAATATTTTTATGTATAAAGTCACTTCAGAGAAGACTCTGTGGAACTTAAGGGGGATTTTATAGAAATATCCACTATTCACGTACAGAGAAGAGCTAAATAAGGATTAGAGTGACAACAGCAAAAATATAGAGTTCATTAGCAACTATTTTTTACCATTTACCACTTATCTAGTCATCTGCTATCTAGATTCTTCTGTTACTTAGGTCCATTATTACATCAAGTACTTCAAAATTTGCATGGAGTTATTTTGTACGATCTTTTAAAATTATTTTCTGCTGGTGATGGTGATGGACTGGACAAATAAGAGGAGCAATTTGTCAACAAACTAACCAGCAAGGATTGTCAGGCAGCAGGCAGATAGTTTATATAGCTCTGATTTCCAAAAGACATTTCCTGAGACAGCTAGATGTGCCAACAGGACCTTGACTGAGCAGCATTAGGTCATATCAGACAGAAAACAAAAACTCACACCTTGGCACAGCTTTCCAAAGCTTTGCTAAAAGCACTGTATTGTCCTCTTTTCAAAGCAGAGGAATCAAGATGCCCTGCAGAAATCATAGAAAACAATGCTGTTCAACATGTTGTTCCCTGAAGTAGGAATACTCAGATGAAAGTAACTGGGAGCAGCACCACCATCGTCTGAGTAACACAAGTGCCCCCAGCTTCTTAACAAGTAAAGCCATGTTGCTGACAAGCACCCTATTAGCTCTGTCTTTCAAAGCCTTATCTAGGGAGACTGCTGTGAAATCAGGGAAGAAAATAAGAATACAGCTGTCATAACACCCTGAGTGAATCACCTGAGTGAACTCTCTATCTTCAGAAACCAGTCACTGTAACCGCAAAGCGGAGCTGGAGAGTCCACCTTCCTGCCAGTTCCAGCTGATAAGTAGAAAGTGACACTTGGTAATGTTAGGCTAAACGCTTCTCAGAAAGTCCATATCTGAATTAAGGAAAGACTAGATGCATTCCTTGATTTCACTAACAAGTTCACTTTTCCTTATCTATCTACTACACTAAAAATCAATGTGTAATTGGGAATGCAGAGGCTAAAGGGACTCAAGACACTTATTACACAAGACACTTAAGCTCAGTGCTATTACCGTAGAAAACTACACTTGCCTATAAGTTAGATGGGTAAAAAAGTTTTTTGAAATTTTAAAATTGTTTCATATGTTCCAAAGCAATATAACCACACAGATCTCACGCAAAAGAAGACAAAATGAAAGTATTTAGATACAGAAGGAAGACCTTTTCAATTGACTTTACCACTACTAAATCTAGGTTACAGTGATATACTGGCTTATAAGCCTGGTTAAATTCCAGAGGAACACATTCATGGCAGCATTTATCTGTATATCACACTTGACACTTAATTTATCATAGTTTTCTCTGTGTCTTCCAGGGAAGAAGAGAAGTAGGCTGAAGTCTGAATTTCTAACAAAAGTCTGGTGTGGCCCCCTGAATTAAATATCTGATTCATTAGCATTTGAAGTGTAACATCTTGTAAAAACATCTCCTGAAGACTGACACTTAAAGCTTACTGATTCTAGTCTAGTGTGTCCCCAGATGAACTGAATCCCACTGAGGCAAGTTAAGCCAGGAGCCTGTACATACATTCGTGTCATTTAGCTATTTACCAATGCTCAGATGGGTTTCAAGTCCATTGGTCGGGACACGCTCAGCATGGAAATGCACCCACAAAACAGGGATTTGTTTCACCCAGTGCTTCAGCTGTCTAAGAACAGATATCCAAATCCATACATGTCACCCCAGGATGCCCTTATCGTCAATGGAAAAATGTAAACAGGCACTTGTGGAGAGAGAGTCATTTGAACTATTGAGATACCTGTCTTTGGTATGTAGGGTACCTAATGAGAAATCTTCCTGTGGTAATACATACTTATTTCTCTCCACCAGTAGCAAATGCACCCTGGGGTGACTTTCTCAGACGTAAATATCTCATATTTATACAAGTTAAGTTATTTCAAAACAGTGTTGGCCATTCAGCCCCTCCTTTCCACTTGGCCCAACCAACGCTGGACTCTCCCTTCCCTGTGGGTATGGCTTGTTCTCCCATCTGCCAGGTAAAGAGGGTCAGGAAGTGGATCAGGCTGGAAAGACATACCTTCTCCCCATTTTTTTTATTCCCCACTGGCTTCATTCTTGGCTGGATCAGTTCTTTGGGTGGATTAAATCTTCGTCACACTGTCCAATCATCCCCTCACTAAGGTGTGTTATAGGTAACCCTGGAATAAGGTCAAAGGAAGTAATGTGTAGAGAGGTGGGAAGTGGAAGGGAGGAGGAATACAAAGAACCCCAGGAGAGGAATGAGCTATAAAACCTGGCTGCTCTGCCATGAGCTGGTTTTTCCTGGGGAGCACAGCCTGAGGCGCAGGTTGTGTACAAAGATATAAATCGAGGAAGCATCTACTGCAGGTCAGGCAAATACAAGGAGAGGGACTTTTCTGGTTGGATCCTGGTGGCAGTAGTTTCAGCATGATATTCTTTCTCCTGTGTTTCTTTCTAAGCACCTGTAACTGTGATTTCTGTCAGCATGTTGTAAATGAATGCACTGATTTCCATTTTACCTTATGCTGACTTGAATTAAGGATGATTCCATGCAACCTGCTTACAACAAAGAATTCCTTACACAGGATACAGTAAATCTAAACCACAAGGTCAGGGCTACAGGAAAAAGTGCCAAACTCACCAAGGCCCTGCCTGAAGGTACTCAAAGAAGAGCTCAGCACGCCTCCATAAACGGTGCTCATCCAGACTAAGATCTGGGGATCGGGTGAAGAAGTGTCTCCCAGATACCAGTAACAGTCAGAAAAATTCCACATATTTGAGGACCATGCTTGGACCCAGAGATGCCTTATCTTGTAAGATTTCTAACAATTCAAAACATTCATTTAAGGGAATGCCTTTATAAACAAACTGGGGAGTACTGTGTCCATGGTAGGAGTTTGCAACCTGACCCATCGTCTGGGCAGAGGAAGGGAAATGTGGACAGGAGAGAAGCCTCAGCATGCTCCAACAGGCCTCTGATTTAAAGACAGGAAGCATATCGAAGGACAAAAATAAACCCTACAACATCAGGCCCTCATGAGAAGTCAGAAAATAACAAGTATTTTCTGTATTTTCTATCTGTTTTTTAATCTCAATTGGCTAATGAAGCATACAGCTCCAACACTATCTCATTTTCTGTTCCTTAGCTATGGAGCACAGATGCGGCAAACAGTTAGAGACAAAGCAGAATTAATTTGTTAAATAATTTAACTAAGCAGGGTGAGTGAAGTAGGTTCCCACAAAATGAAATTCATTATAGCAAGAGGGCCTTACTGATAGCACAAACACCTGCCCGAAATACCTGAAGAAACTCCACAGAGAAAATTTCAAAATCTCCCATGAAACTGTAAAAATTGTCTTGTGTAAACTGTTATGCATTTAACATTTTATTTGTTATACTGAATTTATTTTATTGTTGAGTGGGAAGAAAACCGGTTATTAAAAAGCGTTTGATTTCAGTCCAACGTTTTCTATAATTTTGTTTTGTCAACAGATGGGGGGATATCTACTGAGCATATAATGGGTTTATCGCTTCTCAAATGTAACTGTTGCCAAATCTCTAAGGTTAGAGTCTTCTCTCAGCTATAACATTATGAAATCCACAATAACTGTATTGAAATTCAAGAATGTTTCTTTATGACATTTTAAATGAAACTAAATTATGTAAAATCAGTTTATTTGTGTTACCGTGTAGGTGTTGCCCAGTAATTAATAAGTATCACCATCAAAGCAGAATGGTTTGGTGATAATATCCCTTGGGCAGAATATGCTCCCGAATAGCTGTCAACCTTTGTTCTTAACTAATGCTGATACAGAAATGTATAAATGACCAAATGCAATATATCACAATTTCTAAGGTTGGTTTGAATTATACTACTGACATTTTATTATATATGTTGGTCTGGCCAGCTTTTAAAATTTTATGTAGTGTTTGTTTTGGAATGGAGGTCATTTCTGTGGTTATGGATTAGTAGTGCAGCTTGGCTTTCCCACTCCCTGTTACCTCAGGCTATAGCAGGAGAATATTTTTTGTTTGATATTGCAAGCTTAGAATTTATAGGTGCACAGCTCACACCACCAGTTGCCAGAGGCACTCATAAACCCTTCTTCCTAGCACAAACTATCAATATATATCCTGATCAGGAGCACACACTGAAAGTAATGGCTCTTTGTTTCCCTCTGGCTGCAAAGTGCCATTGCTGGCCATGCAGGATTTGGATAAGAGGAAAGCAGTGATAGTTACTGTGCTCCAACAGATGCCTCAGCAATTTTAACCTGCTGATATACAGTACAGTGAAATAGCCCTACTTGGAGCCATCCTACAGAGAAAATATGGCCAAAACTCATATTTTGTCTGAATGAGACCAGAAGGACTCAGTATTCAGTGCTTAACACAGAGTTCGAAGAGGAGAAGAGATCAATGTGAAGATCAATGTGAAGGTCCTCCTCCTCTACTTAATCAGACTATTAACGGCAAAGTGGAATTCCTTCTACAAATCATACTTCTTCAGAAGTCTGAGAAGTCTGGAAGAAACATCTTTTCAAGTAGAGACTTTATCAGAGAAAGGAAGCCCAGAGTTGTGCCTGTAAGGTGCTGATCTAAGATGTGAGGGAGTCCTTAATTCAGAGCAGTTTTTAAATGTCAAGACCAGTTTGAGGAAGACTGAGCAGGGCTTGACTCCTGGGTGGGTATTGCTTGCATACCCCCACACACATACAGGCATGGAAGGAGTTCACCCTTCATCAAAAGTGTTCAAAAGAGGCTTTTATTATATTCCAGTGGTAACAAAAACCCTCTCCTAAACCATAGGAGTTATTACTGAAAAAATATTAAAATATATGTCCTTTATTCAAATCTGTCATGGAAAGACCTTTGCAACATCAATGAGGCTGCAAAATTTATGCTGTGTGGAGAGGAGGCTTTTAATAAAGGCATAAAAGGAGAATGGATGCTAAGCATGACAAACATCTGCCCAAGAACAAAGCAGGTGAAAACCATCTTCATCTGCCCAGGCCTACAAATGCTGCCTGCGCCCTTCCTGCCATAGAAACAGGACACTGAAGGCTCAGTTTTCACTGTCTCCAAAGGCTTGGCCAGAAATGTGGAACAGTTGAAAAATACTTTAGACTGAATAATTTAGGAGATCATAAAACCAGTAGGAGAGTTTGAGAATTATTTAGATTTATGAGCTGATGGAAGTTACTTAGACATCCACACAGTCAGAATCTCTTCCATGAAGTCAAACTGCTTAAAGATCAAAGTATCTGTATCAACATTATCACCAGGCATCAAAAAAAAGCTGCGACATACAACAGATGCCCCCTCTGTCTGCCCTCAAATTGTCAACAGTTAGCAATTTTCAGAGCTATTGGGCAGGGCACACACAACATACACATGTAACATAGAAGAGGAGGGAGACCAGAGGGAATGGACAAAAACATTGTTGAATGAACATTTGGATGGAACACTAAAAACAGGCAAAATTTTTTTGTTCTTTATTGCTGACTTTTGTTCTTTATTTATATTTTTCATGCTATATGTATCATTGCACGTAGCAACTCTGAACATTCAGAAGTGTGCACATTTCCAGCAGTGATGGTGACCAAAAAGCATGTCTAAGTTGATGCAGAAAATTAAATAAACTACTAATATGCCTTTAAAGGAGGCGTCATCTCCATGGTCTATATTAGGTAATGAGGATTCTGCAAATTACAATATTGGAAATAAACATCTGTAACTTTATGAGCATCTCCCTTATGAGGAAAGGCTGAGAGCACTGGAACTCTTTAGCCTGGAGAAGTGAAGGCTGAGGGGAGACCTTATCAATGCTTATAAGTATCTAGAGGGCAGTTTGATGGAGGATGGAGCCAGACTCTTTTCAGTGGTTCCCAGTGACAGGATGAGGGGCAACGGGCACAAGCTGGAACATAGGAAGTTCCATTCAAATATGAGGAAGAACTTCTTTACGGTGAGGGTGACAGAGCACTGGAACAGGCTGCCCAGGGAGGCTGTGGAGTCCCCTTCTTTGGAGATTTTCAGGACCCACCTGGATGCATCCTGAGGAATGTGCTCTAGGCAATCCTGCTTCAGCAGGAGAGTTGGACTAGATGATCTCTAGAGGTCCCTTCCAATGCCAATGATTCTGTGATTCTGTGATTCCGTGACTTGGAAGGCTCTTACTAGGAGAAACTGAATATTTAGGAGGCAGCAGTAATCCTGAATGGAAACAGACCAATACTTTGATGGACGTTCAGGAGTGAGGACAGAGATGAGTCCCTGCTTCCCTTATCTCTGTGTTACCTGCTGTGCTGTCCGAAGAAACCCAGAGCTGCTTCAGAGCTCCCACAGTGAAATCTGCAGTTACTTGCTTCAACTACAACATGACTCGGAAGGGATAAACTGCCAGGGAAAGGGATTAAGCTAACTGAAATCTCACAGGTTTATCCAACCTAGAGTAATGGAGGCTAAAATTCAGCTTTTGGGAAGGTATGGCAGAGTCTGTGGCTAGGAAGCGTACCAGAGACCTGTTGTGAGTCTGACACGAAGTGGAAGGGGAACCTTAAAGGAAAGGGAAGAACATCTCGGTCTGTGCATACCCCACCCACAACAAGTATATATCTGATTAAAGAGCCCTAGAGAGATGTTCTGGGATAGGTATTCCTGTATTCCAAACTGACATCCACAAAACCCAATATATATGTAGAAGGCACAAAGAACAGATTCCACATGAAGATCTGGGATTTCCATATGGGTTTCAACAATTTCTTTTGCAGCCCTCATTGTGAGAAAATCAGTCTCAAACCCTTCTGACCCAGAAGTACCTTGACCCTTCCCAAGGCTGCAGTCTGCCACTTGGGAGCTTACCCCCCTAAAATCTTCCTCCTACCCACTTCTCAACCCAGAGCTCCCAGTCCTTTATTTTATGGGGCAACATAATTTGATCAAGATGTTCAGAATGTCTAGGCCAAAGAAGGAGCACAGCATAAACCACACTGACCTCAGCTGAAGCAGGGAAAAGAAGGCTATTTGAGATAAGTGTCCTGCCCAAGGAGACTCAGCACCTGTAAAAGATCTCCCAGCAGAGCAGGAGCCCCCTTCTTCCCGTGTGAAGTGAATGGATGCCAGAGGGGCCACCTCTACTATAGCAATAAACTGCAAATCCTTCCCTCCCACCATGGACCATACCTGGTTAAGCAGGACTCCAGCAGAGGACTCTGCTCGCAGGGTGAAGAGCCACACATTTTCCTTCTGAAGGATGAAGTTCATCATAATGCATCTTGCAGGAATTTTTCCAAAGTCCCTTCCCAGCTGCAGTGGTGAGATGCATGGTGAGATGTAGCTGCCTCCCATGCACCCCCCAAGCTCATTGTCAGTTTTATTGTTCCCAGTGAAGGCAGCTGCTGTGGGACAAAGGTGAGGGGGCTGTTCCCAAAGACAGCTCTGAACACAGGATAGACATTTTGAAATGCAACCTGAATTGACAAAAAAAAAAGAAAAGAAAAAAGGCTGGGAATAGAAAACTGAGCCCAGAAGTGGCATGCTCACATTAACACATTGCTCAATGGACAACCTGCTGTAACTGGATCTCTTGGAGCTTTATCAGGGTGAGACTTTCACTCTTAATAGACTGAATGGCAATGATTAAGTATGAAAATGCACGTGTCCCTGTGCTTAGGTCTGTGCTTGGTTAGTACCGAGCTACTCACAAACAGACACAGGCATTAAGACTGTTGCTATCTGGGAACAAGCTGTATTGGAGGGATCCACAAGAAACCTGATGAGAACTATCCCATAATATAGATATTATGGAAGAGATACTCTGTAGAGCCTAACAGTTTTATTTCAGTTTTTCTGGAATTGAACTTTAACCAGTTTCCTTTTTTTACAAAGGCCTCCTTTCAAATAACAGAGGGAGAAAAGCCACTGCCATTTTCCTTTGTGCTCACTCAGCTTTCAGTTTGGGGTAGAGACAGGGCCAGCTTTACCCAAAGCAACCTATTTGCAGCTAGCTCAGGCGTGGTTACATGAGCTGCAGCTACATTTATGACTTCCATTCAGACATAGCCTCCAAGAGTCATCCTTCACATTACCGTGTCACTTCTCCGCGCTGACAGTACTTTGCACTACAGGGGCACCTTCAATGTAAGGACTGTAAAACACTTTAAAACACCAGACTGCTTATGAATTAAGCCTCGCTTGCTCTGGCAAGCAATTCCTGTAGTGAATTAAATACCCTTTCCAAGCCCCTAAATAAATTCATGAGACTACAGAAATCATCTCAAAGGATATGTGGGATCCCTTGCCTTCCCAGCCCTCCTCCTTCCCTCACAGATGTATGCAGTGCTGATTATTACCTGCATTAAGACAAATTATATTTAATAGAACTGAAGGTGTACACATTTTTAAAGCAGACTGGCTCTGTGTGCCTGTGTTGAACAAACAGTCCTACTGAGGCAGTAGCTCACAGTTATTGCTTGGTTCTTTGTTTTCTGTTTTTTGATTTTACAAAAATGCTTCCCTATAAAACTCGGGATGCAATAAAAATGAAGATGAAGGAAACAAATGATTGTGAAACCATTCAGAACCCCGATTAATGGGAAAAATCCCAGCAGAGTTGAATTCTTTGATTCTCACATTTCTATGTTAAGAGAGACTTCCCAGGAAGCTCATTCTCACATCAGCAGCGTACCCGATATC
This sequence comes from Arenaria interpres, assembly GCA_013399435.1. NCBI lineage: Eukaryota > Metazoa > Chordata > Aves > Charadriiformes > Scolopacidae > Arenaria > Arenaria interpres. The sequence continues at coordinate 22,691 of VXAK01007775.1, read as the reverse complement.
CACAGAGTAAATGAGCAGGAACTCACCGCGGTGCCAGACTTCTATCAGCCATTAGAGCAGGAAAGATTTACAGCATGAGGCTGTATAATAAACCATCCTTATGGTGATAAATCAATTCTCAGAAAAGAGAGAGGAATGTGCTTCTATGGGTTGCTGTGGTTAAGGCACAGGAGTAGACGTCAAAAAAAAGAGCATCATGCAGAACGTACTATATACCATCACAGTGCTGCTGTGTGAGTTTTGGCAAGTCATGAAACCTTTTCCTGCATTGTCCATCTTTTCAGTGTGATATTTCCTTTTCTTTCATGTATTCATGCCTGGGAAGGGCTCTGGCATTCTTAGGTAGGAGGTGCTGCAGAAGCACAGTTTTGCAATGCTTTTCTGAATGGGCAAAAAGGGTTTAAAATGCATTTTAGTGTTTTACAGGGATGAAACACGGTTGAGGAAAAATATACATTTCTTGGGTGAAGCATATCAATGAATTTTTAATGAAGAATGGTCAAAAGGTCAAAAGACCACAATGCTACTCCTTTCAAAGTGATGTGATAAGCTGGGACCACACGTCTGCAAGAGACTTAACGGGAATAAAGCAAGCATCCTGATAACCGGAGTTAATCAACTGTCATGGCCTCACCAGCACATACTACCCTCCTTGGAAGGGGAGAGGAAAAAATAGTCTTAAAAAGGAGCAGCGTTTCAGGCACATATTCCTGAAAGAGGAGTTCTATGGCAAACAGCAAAACCAGCAAGTTTGTCACTGGTGAAAATGCAGATCTCATTTACCAGCAATGCAAGAGACAAATCTGAATAGTGGGAAATATCTGTTTAACAGCTTCAAGCTTCTGTTGTTTTCAGCAACAGATCAAACAAGGAAGATGAAGTGAATGAGAAGATTATACTGAGACCTTTCTGTCCTTTGGAACAGAAGGGGGCAAGAAATGGAAGTTGCTCAGGTGTGACTCTGATTGCACAACTCCTGTGCACTGTGGACATCCACAGCAGAGCTAGATGTCCTCAGTTCCCTTTATTGACAAAGGAGATAAACACGAATTTCAAGAACTCAATTCCTTTCATTCTGAAACAAACACTTATAAAACAGATCTGCTGTTTAAAAATGCTTGTTTCTGTTTTTCTGTCTACAGAGAGGGTTCAGGATGACTAACTTCAATAGATACATTTTAAGGTGGTATGAGGAATCCCATTCCCAAGATTCATTCCAAGATGAGTGCTCCCTTCCAGTTGTCCTGCCACAATGATATCTGTCTCAATGACATGGTAATGCCTTACAGAAATGAAGCCGCTGGGAATATTCCTGTCTATCAAAAGAAAGGAAATCTGAGAATGATGTTTTGCAAAGGTGTTTGGACTTTAGAACAGTTTGAAACGTTTCCATGTGTTACTATTTCCATGTTCCTGTTCAAAGCACACACCAAAATTGATTGTGAAAATGGTCTTTTGCTTTTTTGCACTGTTATTCGTACACCTGCATGAAAGCCTCAAATTTAACTCTGCATCTGAATTCCAAGTGCATCTGAAATCCTACAGGATCTCAAATCTGCAAGTGGTTATTTAAAAAAAAAAAAAATCCCAGGGAAAACTACAAACCTCATTGCGATGTAAGGTATGAAACAATGCCTGCTTAACAATAGTATAAACAAAACTTGCTGGTATTTGCTGGAAAACTATAAAATTTTCAGATTTAAAAATGGGAATGAACGTATACTAACAAGCAAGTCATTGGCCTGGGCTGGAGAGCACACTGCTTCTGCCGTTTTTAAAGTGCAGCAGCACCTTAGGAGGAGGATTGCATAAATATTTTTACAAAACATAGCAAGACAGGCCCATGGGTTTAGTGACACTAAATGTTAACATAATATAAATATTTAACAACTTCTGCTTCCAAGAAAATTCAGGCCACATGAAACATAGATTAGGATTGTGTGTCATGAGCCTATTCCAGTATTAGCATTAATGAGATCTAAACTGGCCAGCCAAAATAACAAAATAGTTGCTAGAAAACAGCGGCTAAGCTATCTGCCACGCTGTCTTCATCTGTCTTATGATGGTCTGTGTCCAAGCTGCAGTCAGTGATACTTACCCAAAAGTCAGAGGAGATTAGTAAATCAGGTGTCCTGGCCCACAGTACTGGGCTGAAAGATAAAGTGGAATTCATTTAATCTGTTAATCAGGATTCTAACATTCAAATGCCCTATCCTGAAGCTTTTCAAACTGACATTGTGTTGAATGATAAAGTTAATATCAGTTGACAGTTTGCCAGAAGCCATTAATTTAAACTCTCAGTTTTGTTTCAGGGCTTGTTAATTTTGTTGTGGCCTTAGAAGAGGAAGAATCCAAGTAAAGAACCACCATGTTCCCTATTCTGTCTTTTTTTTTTTTTTTTTCCCAGCAGAAAGGTCATTTGTAAAATTTTCTCCCCACACACTTTTTTTTAAAAGAAGTAAAAATGAAATTAGACCTTTATTTATACAATACTCTGCACTGGTCCTGAATTTGTTTTTGAAAGATGGTAAACTCTCCTTCCAATTTAAATTGATTAAATAGGTACAGCTGAGTAAATGGACGGAGTTAGGCTGTAAGTCATATGTTTTCATTTTAAAATTACATGCAGAGGAACACAGAGAAAGGAAGCAAAGAAGAAAATGTGTACAGAGGAGGGTTTGCCGTTTTCAAGATTAAGAAAATCAAATTACAAACAAGATTTGATGCCCACTACATTTTCCTCTCGTGTAGCAGATGCTGCGGTAGCTGTACTCACACCAGTGGCCTGTGATGCACATCACACACCTTACTTACTTGTGTGTCCTTTGGAAGATTCTGTATCTCATGTTGCATCAGCTAGATGGATTTTCACAGTTTGGTGGCCAAGACATGGAGTAGGTACACAAAAACCACTACCAAAATGCAGCTGTAATACTCTCATAAAAAAGTGCTCTGCTCAAAAATATTTATTTTCTCTTAAAAATAAAGAATATCTCCAGTCCTATGTAGCAAGCAGCATCTGTAAGTCTTCAAGGAAGGAATCTAGTAATTCTAGTTAATTCTATTATTTCCCTACCAAAAGCACATATTAGACTGTAAGCCAATTCCTTTGTGTACAAGAAATAATTAAGGTACTGCAATGAACTAAATGATTTCCACAAAAATTAAAATTAAAGGCTATTCTGTGTAGTGAAAAGGGATTTTATATAGTTTTTGTTAAACTGTGAAGAATGAAACAGGCATAATTTTCTTAATATTGGATTTTTTCCCCTTAATAATTTGAAATATTAAATATATATAAATCCTTATATATATGAAATATAAAAGGAAATATATGGCAATATTTAAAATCCAGTACAATGGCATTGTGGAACCTGATGCCACATCTTGGAAAATAACATGTACTTTTTTGCTGGAAAGAACCTATGTAGGTTAATTGCAAAGATTTTTTGTCATCCCTGAAAGAGGACTGCAGAAACAGCTTCTGTATCTGCTCTGAAAACTGTCAAAGGTACTATGGAAGCAGAAAGACATACTTCTTTCCTTAGCACATACACAAGGCTAATAAACCAAACTATTTTGTTTCTTCTCTGTATTTTATGTCTAAATGTTACAGCATTTGGGACCTGCCTATAATAGGAATTTAATTTGCTTTCACCAATGCTTCTCTACATTATTTACAGTAACCCTTGTTGAATTATTTTCATCCACATTCCACATGAATGCTTTCCCTTTCCTGCTTGTTTGCTCTAGGCAAACACAAAGAGCAGACTTACCCTGTGAGATCCAGTTCTCACTTTTATTTAATGGGTCAAACATATTTTCCATATTACGTTGTTCATTATATCTCAATATTTGGTCATAGACCCAGCCACAGATCTAATCACTACATGACAGAAGTGATATAATATATGTGAACCACTTCCAACACATACAGTCAAAATGCTGCTAAAAATATTTTTTTCTGAGTAGGGAAATTTCTTGAATAAGCAGATGGGGATCCTTCCCATCACATGTAGCAGATGTCCAGGTTGCTCTCAGACTTACTATTTTATCTTTTGGAGCTCATACTCCCGAGGCGCTGAAATGCCCAGTCAGAAGACTGGCAGCACAGTTCCCAAAGCAAACATTGTACTGCTTCTGATTTGCAAAAGTGAAGTTTCTACCTCACCAGGAGCGAGAGGTGGCAACCCTATGCTTTGTAACAAGGACCCCACGGAAACTTCTCACTGCCTCCACAGGGGAGATGCTCTGTGAGTCTGCAAGCTCCCAAAAGAGCTTGCATCCCTTTCGGATGCCAGACAAATAGTATAAGCAACATTCATCAAGTAATGAAGCTGGTGAAGGGTCTTGAGCCCAAGTCTTACGAGGAGTGGCTGAGGGAGCTGTGGTTGTTTAGCCTGGAGAAAAGGAAGCTCAGGGGACACCTTGTCACTCTCTACAACTACTTGAAAGGATGTTGTAGCAAGGTGGGAGTCGGTCTCTTCTCCCATGTAGCAAGTGACAGGAGAAGAGAAAATGGCCCCAAGTTGCACAAGGGGAGGTTTAGATTGGATATTAGGAAAAATTTCTTCACCAAAAGGGTTATCAAACAGTGGGACAGGCTGCCAAGGAAAGTGGTTGACTCACCATCCCTGCAGGTATTTAAAAGACAGGTAGATGTGGTGCTGAGGAACATGGTTTAGTGGTGGATTTAGCAGTATTAGTTTAATGATTAGACTCGATTTCAAAGGTATTTTCCAAGTTATATTATTCTATGATTCTAAAGCAGAGTGAACAACGGTTGCCTTATGAATAGCCCCGTTCACTACAGATATATCTGTATATAATATATGCAGATAAATTTTGTTCTTCAGTAAACAAAAAACTCTGAAAGCTCTTTTAGACCAGATGAATTAGTAAATTACAAGCACTGGTTTATTGAACCTGCATGCACTATCTTTCAGAACATTGTAGGAGTTACATTGATACACTAAAATTCAGCACAGGGCATTTTCTGGATTTCTTCTAAAAATCAGGACCTTTCATCAGCACTTTCCCCTCAGCCATTCATGCCACCTCCCATGAAACCTTCAAGCATAGTATCAAAAGCCAGAATGGTGGTTTTCTAAAGCAAAATAATTTCTGCGTCTCTAGCAAGCATAAACATGGATTCTGTACCTGAATTTCTGTTTTGACTTTTTATTGTTTGTTAGCCTTCAGGAAGAGAAATATTTAGAACAGGTGGCCTGTGTTAAGTCTACATGTAATCAGATTTCTATAAATATCTGCCTTTCACTGATATGCTAACTTTTACATTAATAAAATGTAGTTATTCCCAAGTAGATGGTCATACATGTGAACAACTGATTTCCAAATCATCATTATACACATATACTATTGAAGAAATGTGTTTGTACATAAGCTTTTTCAATCTTTAGCTCTATTCTGGTACTTGATGATATTTGGTAGTCAGCAAATTTCATGGAATGTCTGAATGCAGCATAGGGCAAACAGCCACATAACAGTCTCACATACATCCAAAAGGACCCTATCCCAGCGCAACCACTGCGCAAATGAGAGTGACCAGGCAGGCTTCACTTGATTTTAATTACTTTAGCATTCACTTAGTTAGCGGACAAAAATAAGGTCTGCCCTGTGGACATTAGAAGCCAGGCAGGAGGAATTCCATCCAGCCTGACTTCCCCAGGCAGGCTTTCTCAGCAGGCGAGACTATGGCACAGATTGAGCTGGGCAAGGTCTAGGGACATTGATGTAGTGTAAAGAGTTTGACAGGACAAAGATCTTCAACTCTCTGAATCTGAAATAAGGAAGGCACAAGGTGATTTAAGAGTTTTTGTCCTTCCTCCTGAAGGACCACAGGTATATCTCAGGTACATTTATTATCCGGTGCAGTTAAAGAGAGCGTTTCCCCCTTTCCTGCCTCGTATATATCTCTCTTTGCTATGACAAGGGACAAACTATGCCTCTCACTGGGGGAAGAGCATCTCTCCAGAACAAAGCCCTACTCTTTACTTCTAAGTTGTCAAGGATCTGATATTGAAAGGACAGAATCTCATTGGTGGTTCCAGTGACATGCCACCCTGCACAAACAAGGATAGCTGCTAAGAATAGAAACTGTACTCATAAAGAAAGCTACCACCCCCAAAATGCCAGAAGGCATGAGTTTGGTTCAAATTCCAGCAGCTTTTCTTGACTGATCCATTCAACACCAGCAGTGATGAAACTGCATCTGAGATCCAGCACATACATTTTATAATCAGCAATAATGGAGATCCAAGAGTTCAAAACAGCGGGCTCAAAATATACCAGGAGAGGATCAGAAAACTGGAGAATGTCAGAACATCAGAGACATCAGTGCATTAGGCCTGATCATGTCTGCAAGCATGGTACTAAAATAGTTGTCTCGGTCCATCTCTCAGCGCTGCTCTCCATGCATTTGTCATCTGAGCTCAAGCTGGAGCTCGCTCAGCCATCACTGCAGCAGTCCCAGCCTTCAGCTTCAGGTCAGCTCTGGCTCCAAGGCTTTCAGGCTGTGCTACTGCAAGGTGCGATACATGGATTCCACCTTCTGCCACTGCTCCAATACAAAAGCCACTGTTTAAATATTTACCTATCACACCCTCTTCTATCCTGTATCTCAGGCTCTAACAACTGTCAACTATCTTTTTGTCCTTTCACTTCACATTATCAATTTAGTTCTGACTGTTAGTCACAGGAAAAGGTCACACAAAATGGAACATTGCTGGTTTAAAAAGTAGCTGGAAAATACTGAAAATCCTGCCTATGTATAGCTGATAAACTTTCCAACTTTGTCAGTTTTCCACACAGGAAATATTGCTGTGCTGAACTAAGACTTTACTGAAATCAAATCAGTGTTCAGCTGGTGGAAGCTGACTTTTATTTATAGCACCCAAAGCCTGTTTTAAAAAGCCCACCCAGTAAGGATTTCTATTTAGCAGCAGACTGGGGCACTTTTTCAGTAGCTCTTCTTGCGAGAGAGCCCTCAAGACCCAAGAAACTCACAGCCCTGCATTGGTGTGTGTCCACACTCAGTCCTGTTAAACAACTGAATGCACATACCAGTAGCAAAATTAATATTTAGCCACTTTTACAGGAAAGCACTTTGAAGTTTCAAACATTGGTCTTCCCAATTTGAAATCTGACCCCAAGATTACTTTTGTGAATAGAGAAATAAATAGGTTAGCTTAATTAACAGAGATAGATCGGTAAAGTTACTACACCAAGACTTAAGATATTTGTCTCTGTTTTACATTAGACATTAAAAGTGAAAGAGACTGCAAATATCAGCCCCTTTATCAGCCCCTTATTCCAAATATTCATCTCTCCATTTTGTTTCACCCTGCATTGTTTGAGTGACCTCATACTGACAACCATGCATTTTTCCTTGTCATATTCTTCAGCTGTTGCGCAACCTGGATATACAGAGGTACCAAGGGACTTGAAAAGGGAGAGTTACCGGGAAAGGACAGCCACACCACTTAATCTAAGCTATAGAATCTTTCAAAGAGCAGCAGTGAACCATGGAATATATTTATTATCTCTCTTCTCGTCTCAAACTTTGTCTGCACAAGAGATTGTAATAGAGAATAGTGCAATAGACACAGAGATTAACAGATCAAGCAAACAGAAGAAAATACAGCAGGATCATGCAATTACCTGCTCTTATCCCAAAGGAAAAAAGAGATTGCTAGATCTTTCTGATGCTTCAGATGTCCAACTCTTTCCTACTTTTTTCAGTATTTTTAAAATAAAAGATTTATGGTGATCTACTCTGAAATGGAGCTTTCCTTGGCAGTGCAGGCATGAGAAGAATAAACTAGAGCATGATCTGGAGATAGACAGTTTCTCAAGATGGAGAAAAAAATAAATCATAAAAGAAAAAAAATATTATAGCCTCTGAGAAGATGGCCCAAAGCAAAATACTCTACACCCCTCCCAGATGCCTGTGATGTGAACATGCCGGGAGATATAAGGAGGAGAACTGAAAATATCGAGTTCCCCACCTCAGCATGCACAAAGCTGAGTGTTCTGGCCTCTGTGTGTTTTAGCAGCCAAAGCCACAAATTGGCAACTGAGATGGGTGCTGCTGTGTCAAACACAGAGGCCTTGCAGAGAGCAACACAACAGCAGCAGGTACAACCCACATTTTCACCTACATTCTTACAAACAGATGGGCTTTCCCAGTGTTGCTTCCCCTCCTGCTTGTGACAACGCACCATTAGGGATACCGTTTGTGTCTGTAGCTGTGTGCATTTCCACATATGTGTATGTTTAGCTATTTCCTAGCTATGTCTATGATTATTAAAAATGCATTGCACCAGGGAAATCAACCTCATGGGCTTTACCTTGGGCTTTTGAGGATGCAGGAACAACTCTTCAGTGAAGACTTTTTTGGTTCCTACCTTACTTTCACTCCAGGGCACCTACACAGAAAAGCAATTGTAGTTTGAAAGCTACTTACTCCACGGTAGAACAGCAGTAAAACTGAGCTTGAGGCAAGACAAACTGGTAGCCAAAAGGGCTAACCGTATCCTGGGGTGCATCAAGCACTGCATAGCTTTTCAAGGGGGGTGGTTGTCCCACTCTGCACTGCACTGGTGCATCCCCACCTCTAGTACTGTGTGCAGTTTTGGGTGCCTCAGTATAAGAAGGACATCAAATTTTAGTGTCCAGAGAAGTGCAACCAAGAGGTGAAAGGTCTTGAGGGTAAGACCTACAAGGACTGGCTGAGGTCACTTGATTTGTTCAAGCTGGAGAAGAGAAGGCCGAGGTGTGCCCACATCACAGTCTACAACTTCGTCAAGGGGAACAGTGGAGGCGGAGGCACTGATCTCCTCTTTCTGGTGATTAGTGATAGGATCCAAGGAAATGGAATTAAGTTGCATCAGGGGAAGTTCAGATTGGACATTAGGAAAAGGTTCTTCACTGAGAGGGGGGTTGGTCACTGAAAAACTGTCCCCAGGGAGGTAGCTGAAGCACCAAACCTGTCAGAGTTCAAGGAGTATCTGGAGTACCTCTTAGTTGTACGGTTTAGTTTTTAGGTAGTCCTTCAGGGAGCAGGGCGTTGGACTCGATGATTCTTATGGCTCCCTTCCAACTTGAGATATTCTGTGATTCTATGAACCCATCTAAATCTGCTACTCTCTGTATGGAAATATCTCCATTTATAACAAGTCCTGGGGCTGCTCAGTACAAGCAACTCAGGCATCCTTCATCCAAACCTCTCCAACTACAGCTTCTCAGACAGCCCCTCTACAGAGACATGTAGCCATGAAACTTCACAGAAAATGCCATATGAGAAGGGATTTGTTACTGTTAGACGAGGGCAGTTTTCAGTTACGTGACATTATATGCAACTGTTGCTGTTTCCATTTCTCCCCACACATCATTGGTGTTATTTGAATTGAGCTCATGCTACTGATCTCTTCCTGAGAAGCTAATGGAGCAGATGTTATTTGGAACATACTAAATGGAAACATGGCAAGTATTTTGTTAATGGACTATGCAGATTTTTGTGAGGCAGAACTGAGGAAATTGGCCTGTTGCTATTTTTGGCAATGCTGGCCGGATGTTTTTAGCATAATGTTTGCATACAGAAAAGCCAAGTCCTACAACTGCAAAGCCTAGCACAGCCCAGCATTTAGACAGGACAGGCAGAGGGTTGGCTGGGGAATACTGTAATAAACTGAATGAACAGTGGATGTGGGTATGCTAAAACCTGGATTTTATTTCCACCCTTGCCAGAAATTACTTTTTTATAACCCGTGCATCACATAACTTGCAAAATAGGTAAAAAATGCTCACAAACTGGGGGTCAGAGGCATTGCAGCAAAATAAATGTTAGGAATAGCACAGAATTATTGGTAGCAATTGGTAGACGACATCAATTTACAACCCCTTGGTTCCCAGCCTAGTGCAGTGTTTTTCTAAGACACAAGGTCTCTACTTCTCTTAAAGAGGTGGGGAAAGCAGAAAGGAGCTCTGATATGAAAGATATCATATGTGTGGTGCTCTGAAGGTCTACTGCACAGAGGCAATTAAAGGACCGTCACTAAATCACCTGTATGTTATCATGTAGTACTGGGGAGACGTGTAATGTCTTGCACTGGACCAGTTCAAAAGCTTGAAGAAAACAAATGTCCTTTAGCACACGCAAGCCTTTTTTAGTCTGAAAGACAGGAATTAAACCTCCAGCCAAGCACCAAGTGAGAACACCAGCTCAGCATCACCAATAGAGCACCCAGGCAGCACGGACCGTCTCTGTCACTGGTGACGGACCAGACAGACTGGCTCAAGAGAGTGTAGCACCATCAAACAGTTAAAAAATGATGTACAAGGGACTTATCCTAAGTCTTTCTTTGTGATGCAACTGTTCTGGATGTAACTTAGGTCAGCCTCACTGGAATTTTTGTTTTAAGTGAAATAAAACCTTCAGCTGCAGAAAAAAAAAAAAGAAGATAATAACAATCACAAGATCAATGCAGACAGTGATTTATTTGGCAAAAGAAAAATCTTCTGCTCATTCTGGCATAGCTCATACATTAAGCTGAGTCAGTCAGTCTGAATTAAAACACCAAGTACTTGGGATAAAGCTCTGCATGTCTGCATGTGAAGATTGTAGCTTGAAAGCTAAAGCAGAAGTTTGTAAGTGGAAACCAGCCTTTAAATGGGTTGGGTTGGTCTAGTCCTAGTGAAGTCAAAAGTATGAAACTATGATGGAAAATGAAGATACAACATGAATTTAGGTAGGTAAAAATTCAATTCTGAGTGAAGTATACAGCTTTTTAATATGCAAAAGTGTGGTAAAGCCAACTTGTTTTGCATTTCTTCCAATGAACAAGGACTGTGAAGCTGTGTCCTGCCCTTTAACTGGACCTATACGAGGCAAGTGTTTGATGTCAAGACACCTGACAGTGACTGTCATGTCAGACAGTCATTTGTTGGATTTTCTCCTGGCAATCACGTTGCAGATAACTCTCCATTTTGCCATCTAATCACTGGCTACTCTGCTGAATTGCTCTCTTCGTTAATCTTAGCTTTCCCACAGACAAGGTCATGGGTTTTTTGACTAGTCTCATAGACCAGCTCTGCCTTTGCTCTAGAATTCACTGTTTTGGGCTAAAAGAGACTCTGAAATTCAGGTTTCCCTGTTAGAACAGTCTAGCGCCTGGGCAGAGGGTTTAGAGGGTTGGGTGGCAAGATGCAGGCTGATCATGCAAGTTAAAGAGCACCATATCAGGCCTAACTCCACCTGAAGACACAAAAAAAGAGAGTCTGTCTCATTTATTTTGCTTTCCATACTAATAAAGCTGCAACTTATTATGTAAACCATATGCTGTCTCCTCAGTCAGATGCGTTAATGAAATCCTCTGAAGAGGGAAGCTTGATTTTTTCTATTGAAAGTGGGAACTCTTCTTCTTTTGCTAAAATCCCTTTTCCCCATCTTTTGCCAATTTGCATTTAGTCACAGTCTCCTCAAATCCACTTCTTACTCTTCGGTCAGAAATGTGACTAAGGATTTCCAAAAGGGCAGGGTTGGGGGGGGAATGGGAGAGTTAACAAGAACAAGAAATTATTTTCTCCAGAATTTCATGATCATTTTTTAAGTACTTCTTTTGATTTCTCTTCCTTACACACATGTAACTTCCCTGTGTAAGCAATAACAGATGTTGCAACAAGCAGAGTTCACCCTTTGACCCTGAGATCTCGTTGCTTCTTTTCTCTGGTGCATGTTTGGATTTAGAGTGAAAACCCCACAAAAATGCATGGGGGTGGGGTGAGATGTGAGGCAGGGGAAGAATCTAATTTTGGAAAGTCTTCCCTAGCAAACCCTCCCCAGCTTCCACTTGTCTCTCTTTATTTGCGAATGTCTCGGTCCCAGAAGCTGAAGACGCCTGAAATGCGCTCAGATACCACACTGAGCGGCATTGTATCAGAGTACCCAAGTGCATAAATTAGATCTCCTCCTCCAAAATTATTTTCAGAAGACACGACCTATTGCCATTCCTACTGTGCATAACGTGCTGCAGCAGATGACAGCCCCTTGTCCACATTAGCCCCAAGCACAGACCGCTCTGTGGAGAGCTATGTCCTGTAGATCTCCAACTCTTTCTTACACACACACACAAAATTTTACTCACCAGCAATTAAAAGGAAAAACAACCCCCCAAATCTATTGCAATGCTGTCACTCCCTGGTTTTGCTCTGTTTTTTCCTATCATTTTTGCCATGCTTTTTGCACAGGCTCTGCTCAAGCTGCCCCTGCCCCTTCTCACCCCTAGATCAGGCTCCCATTTCTGCCCGGTGTGAGACACGTCCAATACTCTGCTCCCAGCCACCTTGTCCCAGCTCCCCGTCCTTGTCACACACAGCTGGCTGGAGGGAGTGTGGGGAGGGCAGGCAGGAAGCCAGCTGCCGGCATCTGCCACAAACAGCTGGTGAGGGCTGAGGATCTTGCTGAGAGCGGCTGCTAGCCGTGCTGCGCAGGGTTGCTGGTAGGGACCATAGCCGGTCTCTGAGATGGTTTGAAAAGTGAGCCCTGCCCCAAGGAAAGCAACACTCCTGAACAGCCTGCCTTTCCTGCCGCCGCTTGCCAGGGCTGCCAGGACAGCTCCAGAGGAGGAGTACAGAGGCTTCCCCAATGCTGTGACAGACACACTAAACAAAGCTGGCCTGGAAGTTTTCAAACGAGCTGCCTGCAGGCTCCCAGGACATGTCTCCGCAGCCTGCATAGGGTCCTCTGAATATCTGCACTCCCACAACTCCTTTCCCAATCCTGGTTTTTCTCTCTGTCTGCATTGCTTGCGTAGACAGGACTGCGCAGCCCCGTCTGGCTGCGGGAAGAAAGTGTTGCCATCCTCCCACGGGCCTCCCATCCCCACGCTCCCTTTTGTGCTGCTGAGTGAGTAGCGCTGCCAGTGACATGCAGATGACAATGTTGGGTCCCTGCCCCTACCAGAATCGACTCGTGCTCCCCAGGAAAACCCACTCCAAGAGCTGTGAGAAAGAAAAACAAACAAGAAAACCAATGCTATTACAGCCATTATATCTCAGCACATAATTCTGAACTTTTTATAGCCCTTTGTCTGGCCTGGTTTTGTTTGTTCAGAGGACCTTTCCCCAGGGAGATTACTTCTCAGCCAAATACCCTGTCAAATGTTTTCTCAGCAGCCACAGTTTTCCACTCTGTTCTTTTCCTCTTTATGTTTCTTTTGATATACCTAAACTGCACCTTCCCTTTCATCCTCACATATCTTAAAAGTATTTGTAGATTTGAGATGTCTATCCATCTTAATCATCCAAATACCTTGTTTTCTAACTAGTGTATGAGACTTGGCTTTCTAAATCTTGATACTAAATTTAATTCTCCGAGGTATTTAGGCACCTTAGAATATGGATTCTTTGTTTACATACATTCCTTTTGATAAAGGAAAAAATAATCCATATTTAACAGATGCAGAAGGGTACCTTGGAAACTAATATTCTATAAAATGAAAGAGCACTTTCTGAGAATGAAGAAAAGACTTAGGGATTAGAGCTGGCAGCTCTCCATTGTGTGACCACTTACTGTCACAGAATCCAGCAGGAGACAGCTCCTGCCATTTCCTTTTGATTTCTCTGTGTAAATCTGCTCTCACCTAAAGCTTGACCACACGACAGTACATACTCACATTAAACTGATTATTTCTGTCTGAACCTGGTGTAGAAGAAGCAGTTTTAACTTCCACATAAAAAAATGTCCTTTCTGGAAATGTCCCCATTCAGTGCAGAAGGAGATGCATTTCACATCCCTGACAGACCCCTGCATTTTAAGTTAACTTCATGATGATAACCAGGCAAAAAACAGTCCATCTGTATTCGATGTTGATTAAAATGTCCAGATAAGATAGCCAGACATGCACATTAACCTAAAAATCTGCAGGTTAAGGATACTATCGATCAGATTAAAATTTTACCATTCCTAAGCAATATCAGCTACTTGCCACAAAACACGTTCACAAACTTACTTGATTAACCTGAAAATGGTTTATAGTTAACCAAGCTCCATTGCAATACAGAGGAGTGAGAGACAATTCCTGACCTGTCGAGCTAATGCTCCCACACAGGTAGAGTGCAAGCACAGAAAGTAAGAAAGAGCAGCTGGGTTCGCACAGGGGAACAAATACCCTGACTGCAGAGATTTTTCCTAGTGATAGCTAGGCCTCCCTCTTCCTGCAGATACAGCAAGTATCTGGAGAAAAGCAGTGCATCTTGAGGGTGGGACTATGAGTGAGTTGGATTAGTAAAAGTACTGAGCATCCTGCTGGTTGATTCACCGAGCTATCTCTACAGTCCCCCTGGAGCAAGGGAATATGGCTCTGTTTCCTTCTTTCTCTAACCTCACAGCTGTTGGGTCAAAGGATGCTTTAAATCCACTAATCAAACAAAAATTTATAACAAAATCCAATCAGATCCATTTTATTAATCTCTTGCAGAAGATGCTGACATCATACAAATGCAGGTTTATAGCTTTTTTATTTGGAAAATTAAGCTATAATAGAACAAAGCGGATAAATCAGTCAGACCAAGTATGTGAACAGTTGTAGAATTTCAAGAAGAAAAGCCTCTTTATAGCATGGACATGACCCAAAATGATTTAGAAAGTTTTATTAAAAGGAACAGGATGCAGCATTTCAAATGTTTCACCATCTCCAGCTTTGTGATGAAGGTTTCAGGAACTCACAAAATTAAGCTATTCACATTGTTGGTTACACATCATCTCTGAAGCCACAAGGAAGTACCTATCATTACTTTATTTGACTTCCCCTCTCAGGTTTGTGGTATGCTGTTCGACTGCACACAAGAATGGAGTCCAGAAACTCCCAGTTTAGGATTTTGTGTATGACGTTACACAATTTGCAAGGCTAAACAACCCAAAGATCCTCATACCTAAAAGTTACGGGGCACCATCCTGCTGTGCTGGGTGGCATACAAACAAGGACTGCTTTGAAAAGCTCACAAACTGAGTAATAGAAGAAACAGACCTTGCAAGCACACGAGCAAGGGACTCCATCAAAGAGCAAAACCATCACGGCCAGCAGGACACCCAATGGTCTCAAAGGAGTAACTAGCAAGAAACTTCCCAGTAAAGCCGGTGAGAAAAGTACTCTAGGAGAACAGGGGAATGGGAAGGCAAGCCAAGGGAAACAGAAAGATATTGTGCCCTTTTTGTCAGCTGTGACCAAAAGCAGTGAAGACTGTGGGACCACTTCCAGGATGACAAGAAGACTCTTTGTAGCACCCCAATAAATTCCAGTTTTGATGGTATATTTGACTGCCATAATTTTGATTCAAGCTTTGACCACACTATCATTTGTTATATTGTCACTATCTACCATATAATTATATATAATCTACCCTTCTAACTTCACTTTTACATCTGTCTTTTTGAAGTGTATGCACTCTTCAACAGCTGACCTAGGCAATGTAGCTATTCTAACAGATTTCTCTTACCCCTGTGAAATCTGCTTGCACCTGTGATGCCAGGAGTTCTTTATATTTTTTTCCCATTTGCTGGATTTTCCTATTTTTATGCATTAAATCTAAGCATAGAGACTATAAAAGCGTCTGCTGAGTTTGCTTTTCTGTTTCCAAGGTTAGATATCTCCTTACCAGTTGTGCTAGTCTGAGTCCCAAAAGCCTGAAATCTGGTTATTTAAGGAGAGTCCGCAGAAATGTAAAATATGTTCCCTTTATTCTTCTCAAAAATTCTTCTCAATAGTCAATATGACAAAGTTTTTCTAAAAATTCAAACCTGGATACTGTCTTCATAGCTTTGTCAAGCTTTAGTCCCACTTTTCTATCAAACAGGAAGATTCTTCAGAGGACCAATGGAATTCCCATTTCTTTGAGTAATTTTGCTGACCAAGGTAATTACCTTTCATGTATTTCAGTGAGAATTTGGAAGTACCATCTGCTTTCATTTGAAAGCTGACCCATAGATATTTTTCCAGAATACTTTCCAGCCTCATGTGTGTCCCCAGCACATCCTTTTGTTCTCTGCATCTATTTCATGCAGACCTAGCATCTCACAGTAGTGAGTACTCATTTGGTACATAAAAACTTATATTTATGTTCAAGCAAATTTCATGTTCTTCTCTGGTTTTTGTCTGTCCTCAGATCATTCTGTCTTATCATCTCTCTCGGTGTCACAATTACCTGAATAGTATCCGTGTCCTTCTTTACACTCCAGTCTCAGACTACGTAGGCTGTTCTGTCTTCTTTCTCTGCCAAAGCTGGTTTCCCTTTTTCACTTGTCACCTATCTTCTTTCTGTGTTACCTTGTCATTATTCTGCACAGCAAAACTATCCATTGATTTTATTTCTCTTCAGCAAGTAAACTCTGTCTGACTTCCATGTCATCTTGTTTGGAATATGACTTATCTTGACTGCAGACCCTCTTCTAAACTGCCTGAAATCCACTGTCCTAGCATCTCCACTTCAGAAGAATATTGACCTCATGGGTTCCGTTTTGGTTTTTCCATTTTTGTCTCAGTAGCCACATCCCTTTCTCTTCTTAATTCCTGCTCTTAAAGTAGAAAAGAAAAAGTAGAAAAGAAAATCCCACACATAATTTCTTAGAGTCTTTCAGATACCTAATCCCATTTCCTATTTTCTGTATCGTATTTCATTAGAAGTATATAATCCAAAGTCACACACAGCAAAATTACATTTATGCAAGGAACATTCCTTTTAATATCATGGCTGAACGTTTAGAGAAAACATCCACATTAATATCATTTATAAATATAATGTTTATCACTATCTTGCCATTGTTATGATTCAGCGAAAATAATTTCTGAGACTTTTCACGCCTATAGCTTTCCTGTTCACATGAAATGTCTATGTCAATAGCTGTCAAAATAAAACCTTTGCTTTTCCATTTCTCACTCGCATTCGCTGCATAGCACTGTGTGTTGTTCATCTAATGTGTTTCACACAAGAAGTTGCTGTTATTAAAGTTTCTTGTCCACAGATACATTTTTCATCCTTCTCTGACATTTTCCATTTTTCTTCCACAAAACCTTTTATGAATTCACCAGCTATTGCTCTATAAGGAGACACGATATTTATGTTGGATCTACTCCTTAAACTTACTTATCTGATTTTACCTTATCTGACATCTTGTTTCTCAGCCCACATATACGTATGCAAATCTGCCTAGAGTATTTCCCATTTCTTTACAACTTTTTTGTTCCCACAACTGCATATCTTCTACAGATTTATTCAACTCCCTATTCACTGCTGACATCTTGACACTAGCAAACAGCCGTTCACTGCAAATCTTTTCCCATGACTTAACTTGGGAATCAGTTTTTCCCCATTTCCTTTGTCTGCCTGTACGTTTAAGCACTGAAGGTTTTCCTCTGCAGCAGCCACACTGGTCTAAGCCAACTGAATTAGCCTTCCCCACATCCTGCACCCTGGTGATCCTCCCAGCTCAGAAACCACAAGGAAGCCCATCCAGGCAGTAGATCCTGGAACAAGCCCTTCACTGCTGATGCAAAAAAAATCAAATTAGTTGAATCAAATCAGTTTAAAGCCCTCAGTACCAATCACTGCAGAAGCAAGGACCTCATCGGTGTCTCCACTATTTCACAGTTTATTTCTTTCAGATTCCTCAGATTAATACCATCTGCTCCTGGTAATTCACTGCATTTGTCTTTCTCAAGTTGCTTCATAACTTCCTCCTGAGAGACTGCAATGTCTCTTAAGGCCAACGTCTGATTTCCCATAGGAAATGCCCTCTGAATAGCACCTTCCACAGAAAACACAGATGCAGGAAATTTGCTTGACTTCACTCTTAGCTACACCTCCCTTCCCACTGACTCCTCATTGCGTTACGGTGCACAGTCACCAGTGCAGTTTTCTAAATGCTAAGAGGTACCTGTGAGTTTCTTGTCTTGGAAATATTTTTATATTTTAGAAAAAACTTTCCTGTGCTTATATGGCACAAAGTCTCTTTATAGTCTCAAAGTTTCTTTATAGTGTTTATCTCCAACATTTATCAGGGTAGAATGTTTCAGACAAAGAATGAATAAGAATTCTAATAAATATTTTCCTCATTTTAACCCATTTTTTTAATGTTCACAACCATTATGTCTCCCAGGAAGAATTTCTAGTTATTAGAAGCAAGGTGAGCCTTCTACATTCCTCACCTCAATTAACTCCTGCAATTACATGATAAATCTCTTCCTTTTTCACAGGCTTCAAAATGAGTTATCAAATAATCAGTTACTTATGCTCTCGGTAAACTGCTCCAATCCAGCATTCTCCAAAGGCCAACGAGGTGATGCACTAATTATGCATCACTAGATCTGACAGTTTAGTAAGTTTCTTACAAAGGAATGGCTTTGGCTAAGACAATAGTTTGGGTTTGAATGTCATGATGTATGGGTGCTGCTTGTTCAAACAGAACCTGTAACATTATTTAAATCTCACTGACTCAGGAAAATATGGAGAGGCATGCAAATTCTGCTGTCGAGCCAACAAAGTAAACAAACTAAGACACAATGGGATTAAAAGATGGGATAAAAGTCTGAGATCAAAGAATCCTCGTCAGAAACTCTTATGCACCAACAGTCAATTCCCATGCAAAATGAGTTGCAACTATACTGAAATCAGACAGGTAGAAAAAGCAATCCCCAGAACAACCAGAACTGTTGGTTTCCAAGGGGTTTACAGCATCAAATACAATTCCTTATACTAGTGCTATAAACAATTTGGAAACTGGTAAATGCCACAGAGAACAGGTGTAGAGTACTTCCTGCAAGGATTTCCGATTAATTGGCAGCTGTATTCCGTATTTCAGTTTTACAGCTACGGCAGATCCAACCGCAGTGAACCCTGTTCTGTAATTGTGATATGCCAAGTAGCTTAATCAGAGTGCAATCTTTCCTTTTTAGGTAAATGAAAACATGATTAAATAAATAGTGTACAAAAGGTAGGAGGGTATCCTTTGAACTAAATAATTCAGAGCTAGGTAATGCTGAACTATTATTAACATCTGATGACAACATGGAAAGAATCAATCGCAGAGTACTTTTGTGAAGTTTGGAAGGAAGAAATTGTGTAAAGATAATAAATAAATAAATACATTCTTGCTAACACCATCTGATATCTATAGAGTGCCTTTTCTACAGTTTCAGATATTATTTATAGCAAATTCTTCTACTGCAAATACAATATTTACATTCTTTATAGTCAGTTCTTGAAGAACCCTAGTAAATCCTGTAACACTGGAGTCAACTGTATGACTCTATGATTTTACCATGTTCCTTGACTCACTGAGTTTCCATTGATTTTCTCAAGACAGGTGGGGCTTAGAAAGATTATAAGGAAATTAGCCTGCAGCTTGTATCAATGGTAAGGCCATACCAGTCAAGAAAGAAAAGAAACTTCCCAGGAACCAGTCATAGCCTGACTTACTGGTGACACTTATTTCTACCTACCACCATTTGAAAATTGGCTCATACTTTGAAACACACAGAAATCTTATGTCTTCAAATCTTTATTGATATTATTCCCTAGAGAATTTCAGATATTTCATTAAAAGCTTCCTACTCTATTTAAGATTATTTTTAAACTCAATTTGTGAAGTTGTTATAGGTTTTCCAGGCATTTCTTACCTTGTAAAATAGCTGCAGATTGTACAGCAAGAGGAGGTCCATTTGATATGGACTGGTTTGCAATTTCATTGAACAGACTCGTATTTCTGTATTCTGAGAACGGGTGTAAAAAGTAGTGCTTGTTCATTTTGTGTTTATCGGTTATTTCTTAGCACATTTTTATTATGACTCTTTTCTCTCTCTTCTGCCCTAAAGAAAACAGGTCAGAGTATGAATTAACCATTTTACTTTTTCTAAATACTTGTCATGAATACATCCCTTCCTGATGAGATAACCTGAACTAAACATATTATATAGTACTATTTCTGTTCTGAAATAACTACTTATTTATGTAGATGGTTTTATAATACCTCCAGAATTGTCATCATACCTTTTCTAAAATATTGCAGAGGTTGGGTTTTTTACTGATCTTGCATATTGGGTAGAAGTCATAATTATGTTCCCATAATAGTACCCAGGTGTCTTTCCTGAGTTAATTTAGCATTCAGCAAGGCGTATGACTAATTAAAACCTCATTTAAGAACCAGATACTCTTGAGGGCTTTGCATAAATGACTTTATGACATTTTTAAACATACAGAAAAATGATCTGTGAGGTATGTCAGCTGCTCCACGCCTCTACTGCCTCATAAGCAATTATATTTTTTAAAAGTATACCCTTCTTTTAGACTTTTGAGTATATAGAATGAGTAATAGATAATAAATTTTTCTTGTGTGTAAAAAGAAAAAAAAGTAAATGAAGAAACCATAACCCTCAATCTAATGTTAGTTGTTTTAGCTGTTGAGGTAAATTTTACAAAAAAAAAAAAAGTCCAGGGAAGATATTATGCAATGTGGTTATCTAAAGCCAGACTGGTCTTGGTCTAGATTCTTGCTTATAGTCTCAGAAAATTACTAACCCTGCAGGTAACAAAACGTGGCTCTGGAACTGAAAAGGAGTATAAAGTTATAAATAGAAATTCGTTGTCAAATATTTCTTCAGCATCAGTGGAGATGAGACACAGACGGAGAGGAGATTAAATCTACAGGAGACCTGGGGTATATTAATTAAGTGTCTGACATTACAGAACACATGTCTGGGGAGCACATAACCAATCTCGTCTTGGTGAATTGATTTTCTGATAGTGTCTTAAAGACTAGTGGCCAGTATCCTCGATAAAAATCTTTACATCTACATTACTTAGTGAAATCAGGAAATAAGCATCACATTCTGGGCATTTATTAGATTTAGCTTAAATGCTAAATTCTTGCATGGCAAACAGCCACTTTCTCTAGAGTTACTGAACTTATTCCCTATCAGATGGAAAAGCAACTGTGAAAAATCTTTACATAAGCCTGCTGGGACTCCATCAAAGCCAGGTGTTTTGGCAAGAGAGAATTCTTCATCTGATCTCCAAGTTTCCTAAAACATTACTGCCTTTTCTGAGGCTAGCTAGAAGAGACAGGAACTGTTGTTTAACTTACTCACTGAAATGGAAAACAGAGATGTGCTGGGCACCATAACACCGTGTTTTTATCATGTTTTTAAAAAGATTCAAACATAGATAAAACTAAGCAAAAGCTGCTTTAAAATAATCTGAGTAAGCTTGCAAAGTCAAGTAGCAAAAGTAAGGAAAACGAGACAGACTTCACTCAATACCCCTTTTACTTTTCCATTACTTTACAGCACAATAAATGCACACAATAAATAAACACAATTTTTAATTTCATTATATTTTATTTTAATTTATTAAAAAAAACCCCAACACAATAAATGATGCAGTCCCCATTATAATCAAAAACAGTCTTCAGAAAAATTGAGAAGGAAAGCAAGTTTCAGAATTAAAAGTTTAGTTACCCATCCCAACTGGATATATACAGAAACTTGGTATGCACACATATAAACACACACTGATAATTTCTCCTTTTGCAAATTATTTCCCCAGCCCTTACTTATCAATGACCTTTTTTTCCAACAGCTTAGTGATTTTCCTCTCCTTTGCATGCAAGTGGGAACTGCTATAATTTTTCACTCCGTACGCACTAATGCAGTGAAGCTTTCTGCTCTTCTCACCTTTCCAACCTCACTTCATCTAAGCATATATATGAAATCAGTGACTAATGTAAAAATGAATTGTCTTATTGCCCCTTAAAGAACACTGCATCAGCAAATTGAGACAAAAAGAAAACTATTAGGAGATCTAAGTTCACACCTTCTAAATCTAGAACCCCATCTTGACAAATGTAACGGGGGGGAGGCAGGAAAAAGATGAGTGGAAGAAGTTGTATGTGAGAAAAAGAAATAACGAGCAAACTGTTGCACAGTAGGCTGAAATCCCAGCTCCTTCTTAGCTACTGTCTCCTGCTCCAAGATTTCTACTTAAATACACAGTAAAATGTTCATTTTACAGTTACCTCTGACTTTTTCAAAACTCAGTCATGAGCTTTTTATTCTCTTTTATACCATTTACTGCAATGACGTCCTGCTTTGTGGCTGGTGCTTCTGTGCACTACTTTACGGCAATAGCAAAAGCTTCCCATTTCAGATTTATTTCAGATGATTTTTTAGCCAACATAGACAACATTATAGTTTATTATATGATACATGGATAGTTCCCCTCAGCTCAATTTCACCTTCTAATAGGCTCCACTGTCTTAGTGGAGAACACGTGTATCATCAGCAGAACAGACCATTAAGTATTTAATTTACACTTTAATATATGCTGAGTAAGACTCCACATTTTTTGGTATACATCCACTGAAAACCTTCTCTATGAAAGAATTCAGTTAGAACCAAGAGAGCTAGTTTTCATCAAAAGTCAGCATCCACCCAGAGTCATAACAAAATAACATGTATTTGAGAGGAAACCATCAGAAAAGTTGAGAAACTGGAACAAGTAACTCAATACTTTTTTGTTTTTTCTGTGTTTATATGTATGATTGATGTATAAATAGCCCAAGTTATGGTTGGAAAAGATAAGTAGATGAATGCTTAGTTGTTCAAAGTATCACAGAATCACAG